>JAXDDX010000112.1:427500-545000 GCA_034670405.1 Hoplostethus atlanticus | reverse complement strand
TAAATCTCATTCAACATGCATTTCATTTACTGAAGAACTCAAAACAAAATCACTGTTGAAGATGGCTGCAGTACAGGCCTGGCAGAGCATCACCAGGGAAGAGAACCAGCGTCTGGTGGATTCAATGGATGCAGACTTCAGGCAGTTATTGCATGCAAAGGATATGCTACCAAATACGAAACATTAGTGGTTTATTGTACATAATGTCAATTTGTCCCAATAAATATTGTCCAATAAAAGTTGTCAATCTGTAGCTTAACCTCATTTTATTTGTTTGATTTCAAATCCAAACATTTATAGTATCCAGTCAAATTTGTCCCAAAACATTGAGCTCACCGTATATGAGTACTCAAAACACAATAGACCTGGTAGCACTCCAGCATGGTCAGGGAGGCAAACCTAATTAGATATTGGCAAAACACAGCATGGACAACTCCTAATTGAGTCTGCCTCAAGACCCTTCATAAACTCACCAAGAGAGACCAGCTGTTATGCTTGACAGTGCTACAATGGCCCTGGTCTGTGTCTGTCAAGGCTCAGAAATAGTTTCTAAATGTTTGAGCGTTTGAAAGAGCTTGGCTGGTTAGGCACACACCCCGACTCCCCTGTGATGTCAAACTGAAAACTGTGAGTCATGCAAAGGCTTTCAGGCTTTCTGTGTTTCTCGCTTTCTATTTGTCTGTCTGTCTGTCCCTTGCTCTCTTTTGCCTTTCTGGCACTAACATTAGTGTGCTGAGAGGATGGAAAAGAGCACACACACAAACCTGTGATTGTCTGCCATTTTTCAGTCTCTCTCCCGCAACTCTTTAGTAGACTGGGTCCGGTACTTACTACCCCAGGGTGCATTTTATGGCTTTAAACTGGGTCTTGTGTGTGTGTGTGTGTGTGTATATGGACGTGTAGCCTATGAATGTGTGTATGTGTGTGTGTGTGTGTGTGTGTGTGTGTGTGTGTGTGTGCCACCCGCTTCAGGGGGACTGCTATCTGATCCATTGAGATGAATGGCCTGTCTGTATCTCCTCTATACAGCTGACACTATCAAATAGCCCCTGCCTCTCTCTCTCTCTCTCTTTCTCTCTCTCTCTCCTAACCCATTGCCCATTGCTCTCCTCTCACTCTTCTGCTCCCTCATTTGTTGTTTACAAGTAGAGCGAGGGATGACTGGCATTTTATCTCACAGGCGAGAGGAGGAACAGAGATAGAGGAGGGAGAGAAATAGAACAAGAAAGAGAAAGAGAGTCAAAAGACGGAGGTGTAAAGGAAGCTTCTCTGTCTGCCAGCATCTGTTGCTGCAGGGCAGAGACAGGGAGGTGTGTGTGTGTGTGTGTGTGTGTGTGTGTGTGTGTGTGTGTGTGTGTGTGTGTGTGTGTGTGTGTGTGTGTGAGTGAGTGAGTGAGTGAGTGAGTGAGTGAGTGAGAGACAGGGAAAGTGTGATGGTCAGGATTAATTCAGACACACCATTTGATGCCTGAGTGATTCCACTCTTCCTCTGTTTCTCCTACTAATGCCTCAGCCTCTCTTATGTTTCTTCTTATCTCTGCTCTTTACCTTTTTAGCCAGGCACCTTGACTGTTGCATCATTATTATCTAGTTGATGACTTAGTTATTACAGTCACTGGTTACTGGTAAAAAAATCATTGGCACTGGTACTTTTTAAGCCTCCAGTGATTCAGGTTTAATTACCGGAATTGCGTTCATTTACGAAGCAATAGTTTTTAAGCCTCTGCTTGCTGGCTGGAATGGTATTTTTGTATCCTATGAAGATGAGATTATTAAACATTCCGCCAAGAAATATTGGGAGCCCTCAGAGGTTTTGGCGGATTTCAATAACTCTTTGCAGATAGATGGTTGTGGACACAACCACTAATCATGGCGGTAGTTCTTCGCACATGGATCCACAAGGCATCCACAAGGAATGGGATCCCAGCTGGTCCACGCCGATAACCCATAACCATTTGTCCTATACAAATATTCATATTTGGCGTTGATATATTTACCTATGTGTCCCTTTGCTTAGGCCCAAGCAGCTTGGGGTGGGTCAACACAATTCAATCATCTATTTCTGTTTCTCTGCAGTGATGTAACACTCTCAGTCTCCAATCTTCCATATTATTTAGGCCTTTCTGCTGACTGGGGGCTATGCCTCATTAAGGAACATTAGCAGCTCAACTGGTCAGTAATAACAGCTCCATAAATCGCACTGTTCCAGCAGATGAGGCCATTGATGGTATGTATTGTTTTTAATTTAACTTCTACAGGTCGCAATGCAGGTCACTATATTGGTCTATCTAATGGTATGAAGCACGGGTGACATTTTGAGATAATGTATATAGGTGATTTATGACAAATGATTATATGTTTAATGATATATTTGTTCCTTAACATTTACTATGTTGCCGCATTGATTTTATTCCAGTTTCCAACTCATATTGCTGCTGCAGGCAGTTTTACCCAACTTCATTGCCTCTAAATGTGGCCCATGTATCATGGCCTTAGGGCCCTGTGGAATCCGCGATCGCGGAATCGCGGAGGATTTCACGGAATTGAGACATTAACACGGAATTCTGAATTATCGCGGAATGGCGCGGAATTTGGCTTCAAAAATGTTTTTTGCTTCAAAAATGTTTTTTGAAGGCGAGGAGGTCGCCACTGTCAAACATCGACCCTCGTCGTACGTCAGAGAACCCGGAAGTTAAATAGACCGGCCTCTTCTGGATCGGCCAATCCCTGCGCTGGAAAACGTCACCTGTGGATTGACACAGATCTTCACAAGAAAAGAGAGCTCTCACTCTCCAACACAATGAAAATACGGCTAACCCTGACCGACAAAAGAGAATCCCTCACTGAGGAAAACACAAAGCGCCTAACCATCATGTATCACAATGGTGATGTCAGCCAGAGATGGGGAGAAGCATGAACTTTTAAAGGACATCCCTTTGAAAGAAATTACATTTTACAGTTTTTCTGATTTATTTTAAACAAATTATTATTTTTTATTATTTAACTATTGAATTATTATTTTCGTTATTGCACTGCACTGCACTGGCAGTTGAACTGCACTGAACTGCATTGAACTGAACTGAATTGAACAAATAAAAAAAATAAAAAATCAAAACAAATTTAAAAAAAAACTGCATTGAACTGCACTGGCACTGTTTGCAGATGTACTGTTATTAAAGTTTTGTATTGTTTTTTTTGTTAAATCCGAAGGGAAAAACATTAAATCCGAGAAATCCGAAAACAGGAAAATTCAAATCCGAAAACAGGAAAAGATAAAACGGATTTCATAGGGCCCTACCTTAGACCTATCTACAATACCTTGGCCCAGGCTGGCCGAGCTCTGTTGCCAGGCTGTGTCTTGATATTTCCCAACAACTATGGCGAGACATTGTCTTGTACTTGTTGCATCAATGAGAATAGGCATTGTCCTTTTATATGATTCTATGTTTGTCAGTGTGTGCGTGTGTGTGCGCTGCAGTGTTGTACTGTATTGTGTTGGTGATAATCTGTGGTCTCTCTCTCTCTCTCTCTCTCTCTCTCTGATGCTTTTCTGTAGAATAACCAGACTCATGGGGCACTTGCCAGGATTTCCTGTCTGCTGGGATCCATAAGATTCCACCTTTTTCTCTAAAACAGCCGCTGTTCTACTCTTACATTTCATTGCCTCTTTACACTCTGTCTAGTATACTTATTTTCTCAGCTGCTCCTCTCTTCTCTCCCTCCCTCCTCTCCTCCCCTGTTCCTATTCTCCATCCTTTCCTCCAGAGAAGTGATTAAGAAAATAATTGCTGCTTTGTCATTCTGTTGTCTGGCTGTGTATTTGTTTTGTTGTGAAACTGTGCATGTCTGAATGACAGAAGTGTGCCTGGATTTGATGTTTACCTGTAGTGTACAAATTAATCCTTCTTAATGTGACTTGTGATTTTAATTAAACAAACTCACTTGCTTGTTGAGCTTTTCTGACTGTTTAAAAACAACAGCATAAAAATTCACCTCTTTCTCTGCCTGTCTCTCTTTCTCTTTCCCAGCCACCCTCCCTCTCTCTTTGCTTCGATCTGTTCCTCTGCAGTTGACAGGTTATATATAAGAGAGACAAAGGAGGGGGCTACACTCATACAGACCTGGCGTCAGCAGACTGGACACACACACGTGCACGTGCACACACATACAAACACACACATAGACACACAGACACACACACACGGTGAATCATCACCTCGTCTGTGTAATGGATGGTTGAGTTCAGAGGTCATTGACCCATACCGGACCTTTCTTGATACCACACATAATGTGTGTGGGTGTGTGTGTATCTGCTGTCATCTTCGTTGGGTGATCCGTTTCCATGTAGAGGTGATTTAATCTGTAGGTCACATGCACAGGATGGATTCGTCACAGGACAGATAGATCACTGTCTCACACACACACACACACACACACACACACACACACACACACACGGTGCAGGTGATTTATATGGGGTTAAATGGTTGGTCATGTGACGGAGCTGTGGAGTTGACCTCAGGGTCACTGTCAGTACTTCCTCCTTCTACCTCTCTTTCTGTCTGTGTCTCTGTCTTGTCATTTCACATCAGTCTAGTCCTATCAACACAGTCTACACATCCACACCTTCCCTGTTCTCTTTGTTTAAAGATACAGTGTTGTCTCTGTCTGTCTGTCTGTCTGTCTGTCTGTCTGTCTGTCTGTCTGTCTGTCTGTGTTCCTAGGTGTGGAAGGACTTACCTGTCCTCAGGGAGCAGGATATGATTATGGAACTATAAAGAAACAGAACAAAGGAGATAAGGGGGTCATGGATGGTCTAATTTCTTTTGTGAGAGCTGCTTTAGTGTGAGTCTGTGTGTGTGTGTGTGTGTGTGTGTGTGTGTCGTATTGTATTCTCTGTGTGTGTGTGTATTGTATCGTTGTCTGGGTAGTGCATGTGTATGTGTCTGCTTGTAGCCTATGTACGTATTGTGCTAATGTTTTTAATCTCACTGCATCCAATCCTGTTTCTCAGACCTGAAACCTTGGGAGATTGTTCAGGCTTTTGTTTTGGAATGTGTGTGTGTGTGTGTGTGTGTATGTGTGTGTGTGCGCGCCCGTGCGCTTGTTTAAGTGTTTCAACCAAGAGATCTAGGCCTTAAGTCACAATGATAGAGGAGTACAATAACAGTCTTTGTCTCACCAAATTATGTGGAAAAACCCTCAATCTGCATTTGTTTACTGCATTCTCACTCTCTTGCTCTCTCTCTCTCTCTCTCTCTCGAACACACACACACACACACACACACAAACACACAACCTGACCCAAAAAGCAAGGATAAGAAGTCATGGATTGTGGGGAAGTCAAGAGAGAGAAAAGCTTTTTTTCGTTTAAACAGTGTGGATATTTGGTTGTTTGTGAGTGTCTTGTTCTTTATTTTTCTAATTAAAGACCATGGCACAAAAAAGGGATTTGCTTGCTGTGGGGCTGTATGCTTTTGCTTGGTGTCTGTGTGTGTGTGTGTGTGTGTGTGTGTGTGTGTGTGTGTGTGTGTGCATTCCCTGACACATCAATGTTTGTACAGTATTTATGTTTTTTTGTGCAATACTGACAGATGCATTGATGCCCCATACTTCACCTGTAAGCAATATACATGCATGTGTTAATGCAGTACTTTTATATATAATTGTATCCCCCCCCACCCACGTTAGATAGATAGATAGATACTTTATTGATTCCTGGGGGGGGTTCCTTTGTGGTCCAGTGTGGTCCATGTGTATACTGCATGAGTGTATATACGCATACATATGCATGT
Source organism: Hoplostethus atlanticus (assembly GCA_034670405.1). Taxonomy (NCBI): domain Eukaryota; kingdom Metazoa; phylum Chordata; class Actinopteri; order Trachichthyiformes; family Trachichthyidae; genus Hoplostethus; species Hoplostethus atlanticus. The sequence goes on along the minus strand of JAXDDX010000112.1, from coordinate 539,205 downwards.
GTGCTGCGGGCGGGATGGAAGGCGGGCTCTTGACATTTGCCAGATCAGGCTAGCGTCACTGTAGCAGTCCAACCTGCTTTCATGTCAATTAAAGCAATTAAGGGATTAGGTTTGTGAATGGAGATTAGCATGAATTAACACATCTGAGGGAGGGACCGGATTACTTCCTCTATTCTCTCACTCACTTCCTCACTTTCCTCTCTCTCTCCCTCTCTGTTTCTCTCTGTTTCTCTCTCTCTCTCCCTTATCTCTTATTCTCACCCGTTAAAGGGAAAAACCCTAAAACAGGATTTCTTATGATTTTAGACAGTTCATTGATATTTTTGAACATGAGCCCTTCTCTCTTAAAGCTAGACTCCACCGAACTAGTCAGATACTCTAATCGCTGATGTCATCAAGAGACACGGCCCCAAGCTGCTCCATTGAATCAGACAAATCTGAGAGGGACTTTGTGAAATCGCTGAATGTTTGTTTGTGTTACTCAACAGTTCTTAACCAGAAAATGTTCCCACATCTGTGGAGGATCACCCTCAGTGCTTTCCCATCATCCAAAACCAAAAATCTTTTATTTATTGTCTATGAAGCATCTCCAGGCTCTGCCTCTTGGTGATATCACAGGCTGCAGTTTCAGGCTCTCTTGTTTCTAACAAAAAAAAGACATGTTCATTTCACATATTTAAGCCAAACTGTCAAAGATCACCAGAATAGCATTTGGTTTCAGATTTTTCTCTTCCTTTGATCAGTTGTTTTAGGTCTATTTCTTTACCCTGTACATATTTTTAGTACCTATTTTCCACCTCCCCTAAACTCAGAGCTGAAGTGCGTCAAACCAAAATAGACGCTAGAGAAAGGTGGTTCACACCTGTCAGAACGAACGCAAGGGAAAAGTTTTCCTAAGAACTTCCATAAAAAGGAGAAATGGGGGGAGGTGAGGGCAGCCAAGGGAGAATGGCCATTTTAGCACATTGTGACCATTAGAGAGTCCATCTCTTTAACCTTAATGATTTAACGACTGTCCCTTTGCATGGGTAGAACTGGCGAGAGATGGCGAGGGAGTGAGAGAGCGGAGGAGAGTGGTCATTTTAGCACTTCCTGCTGCCCGCTCCATCTCTTAGTAACGACCTCTAACCTCAATCATTCATACCGTAGGCAGGCACAACACACACGGCATGCGCACACACATGCACATGCACGCACGCACGCACACACACACACACACACACACACACACACACACACACACACACACACACACACACACACACACACTCTCTCCTGTATACAAATCCCTCTCTCTTGCTCCAACCTCTCCAGAGTGCTTTTACCTAAGAAAGGACTCAATATAGCATCCAATCTCACTAGTACTTTCTCATCTTGCCCTTTTTCCCTATAACCTATCATTATATCATGAAGTAGCCCCTGGCAAGCAGAAGACACTCTTTAACTGGGGTGTGCTTTTCAGAGTTGTGTGTGTGTGGCTTGCATTGAGTGGCAGGTCACACAGATCTCTCAGTTTACAGGCTTCATCTCCCAATCGTCTGTGTAATTGATTGTGTTGCTTGTTCCATCCATCACAGCCTCGACTCCCTTCTCCACCTTTAGTATGCATATGCATGTGAGACCTTTCAATGATGTGCACAATTTCCCTCCTGTCTGTGTCTCTGTGTTTCACTTCCTGTCTCTCTCTCTCTCTCTCTCTCTCTCTCTCTTTCTCTGTCTCACTAACGCATGCCCACGCACACGCACACATGGATATACACATGTGTATGCTCACATACACACACACACACACACACACACAGACACATTTGTACACTCAGTAACGCACACATTTAATTTTGATGCAGTCCTACAATGCAGCATGAGTGATGTTGTGTACGTGCGTGTGTGCGCATGCATGTGATCATAAATCTGTAGTGTTGACTGAAATGTATGCGTGTAGCTGAAGGCTGTACTAGCTAGGAGACTCTGGATCTTTTCTCTGAGTAGGGTAAACATTGCTAGAGGCTTGACACTCTCCTACATTCCCCCTCTCCCCTAACACACCCCCCGACTCTTTTCCTTCTCTTACTCAAGGGTAGATGAAACTCTTTTGGTATTTGAAGTCTCTTTGATAATCCCTTTGGGGAGATCATCAAAACACATACACACTGTCAGACAGACAGACAGACACGCACCCGCACGCGTAATACGTGCCATTGTTTGTCACGTGTCTGTCCGTGTGAGTGGCGTCGACGTGTGGTTGTGGTGCTGATGGCTGTAATGCTGATCCAGATTCTGTCTGTGTCAATATCGGGTAACATCTCCAGCGTGCTTCCCCATCACCATCACATCACATCACATCACATCACAACACATCACAGCACAGCACGTCACAACAAATCTCATTACATGTCTTATCTGATTGAGGGCTGTTGTCGAAACCACCGTGATGGGCTTACCCTTTTTAGTGGACTCATTTCACTCTATCCATCCATCCCTATCATTCTCTTTGTCCCCGCCACTACCACCCCCCGCCCCTCCTCCCCAGCTCACTCCACATCTGTCCTCCATTATATTCCACTATCTACTTCTCTTTTTTTCCTCGCACTCATTTGATAGCCTTACCCACAAACTCACACACAAGCGGAGTGACAGACATTCAGCTGATAGACAGCCTATTGAGTAGTAGAAATAGCTCCCTGCTGGCTTGAATATGTTTTAAGTTCTTTATAGCTGCAAGTCAGCATAACTCACAGAGATAAGTGTTACATTGTAGCAACCCACAGACACACACACACACACACACACACACACACAGTGGTGCTAGTTTTGTGTGTTGTTTCTCTACCGGTAGTATAGCCGTAGTGTGCAGGGTATTTACATTTGCTTCAGTGACAGCAAAGCTCTTTCTCCACCTCCCTCCCGTATTTCATACTTCCCTCCTACCACTCCCCAACCTCCACCCATCACACTCTTTCTCATACATATCTTTTTTAGTCTCTCCTCAGTTTCAATAGCAGCAATTTTTCGCTTGGTGCCAGAGCTCTTTCTGCGAGTGTCTTGTTGTTGGGGGGGCTGAAATGAATCTGTTGTCACTGTGTTTGGTCACTTGTTTTTTGTCACTCAAGAGTACTAAGCCTAGAAACATACACACACACACACACACACACACACACATGCAGGGCAGTAACATTCCTTTAGGGAAAAGCTGGTCTGTGCTGGGATACCAAACGCTCTCCTTAGACTCCAGGAAAATTGCGGTTTTGGAATGTGATGTGCTGTGTGTGTGGCTGTGTGTGTGTGTGTGTGTGTGTGTGTGTGTGTGTGTGTGTTACAGGGAGTAAAGAGGAAAAGAAAGTGGGCAAAATGTGGCATGAAAAAGATGTCATGATTTTGACACTGTCTAATGACACAAACAGAGCTGAGAGAGAGAGAGAGGGGGGGGGGGAGAGAGAGAGGGAGAGACTTTCCAGACAAGATGGTGTGCAGCTGCAGTGGAGTTGTATTTTTCCATGCTGTGCTGGAGTGCAAGAAGTTGAAAGTATGTGTTTACTTCTCTGATGGGTACAGAGAGTTTTTCACTTTATGCCTCATTAGAGAGCGAGAGAGAACGAAAGATGGGGACAGAGGGAGGGAGGTAGGGACGGAGAGAGACAGAGGGAGGTAGGGAGAGAGAAGAGATGTATGCATGTTTCTGTCTTTTCATGTATAACCAGCACTAGCTAGTTAGTTTACTAAGCTGATAAACAGTCCCTTCACAACATCCCTGCCTCACAACAGTTCAGCTTCTGTAGCTCTAGAGGAGGCGCTGGGTGTGTGTGTGTGTGTGTGTGTGTGTGTGTGTGTGTGTGTGTGTGTGCCGTGCGTGTGCGTGTGCGTGTGTGAGACAGAAATAGAGAGAGTTTACATCCGCTCACTGTGAGGCCTGAAGTTGATGAGAGAAGTTGGTGTGATGAATGGGAGATAAAATTCCTGTGCCTTTGTCTCAGCATGTCAGAGAGTTGGGAGATTTTGTGTTTGTGTGTGTGTGTGTGCTTTTGTGTCTTGGCATGTCAGATTGATATTTCCACTCTCCGAGGTGTGAATTAATCTGCTTTTGCCTTCCTGACTATTCACTATTACTGAATGATTACTAAACAGCAGTGGTTCTATTCTATTCTATTGTGTCTCCATCAAAATGCTCCACCTAATGTATTTCACTGCTTCCACAGTGTATAATTCTGTTTGCGTGTTTTATTAATTGACGTTATGGCCATCGTATTTATGAAGGACCAGAATTGACTTCACCATTAATAAATGAATTAATGAATTAATAAATAAATAAATAAATAAATAAAATCAACTAATCAGTATATATAAAATAATGCATGAATGCACACAGTAAAAATAAATAAATAGATGAAATCTGGTATAAATGTATATTTGTGTATCTTTTGTCCTATTTATTTATTGTCTCATTAATTTATTTCTGTTTATATTTATTTCACTATTTACTTATTTGTGTATTTATTCCCCTGAAAATTGAATTCCGTATTTCTAAATGTCTCTTTTTATCTATTTCCTTTTAAATGCAGAGATCTAGTCTAGGCATATTTCCCTTGAGTGTCTAATTGAAAAGAACAAACTGCAAAATCTTCTGAATAGCCAATAATATTGCTAATATGAATTTAAGGTACTAACAATATGGGAACAATGTTATCATGTTTATTTTCATAACATTTCCCTTTCGTTCTCAATCAAAGAGAAGTCCCTGAACTCACCAGTAGTCTGACATGACTAGCACGACAGGTGGAAACTCAACCAGCTAACATAGCTACTATATGTACGTTATCAGCACCTGGCACCAATTTAGTGTACTTCTTGTAATTAAACACTTAATACTGTGTAGTGTCAGAAAAAGTCAGTAATCATGGTAATAGAAATTGGCAGCAGTGTCTACTAGACCTCCCCTAATGTTTTGTTAAGCAGACTATATGCTTGAATAAAAACATGCTCAGACTTCCTAGGCTGTTCCTAGGCACTAAATTGTCATTCACTATGATTACCCCTTTTCCCTGATGTATTTTCATTATTGTTAGTTGTCTCCCTCTTTCAGTTGATGCAAGAATGCCCTGAGCAAGCCCGACCTCTATAAGCTAGCCTACATAAAAAAAATTGTGAAGTTTATTTTCTCTAAGTGAAAGTATTCTTGTTCACACAGAGGGAAATGAGTTATCCTGATTTTTGAAGGTAATAGAGGGTGCCGTTGTGAGTTTTCAGGGGGTAATATAATGAGTGGAGTAGGGAATTAATGCTCCAAGTCAAATAATATGACTTTTGAAATGGGTAATGAGTAAAACGGCATATCATGTTTTCTGAGTAACAAGCCTCACACTGCTGGCAGCTGAACAACTTTAATTGCGTAGAAAATAAACATTGAAAAAGCCACTAAGAGACAAAAATCTGCACAGCTTAAACATACTGTACCTTGACTTTTGGGACGGCATTATTGCTGAAAACTCTTTGTAGGTAATTTTCTTCAATGCTTTTTCTAAGGAGCACTCTCACCAATAGTTATACTCAAACGACATTTGAGGAGGAAAACACGCTCCGAACTGCTGTTTACATAGCTAGATAGTTCTGATTTGAAAAGCTTTTTTTCCCCCTCCAATGAACCCTTGAAGGAGATAGAGCTCAAAAAGGTTTTTCTCTGGGTGAAGTGATCTAAAAAAAAAAATATTTTTGTCTTCCCTTACATACAGGTATTTCGGTGGAAGCTCAGATGGTGGTGCATAGGAATGGGGTTGATGACTATCTATCCATCTATAGTGCACAGAATTACATTTTTCAGCAAACAAAAGGTCATTAGACACATTGAAACATTGCTAAACATGTTCGGTAACTTTGTTGTTCGCTAGTTAGTCGTAGCTCGCATACGACGTGATTAGCAGCTGAGAAAATTTGAAATCTGGAAGTCAACCCGTTTTTCTGTATTTTCCTTTTTCCCAAAACGGTGCCAAAGATAGGAGAAAAACAGCCCGTTTCAGAAAATGGTTCCTTTGGACGTCATAAGGTGCAAATCCAGCCCCTCTCAGAGCATGCCCACGCCCAGTTGAACAACCAATCCCATTTACGTCGTCGCAAAATGCAGCTCACGGCAGTGCCGCAAGCCGTTGCTTATAGTGCATTCCATTGTACTCGGAAATCGATAATTCAGAGTCGGTATTCCTAACTTCCAATCTAAATGTGTTCCAGTGCATCTGCTCGGGAAAACATAATCGCCCGCAGCAAACTCATGTTTGTATGGTAAGTCTCAGAATGTTACAAGCATCTAAACTCAACATCAACTACTACAGCGCCATTAGTGAAGAGAATTGGCGCATATCACATTCGGACGCCGTTTTTTCCGAGTACACTGGAATGCACCATTACTTTGCGACGACTGAAGCTAAAACAACATATCAGGAGATATATCAACTCCAGTTATTATTTTGTAGGATGCAGGCAGCAACATAGATCCCTGCACAGTCTCCCAACACGCGAAAATGCCAGGACAGAGTGGATTAATTTTATTTTTAACGGCAACGGCTACAGTTTTTTCTGTGTGTGATGATCAGTCCTCAGACTGCTTGAGCAACAGCAGGATTAGCATCTAAATTGAAGCTTAAAGATGGAGCAATTCATAAGGTACGTGACCCATCTGCAAAATTGGAATCTGTAAGTGTCACCATGTTTTGATTTAATTTACCAAATTAGTCTGGTTAGTATATTCACTGCTGGTTAGCTAACGAGCTAGCGGGGCTAGCCACGGGCTTGTTGGGCGTGGAAGAAGTAAGAAAACTAAAGCTGGAGTCATTAAAAGTAAAGTAAAAGTAAAGTTATTGGTTGGAGTCAGGACTCATCTTAAAGTTATTTGTTGGGACCAGTGTCTGTTTTATAAGTCTGTCGAACGTGTCAGGCTTGGTAAACTTTAGCCACCATTAGTACAATCGTGTTTGGTTGTTTGGCTGCGCTGTTTGGATGCAAATAGATTGCATCCAATAATATATTGGCTAACTAGCTCAACAAAATTGTCAATCCTAGCTTGTCTGCAAGTTGTATTCAATAAGCTTATGGACATGAGCCATAAATAGACCGGCTACAGCAGAGAGTGTCGCTCACACATCCACATCCACAAACACAAGGCACGAAAGTACAATATTACACAGAATTGTTATCATTGAGAAACTAAGTGGAACCGCCTCAGCTGCCTCTTCCCATTCTGGGTCAGACTCCGGCTCAAACATGTACTCAGTGTCTCAGTGTTGGTTCTGGAGCGGCCGCCATGGTTAGCATGAGCGCTCTGCTCTCCGCCTCCGCCAGGCGATCGCGTGTAGGTTGTATGTAATGAGCACTGCTCTGATTGGCCGCCTCACGCCGTGAGTGAGGCGTGAGGCGGCCAATCAGAGCAGTGCTCATTACATACAACCTACACGCCCTCAAAACAGCCTGTTCTTTACAATGGAGAAAATGAGAGACTGAAACACACCACAGAAGCTGGTTTTAGGATTTTTTTTTATATAGACTTCACAAACGTCTTGTAAAGACCCCCAGGAACAGTTTAAATAGCCCAAAATGAGTACAATACCCCCCCTTTAAGGCTACGGTGTGATAAACTGATAACGTAGCAAATAATTCCTATTATTGCAGCCAGTCACCCGACCAGCCTTGCAGGTAGAGATACTAGTCATCATGATGTCCGATGATGAGGATACTGACACTGAGAGAGAGAGCAGCAGACCTAACGTTACTAAAAAGAAGCGAGTGCATGCGCCCCAGAAGTTCCTTGCTTAATATCAGGAGCAATGGCCGTGTCTCCGCCCCTCAAAAATGCCTCACCATGCATTTTGCACATTGTGCAATTATGATGTTGACATCAGCCACCGAGGAGCTTCAGGTAATAATTTAGCTAAAACCTACATACATTCCTAGATAGTTTGTCAATTGAATACCATTTTTTCATTATATGATATGTGTGCTTATATAAGCTGATAATCATAAGTGAATTGCATTCAATTATTTAATTATTAAATAAAAATGGAAATCATGCCCAGAAACTTGGTTTTATTCATAATTGACAATGTTTTACATCGCAACACAAGTTTCTGTAAATACTTGACAATGAAAACACATGTTACAATATACAAAATAAAACATAAAAAAATGTTTTATGCAGGTGTACTCAAACATTTGACTGATACTGTACATGATTTCCAATTTAATTTAATAATTAAATAATTGAATGCAATTCACTTATGATTATCAGTTTAAGCACACATCATATAATGAAATATTAGGTGTTTATAGAAAGGTTTATACAGTTTAAAGTATTTTTAATCATGAAAAAAAACCCTTTTTGTTTTAAGTGTTTTTACTGTTTTAAGCAGGTGTACTCAAACTTTTGACTGGCACTGTATATCATAATATAGCCTAGTGGAGTGCAAGTGATTTAAGAATCGGGTCAAATTATACAATTGTGCCTGATCCCTTCAACAGTCAAAACTAGAATTATGAAGAAAGACTTACGTGTGTGTGTGTGTGTGTGTGTGTTTTTCCTCTGGGTGTTCCCCCCCCCCCCCCCAATGTACAAAAGAAAAATACCTCTCAGTCTTTTCATTAAAGGAATTCTTCTCAAGAATATATGATTGTATTGTTTTCTTCATAGCCGATTTATATGTTGAATAACTTGATGATATGGCGGTGAGTGGGGAAATTACCGTGTGCAAAGCGAAGTGGTGCGAAAGCGTGTGAGCATTACACTATTGTGGTACTCAAAATATTTTCCCAAGGTTGGCAGGTCTGGTCAGGGCTTTCCCTGCTATTAGGCTCCTGCCGAGTGTAGTTATAGTCTCAGAGTTGAAATTAACTTTTTGTCTTACCATGTAGGAGCAACAGTTATTTTTCTTAGGTTGTGTAATATGTACTATAAATGATTGACTCTAAGTATCCAAGCACGCAATTTTCTAACTATTAATTTCAAGGTAGGCGCTTAGTGGTTGAGTGAATGACTTATTTGCCAGAATTAGTGTCTTGGCTCATTTACCTTGCCCCATGACACTGGGGGAGGCACTGAAATTGAAGATGACAATATTTTATTGACTATGTTACACAGTAGTTTTTGAGCAATGTGTAGCACTATAACACTACCCATGCATTTAGATTGCCTGCAGCCTTGGTACAATAAGCTGACCATACAGTCAGCACATGAATACAAAGCCTGATACATTATTTTTCAGAATAATTTGGATACCTATTTTAATCTTCCTGTGACCCATCGCAGTCTGAAAAACATAAAATTGCATATGCATGTCATGCACTAAAAAAATGGAACGCTTTCGCTGGCACAGCTTGGATAACAAAAGGCTTTTTAGAAAGCCCACTAGTTGCTGCCTTGGTTCTGCTGTAGCACAACCTCCTGGGGTTTGAAGTGAGATGTTGCTTTGGGTGTGCTCGTACAGCCTGAACAAAATTAAAGTGTTGTTCTTTTTCCTCCCGTAGTCTTGACTTTGAGCTTAATGCAAGGTATGGACTATTTTGTTGCCTTATGCAGACCCAGAAGAAGCCTGTACTATTTCAAATCTGATCATACTGAGAAGTTCATTGGTGTTGTTTTTTTTCCCTTTTGGAGGTTCTCCTCTGATACACTACTGTGTGAGAGACATGAGAAAGGAAAAGCCATAATGAGCCATAGTATAGCACTGCTCTAGGTTGCTGAATTTCTATTGTCTTTCTTTTGGTCGCTTGTTATATTTGTCTTCATTATTTTCACCTTGATAGACAGGATAGACAGACATCTACACGCACGCACACACACACACACACACACACACGCACACACAAATACCCACACAGAATCTACAACTTCAACCATATGTATGAAGTCTTGCTCCATGCTTGGGCTAGCCTTTTATCATTCTCATAACCTGTTTATTTTTTTCTCCTTGTTCCTTCATCCCTTGCTTCTCTCAGACTGTCTGTCTGTCTGTCTGTCTGTCTGTCTGTCTGTCTGTCGGCCTGTTGGTCTATTCTGTCTATCAGTCTGTACATCTGTCTGTCTCTGTCTGTCTCTCCCTGTCTCTATTCCTAGTTGGTATTGCAGGTGTGTTCTGTGTCTATGCTCACTGGCGTCTCTTTTTCCTTCAAGAATGGTACAGACCATCTCTATTTCTGTCTCTCTCACACACACACACACACACACACACACACAGTAAATCACATACACAGTAAAACACCTCTCTCTCCCTCTCCATTGGTGTGTGAGAGCTCTTCCTGAAGGAAAATTAATTTGTCACAGGTTACAGGGAGCACCTGACAACATCTCTGACTAGTAAAGACTCACAGATATGGATACGGTTGTTTCTACTAACATATTACAAGTCATAGTAGTACAAGTAACCCTGCAACAAAAGCTTCAAAAGTATGCAAGTTTCTATCATTTTTGTCGAAAAATGCAGGCAAAAGCGTGTGCTTATGAGGAAGTCAGTGGATAGATATGACATATTTCAGAATGAGAACTGTAGAGTGAGTATTTCCCTCATATAAAGTTATCTGTAATGTATTAGAATAGTGAAATGTTGATGAAAATGAAACTTCAAATAAACACTGTGTGTGTGTTTCCAGCCCTAACTGATGATGTCATCCTGTTAGCATGAAAGACAGGGACAAACAAGGTGTTTTCTTTGTTTTCTTCTCTCTCTCTCTCTCTCTCTCTCTCTCTCTCTCTCCCTCTCTCTCTCCCCCCCTTCTCTTTCCCTGTTGATGGTTGTATAAGTGAGGGCGAGGGAGAGAAATGTGATATCCCAGAGGGCTGAGCAGCAGATGGACCCTTTCCACTGCCCACAGTCGCCTCCCTCATCCCCACACTGACATCACCGTCTTCATTAGCGGTCTCAGAGGCTGTGACCTCATCTTCTCCTACTTTACTCCCCCACCACTCTCCCTCCTCACCTCCTGCCCTCTGCTTACCCCCTCACCCATCTCCTCTCACCTCTTTTCCCTCTCTCCATTCCCCCCACTACACCAGTCTCTCAACCCTACACTTTCCCCTCCTCCAAGAATCTAACCATGACAGCTGCCTCTCCTCTTCTCCCCCTGTCCTCCTATCCCTCCCTCCTGCTCCTGACGCCTCTTTCCCCTGCTCCCACTCCCTCCCTCCCTTACCTGTTGCTCCCTAACCCTTACTCTTCTCTCACTCCCTCCTCTGCCTCTCTCCATCGTCCCTGCTTCCCTCTCCATCTGTTTCTCACTGCCATCCTGGCAAACTGACCTGGTGCATTGAATTATGGTGCTTCCCCTTGGGGGTTACCACTGCGGTCTCTGACAGGTGTGTGTGTGTGTGTGTGTGCGTGCGTGCGTGCGTGCGTGCGTGTGTGTGTGCGCTTCCCATGTGTGTTTATTTGCATGTATGCTTTTCATTCAGCATTTGAGGTTTTGAGGACAAATACTTACATCCACTATACATCCACTGCTTTGTCTGTGTGTGTGTGTGTGTGTGTGAGAGTGAGTGACTCTGTGTGTCTGTGTCCATGTGGTATGGAGGAACACAGAGAATGAGGTGCCATAACTTGTTATGTCTCATTATAACACCTCTTAAAGGCTGCACAGCTCCTTAAATGGGCTATATTAGCACCTCTGTCCTCACTTACCGGGAGATGGATGGGATATAAGTGAACTCTCTCTCTCTCGCTCTCTCTCTCTCACACACACACACACTCACATGCAGCGCCAGAGTGTCCAAAGCTGCACCGTCAATTACAGTGATTGGGTGTGCTAGCGTAGTGCTGTGTGTGTGTGTGTGTGTGTGTGTGTGTCTGGGTGTGTGAGAGAGAGAGAGAGAGAGAGAGAGACAGCACCAAAGAAAGTATTTAAGTCTCTGTGACAACCACAAAGAGCACCGCAGTGGAGACCTCATGACAACCTCCCAGTTCCAAACTGCTCAGAGACGGCAACAACGATAGGGTTTTTGCTTTCAACACATCACTTTGGTGTGTTCAGACTGCAGGAGGGGAGAGGGGAAGGAGAGGGTTAGACAGACAGTCATTTATAAACCGAGAGAGGAAAATAGGTGGAGACAAGCGGTTAGCATAGATGAGAAAACAGAGGAGAAGAAATCGGTGAATAAGGGTACTTTAAGGGGTTTTAAGTGTATGTATATGTGTCTGTCTCTTCCTGAAATCAGATTTTCAACATGTATGCCAATAAAGAAAGTTAGAGAGAGAGCAAGAGAGCTGGCCTCGTGCGATCAGATGTCATTGTCCTGTGTCTCTCAGATTACACAGAAAGTGAGGGAGCAGAGAACGAGTGGAGCGTGTGATCCCTCGCTTCCAGCCTGCTGGCTCTGACGGATGGAAAGGGGGGTATTGCAGAGAGGAGTATGGTAGAGAGAAAGGATTGAATACAGGGAAGTGAGGAGGGGGTAAAAGTCATCGGATAGTCATCTACTTTTGGACAGGGTGAAGAACAGAGGGGGAAGTAGTTTAAACGGTAAACTTGAGTTTCAATCTAATTTTCTAGTCTGTTGTTGTGTCAGAAAAGGAATTATGAGGCCAATAAATCGAGGCCATCTGTTAGTCTCCAATCATTGCACTAGTGGTTTCAAAAAACAATTTCACCTAAAGCGAAAACTGTTGAAGCTGTTGAAGCTGTTTAGACCGTTGAAGTATTAGCATTCTTTTCAAAGCACAAGCTAATCTCAGATGTAATTGGAGACATTTCCTTGCTGGGTCATGTTTGTTCTGCCCCCAAAATCATCTGCTTCTCTCGTGCATTTCGTCTGTTTGAACTTATTTACCTTTCAAAATTGAACAATAGCTGACAAAGCAATAAAACAAGAGGTAAACGGAGAATGTGAATGAGAGGTCAGCGTGTGCTTGGCTGCATTGTAGACTCACACTGGGGATGTATCCGGCCCTTCCTTCTCCAGTTTTCTTCAGCTGTAGATAGGAGGGTTGACAGGGCCAATACCCTCAATGATAGGAGGTAGGCACTGCTCAGCACTGCCCTATGTTTTCTCACTGACCCCAACCATACATGAATGGACACACACACTATGGGGGATGGGTAATGTTGATTTCTTTTGAACCTGTGGGAGGACCCAGACCCAGTGATTGACTCATTTATCCTGTTGCATTGTGGGAGTTAGACCTAGTAGAACTTTAGAAATCTACTTGTGTGTATATATATATGTGTGTGTGCAATTGTGTTTGTGCGTGCCCGTTTATACGTGCTGCCTCACTGAGCCATTGTACCATTTCCCTTTGGACAGTAATGTGTGTGTGTGTGTGTGTGTGTGTGTGTGTGTGAGGGGTAAGGGGTAAGGATGTGTGTTTGTGTGAGTGTTTTTGAAATGTGCATTATTTTGTGTTACTACCTCACTTGATTTAGAGTTCTTAGCCATTTGTGTGTGATCCAATCTGTGTGCGTGTATGTATGTGTGTGTGTGTGTGTGTGTGTGTGAGAGTGAGAGTGTGCTTTATTTTCCAGCTCAGTGTGTGAGGCGTGTGTTGGCGGATTGCCAAACCTAGACTCAGCAGACACAGTCTCAACTGGCAACCCCAGATGCTGCTGCTCACAACCCATACACACTCAACATGCCCCCCCCCCCACACACACACACATACACTCAACATGCCCACACACACATATCGTTTCTATCTTTCACTTCGTGTCTCTTATTTTTTGTGTAAAAGTGAAAGAGAGAGGGGGTAGAGAGAATTTGTGTGTAGCTGGAGGTTAGTGTGTGATTGGCAGCTCTGATAAGTGAGGAAGCTGGACTTTGATCTACCCTCTTCGGACTAACTGAAAGACTGACGAACACACAGGCTGACACTGAAACAAGAGGAGCTATGTCTCTCCTCTCCTCTCCTCTCCTCTCCTCTCCGACTTGGTCCCTGAGACTATTTCTGCCTATAAAAAACACTTTACTACCAAACACTTTTTTTATTAGTTTATGTGTGTGTGGCTGGGTAGGGGACAGACACACTCGGGGCTGCATTTATATACAGCACTGCACTGAAGCCCACAAATTCACACTGTTCGTTTCCCTTTGTCATATATCTTAAACTATATTTGCTTTTCAGTATCTCTATTCACAGCCCCTCCAGAGGAAAGCGTGCTTAAATTGTGTAGAAAATGTATGATGGCAATAATGCTAATTCCTTCTCTTTTTCTCTCTCCCTGCCTCTGCTGCTTTGTGGTGACGCTGTGTTTGGTCGCATCTGCTCGCTCAGGTGAGTTGAATTTTTCTTACCATGCAGTTCGGCGCTAAACTGTGCAGACGCTGTCGGAATATCAAGGAGCAGTGCACAGAAGGGCTGCACAATTAATTGTGTCCTAAATTATAGTATATCAATTTTTTATTTTCACAATTAGTAATCATAGAATATTGGCATATCGTCAATATTTAATATTTCACTTTATTTAGAACATCCACTGTAGTTGAAAGTAGTCATGGTGGTGTGTCCAGATAGTTGAGTGTTCATGACCGCCGTTAGAATCTGTTAGATTTCCAACTGTCTGAACAATAAAATATGAGTGAACTGCCCATTTTGTTCCTCAAACCATCAGCATGAATAATCACTTATAATTGTGATCACAATATGAGCAAGATAATTGTGATTATCATTTTAGCCATAATCAATTTAGTCATTGTAGTATATGCAGTAATAAGCAGATGGGCAAAACAATTTACCTGTTCCACTGCTTTTCTCTCATCGTATTTTGCGCTGCCATGAACAGATTTGTGATTAATGGCAACACTAACCTAATGTACCGCCACAATGTGTTCAAGTGTTCTCAGCTATTCCGGGAAGCCTTTTTCATGGTTTGGCTCCATCTATCACATAGAGGTCTAGGCAAACTCTAACCACCAACAAACCGGTTCAAAACCATAGGCTTTTACTGTGATAATGTTCACCCGCGGTGGTAGCAATGTCTTCCAGATGGACATGTGTATCCAAAAGGCACAATGAGGCACAATGAGGCACAATGAGGCACAATGGTTCTGAAAGCATTGCAGTGATGTGACATACAAACACCTCAGCAATCAGATAATATTCAGTGGAGAATTTATCAGGGGTGGCCTCTGAAGCACCTTGTTCTACCTGCATCATAAAGACAGAGGACCCCAATGTTTTTTGTCACAGCTATTATCTTAATGTCAATTAGCACTGACTTTTGCTGCTTGGTGACGATTGGACCAAAAGTTTGTCAGGAAATTAGAGCAACCATCACTGAGGTCAGTCTTTATGCTGACAATGGCTTCATTTTGACCACACTCTACATACCACTAGAGAAAGATACAACTGACCTGTGTGTGTGTGTGTGTGTGTGTGTGTGTGTGTGTGTGTGTGTGCGCCTTTGTGACTGCCTTTACATTTTCCAAGTGCACGCGTCTGCTTTCATGCATGTGTGTTGGCAGAAGAGTGTGCGTGGGAGTTTAATAAAAGGTGCATTACTGGACAGTGAGAGGGGAAGAGATGGCTTTTGTAATGTAGTTACCTCTCATCGTCTGTTACACAACATGATTCACTGCGTGTGTATTTTTATGCTCGGGTGTGTAGATGGAAATGCGCTGGCATGGTATATTATACGTTTGGAGAAGTGTTAAATACACATTGTTAGCATGTCAAAGGGGATATTTGTGAGTTCCTACTCAAACAACACCTCCCGCCCACCCCCAACACACACAAACAAATGCCATAGACAAAAATAACAGTTTGTATTCTTATGCCTTTTGTACACATTTATCTGTGTCACAACTACCCCTGCTGCAGTGTTTCAATCCGTATTATTCTTTCTTTCTCTCCCCGTGTTTCTCTCTATTTCTGGCTTTGCTCATCTCTCATTCTCGTCTCCCTTTCCCTCTCTCCCCTCCCCCTGTCTTGCTGCCCCTCCTCATACCTATCTCCATTTCTCCTCTCTTTCTTGATCTATCTCCCTCTCTTCACTCTCTTTCTTTCTTTCACTGTCTCTTTTCACTCACACTCCTTCTTCCTCCATCTCTCAGCCTAATCCTTAGAGGACGGTGCAGGTCTGCTCTCTGGGATTGAACAGAGGAGGGTTTAATACCCTACCTGACTGTGTGTGTGTGTGTGTGTGTGTGTGTGTGTGTGCGCGTGTCTACACATGTGCGTGAGTTTAACCCGTGTTTGTGCCTGCTTGCGTGCACGTCTCTTTGCTTTTCTGAAATAGGGAGATACAGGTCTGAATATATAAGAGGATTCAATGGTGCGGTGTTGAATTCTCATTTCTCTGACTGCAGAAAGAGGACACAGCACCGAGGGGGAGGCAGGGAGAGTTTGTCTTCTTGTTCAATGTTGTTCCCACACACACACAAACACACACACATACCCACCCATACACACCCATCGTGTTGTCGGAGGAGCAGCGTGAATGATGTATGGAGCTCTCGTTTGTTATAACCCTCATCCACTAGTCCTTCCCATTACTCCTCTTTTCCTCCACCGTGGAGTTCTGTGCTCTTGTTAGTGGGTCGAAGAGGGCAGGGGCAGCAGGAGGAGGTGGCGGCCACGGGCTGTGTAGATGATACTACTCATGCGCTTAACCCTCTGTTTCCCCTCTTCTACCTCCTTCTGTCTTTCCATCTCTCTCTTCATCCATTCCTTCCTCCCTTCATCTCCCCGGCAGTAGAAATTACTTGTCCCCTCGCAAGGGCGCGTCATCAATCCCATGATTCATTGCATGTTGCCACCGTAATGGCAGCTGCTTTGATTGAATCGAGGGGCGCGTGCGTTTGTGTGTCTTCTCGGACCGAGAGAGTGCGTGCATGAGAGCTGACTTCTGAATGGAAGGTTGTTTTTCTTTTAACCTTTTAAAAGCACTCTGTGTTTTTCAGCCCTCCACCTCTAGCATGCCCCCCCTGGCTACCACCCTTCCTCCCTCTGCCTCACCCTACATCTCTTGCCATATATGGCAGACAAATTGAAGAGAAACCCACATACTAGAGGGCTAGAGTGGTATTTGCTTGACCCTTCCTCCCTCATTTTCCTTTCTTTCTTTCTCATTTCATCAGTCCATTTAATACTAATTGCTAATGTTGCAATGAATTGTGTGTTTGTGTGTTAGGGGGACTCTCATAATGGGTAATACAATCAGAGAAATGGAGGGCCTTTTGCTCCCTGTTAATTCACTGGTAGCTAATGCATGCCTCTCTCTCTGTTTCTCTCTGTCCCCTCATGTCTTCCTCTCTCTGCCTCTGCTGTGTCTCTGTGGCAGTCTCTCCTGCCTTGCAAGACATTAAACTTTGATTGGGATTAAGTTCTCAGGGTGAGAGTTCTATAAAAAGAGTGAGAAAAGTTGTATTCTCAGAGTTGACCGATGTCTTGTCAAGTTGCAGAGCGTTACCATGGTGGTTGTCTCACTACATTAAGGTAGTGAAATCACGATGTTCCTGATACTCCCACAGACCTTGGCAATCATCAGGTTGACAATTGAACATGTAGCACAGAGTCGTGTAGGCATGCTACTCTATATATACACTAGGTTTTTGTAGCTGCATATGGAGCTATGTGCTTGTGCCTGCCTATTATGTGCTTTTTTGTGTTGTGTGTCTGTTTGTGTGTGAGGCCTGAGATAAGAGTTTAGACGTGTCGTTTCTCTGTCTGAGGGGTAGAACTAATACTCAATTCTGCCTGCCCATTAGTGATGAGGTCACCAGTGTCAGGTTGCCAGCTGATTGGACAGATAAGTGTTTAACCTGGGTTCATCTCTCTGAGTGATGTCATCATCTCGTCACCTTATTGATTGCTATGGGTATGGTGACACCTGACCAATCACACCCAATAAAACTACCAGCTAAATGCCTATGTGTGAGATTGTCTGTATTTGTGTGTGTGTGTGTGTGTGTGTGTGTGTGTGTGCAAGATGAGATAAGGATAGTAAGAGAGGTAGAATTAGTTTCTCAACGATAAGTATCTCACATATACATACACACATATAAACAGACAAAGACACACACACACACACACACACGGCTAGTGTGGCTTTGCCAGGGTGTTTAGTCCAGTCGATAGGTAATCAGCTTGGCAGGGTGTGTAACAGTAGTAATTCCCTCCTACCCACTGCTTGGCCTTCTGGGGGAATTAGAGAGGTGCCGTCAGACGTCGCAGCAAATTGGAATCCTGACACACACGCACGCACGCACACACACAACACACACACACACATTCAAATTGGCAGAGGGAGGGAGCAGGAGAATGAGTAAAATAGGACTCAGTGGATATTCAATTCTCTCTCTTTAGTGATAGGAGATAGAGAGCAGGTAACAGACACACAAATACACCCACATGCTCACTTTGCTTTAGAAAAAGCTGACATTTTTATTGTACCACAAAACACAATCAGATTTTATTTAGGATTTATTTCATCAAAGCAAAAATAAAATTCTTGAAACATTCTATTCTGTTTCATTTGGGCCAAATTTCCTCAGGAGTAACACATTTGTGCAACATTTGTGCAACATTTCACATCATAACATCACATCATAACTCAGACATCATCTTTGGGTAGTACAGAGATGAAAACACCAATAATTTTGCTTTCTTGATAGAATGATGCAAGCAACTAGGGTGGACACGGACACAGACAAACCGAAGGACAGAGAGAAAGATGGCACTTATAAAGTATTTATGATGTAAAAGTAATTTGAGGTTTCCATTGCTTCACAGGGTTTTTCTGTCTGTTGTGTCTGCACAGTCCCTCCTTGAAGCCCTCATCCCCTCCTGCTGTCTCTCCCGCTTCTCCTTGATTCACCTCCTCCTTCTCCGCCTTTCTTTATCTGCCGCCTCCTCCACTGCTGAGAAGCTGCTCCCAATGACACTGAACTCAACTTAAAACACACTACCTGTCTGTGTGATGAATGGATCAGAGGAGGAAAGAAAAGGAGGAGAGACTGGGGGGAGAGGAGGAAAAGGTCATAGTGGTTTTCTGAATCAAAAGCTCGAGTGTTTGACCATGGAAAGTGCTGGTGTTGATCTTTAAGGTGTGTCTTGTCACTGACATCAGATAGGTGGCTTGTGCGATGAATATGGCAGTGATCCAATATGTGTGTGTGTGTGTGTGTGTGTGTGTGTGTGCGGTTCAGGGGGGTGTTAGGTGAGCTGTGGGAGTCAGCAGACAGTTACATGGTCTTTTCCTGTTTCCTGCGTGTCAGAGAGGGAGAGCCAAAGTTAACATCACTAGCAGCCTGTGCTAACATCCTGACTAACTCACATGGTTACGTGTATTGCTCTCTTCCTTCCCCTACGTCCCCCAACACCCTTCTCTCCCCCCTCCCCTATACTTTATTTTCCAATGTTTCTCCCCTTGCTCATTTGTCTCAGCTCTTCTGCTGTCTGGACAAACGATGAATAACTTTAATGTCTTTTAAGAGGGATTGAAGCAACCACAGATCCGTAGATTAAAGCTCAAATCCATCATTTTTTCTTCTGTACCTTTTCTATCCCAACCACACAAACATGAAGCACGGAAATACCCAGCCATGGTCACTTATCTTTACTGTAACCCGGCTGTCTCTCTCTCTCTCTCTCTCTCTCTCTCTCTCACACACACACACACACACACACACACACACACACACACACACACACACACACACACACACACACACATGGCCTCCAATTAAAACTGTTTTTCTCACGGCCTCCCACGATGCATCACATTTCTTTATTTACAGAATGTGGTTGCATCGTCGTGGTAACCTGCTGAGTGGCTGTCCGATTGTGGTCACGTCTTTTACCTCTCTCTCCCCCTCTCTCTGTCTCGCTCTCTCTCTTTCTCTCTCTCTCTCTCTCTCGCTCTCTCTCTCTATCTATCTACATCATCTCTCCTTTCTACTCACTGCTATATCTATCTTGTTTCTCTCTCTCTCTCTGTTTCATTAGCATTCTCATTCCCTGGTTTATATATTCTCCCTCCCTCAGGTTCTCGCCTTAATTGCTTGTTGTTGATTCTAATGTATACTCCTCTCCTTTCCTCTCCTCTCTTCTCCTCTCCTCTCCTCTCCTCTCCTGTGTGGGGAATGGGGAGAACGTTGTGGGAGAGGGATGAGGATGAGGATTTCTTAAATAAAGGAAATAGAAAAGGAGAAAACAAGCATGAAAGACAGTCGGCTGTAGATAACGCTAGATGCGAGAGGGACTTTCAGAGAGAGAAAGAAGAAGAACGGGCATTGTGGAAATCTAAACTGTCTACTTTAGCTGGCAATAGATAATCACTCCTCCATAGTTCCTTGGGGACGGATAAATGAAGCGAGTGTGGGGATGGATAAAGAGGGGGAGTGTGTACATGAGAGCGAGTTTTTACAATGTGGTGGATGGAATGACTGTGCTGAGCTGAGCTGCAGTGAGCTGAGGTGAACCAACCCCAAGCTGTACTGGGCCGTTGGTCTGGCTAGTTAGGCAACAATATGAGGGGAGCTGCAGAGGGATTGCAGCTCCTTGCTTAGCACCAATGATCAAATCAATCCACCATACTAAACAGACATTTCAGGTGGCATGGTGGCTTAGCGGTTAGAGTGACTGGTTCAGGTTCAGCCTCCATAGCAGCAATGTGTCCTGCTGAAGTTTCATTGAGCAAGACACTGCACCGCCACCTGCTCACTCATTCTAAGTCAGTCTGGATAAAAGTGTCAGCTAAATGCCTGAAATGAAAAATGTCAGGTAAAATGTGCTGGGAAGGACATGTAATGGCATGGTCCTGCACTTTGAGGTAAATGACACAAAAGAACCAAGCACAGCCCAGTTCAATACAGCACAATGTCTAGCCCTCAGTCCAGTGGGAGGATGAATGGAGCCTGAACAACAGAGAGGAACACAGGTGGGTTAACCCTGCCTCTAACTACCTATGGCGTCTGGAGTGTGCTTTTGCGTTCACTAGCTGTTCAGAAACAGCCCTCACATAGCCTCATATGAGAGACAGGTCTTTCTCAGCAGACTAGCAAGCTGATAAGGAAGTACACAGCCCCATTATAAATAACCTACTCAAGAGAATAGTCCCCGCTATACTTGACACGACAGATAAATGGCAGGAGAGCTGCGTGTGTGTGTGTGTGTGCGCGTGCGTGCGTGTGTGTGTGCGTGCGTGCGTGAGTTTCTGGAGGTTAATATACGCCTGGTGTAACGAGAGGGAAATTGCTTTATGCTGCTAAGCCCTCGGGCTAGAACATCGCAGTTATGATGAACAGGAGTTTTACAAAGCCTTCCGTTAAGAGGCCACCACACACACACACACACACACACGTGCATGCATGTTTTCTTGTGATACACACACACACATGCACAAGACACTGGCATACATTACCATACATTGCCTTTACCCTCCTTCATTTTGCCTTCAGACAATGAGTATGCCTGTCTTTGAGGTGTGTGTGTGTGTGTGTGTGTGTGTCATTGTATGAGAGGAGCTGTCACCGAGCAGATTGTCCCATCTCTCATCATGGCATGGTCGTAGGGTCAGGTGGGGGGGGTTGGTTTGGGGGGGGGGTGGCTTGATGTCTTTGCTGATATAAAACCTGTCATCTGGAGATAGAATGTGTCATTGCTTGTGTGTATGTGTGTGTGGGTGTGTGTGTGTGTGTGTGTGTTTGAAAGAGAGGCTGTGATAAGTGCCTGCGTCTGTCAGGCAGTCAGAACTGTGAGGACCTGATTGAAAGCAGTCTAAAAGGTCAAAGTCAACAGTCGGATCAAAGAGCTGAGAAGTATCTGTTAAGTGATTGAGGTTCGGCCATAAAGATACGCCTGGAAACACTCAGGCACACACACACACACACACACACACACACACATTTTAGGGATCAATAGAATCAGGGACAATGCTGTAATTCACTGTAACAATAATGAATGTTCCAATTAGGCTGTACTCAGCAACACATCCTCACACTATAACTTTACAACCAAGTGTGTGTGTGAGAGGTTTTGTGTGGCGTGTCTGTGTGTTTGTGAGATGTATTTCTACTGTGCCATCTATCTCTGTCTTGCCTCCACTCCAGCATTCACAATAAGATTGCAGCTTATTACCTGTCTCTGCTGTGCTGTCCCAAGGGGCAGCCCTGGGATATTGCTGCTCAGGGAGCTGCTGTGCGTGGCCGGGGCCAGTCCAACATTGCCCTTTCTCACACTGCCATGGCCACAGGTTTGGTACCTAGGATCATCATGGCTAAAATGATTCCAATTATTTTGCCAAATATTGTCAATCAAAGCTATTTTAGTGTACTTTTGGCATTTATATATCAACATCTTAACTATGTTTTCACTGCAGTGGATGTTCTCAAGGAAGTGAAATGTTTCAGTATTGTGGCTGGTATTTTACGATTAGTATTTGTGGCAACTAAAATGGCGATATAAGATTATACCCAATTAGTTGTGCAGCCCTCGTGGTACCAGCAGAGTTTATTCATGGTTTTAGACAAACATAGATGGTAGTGTTGCCAGGGAGTGGGGGTTTGGTAACACTTTCTATGACTACCATATCTATCTGTCAGCCTTCATTGTTTGTTTTGGATGCTTTAGAAGGCACTTCAAGCATCCAATGGTAACTTCTGATGTTGCATGGTTTATTTAAAATGATATCCATAAGGTATGAGGGTTGATATAATGTAGCAGTAAGCAATATGTTATCTTAAACATGGTCATGAGGCATTATGAGTATATTATGATTCCCTATAGATGTTCTAGTCATAGAAAGTTTTTCCCCTCAGACACACTACAACCTCAGAGAAAACACTAAAGGGAAAATACAGAAATACAGAAATACGTTTTTTAAAAAACCTTTGGACTGGTCAGGCATGTGTTTTTTCTGCTGTTGGCCACTGAGCAGTTGCTCTAGAGTCTAGACAACAGTATGTGCCTTATTCAAGGGCACCTTAAACTGAGCTCTTCTCATTCACTTTCCCTGCTCAGATGTTCCCAGCCGTTCACAAGCCCTTCCAAAGCACTATATATATGGATTGGAACATCAAATCCTCTATTGCTCAAATTTTTGGAAAAAGGTTAATCCCTAGACCAAGTTGGTAAAACTATTAACATTTTGTCAACCAAGGGCTTAAGTTATTAATTGTTCTTAAAAGGTGCTAGAATTGTCTCTTCTCAAATAGCACATATCTCATTTGGGACATAACTCTTCATATGTTATTCCTATGAGACAGTTTTGTCTGAATGTGTGAACCTCAGCAATTTTCTCTCATATTGAATTCTCTTCAAGCGTGGATTTCCACTTAAAGCTTACACTACTCAGCAGCCCTAGCAAGGTTAAAATGACTATTGTACCTCCACTTACGCAAGGAAAAGATACAGAAATATTTTGCGTAACATGTATGGTTTCCATAAAGCAAAACTGTTAAGTAGACTACGTTTGAGTTTTTAAATGCAAGAAACCCCCTGAGGAAAGTACTGCAGAGCTCCAGTCAGGGAGAGACTGCAGAGAACGGAGGCCTTGCTGCCAGACCCCCTGCTGATTAGCCTGATTAATTGGACCCAGACTTTATCGAAGTGATATTTGGTGTTTGTATTCGGAAAAGGCCCCAGTAACAACAGTTGTTGTTGCGGTATTTTTCTTGCCAGCCTACCTGCTTGCTGAATAAAGGTCCTTTGTTTGTTCCTCTGTTATTCCTCCGCCCCTACTGGTACTGTACTTTAAAGAGAAGATCCACCCTAAAACACTATATACCTTTGTATTATGTCTTCTAATTATTTTCAACATCTTGAGCATCAGTGTCATATTCACTGTTCACTGTTCATCAGTGTCATATTCAACTCCAGGGGTGAAGTAAGAGGGACAGGTGAAGGTTGAGACAGTGGGTTATGAATACTTTCCGGGTTAGGCTGAACAAAGATGCATGTTTTTGGTTCCTTCTTTATTGGTGTGGCCATGGTAACCACGAAGTCTTCTATCACTATATTGTTACAGACAGACCTCACAGGACATGCAGTGTGTGTGTGAGAGAGAGGGAGAGGGAGAGCTTTTGTTTGTCTTTGTTTATCAAGTTTTTTTTATCATGCATGCCGATAAGCCTTTCAGAAAGACTAGCAGATGGGCTGCGTGTGAAATTACTTTTTCTTTCATTTCCCAATAACTTCATATAATATCTTTCATTTCTCTTCTCTTCCCTTCCTACTCAGAACCATTGATTCTCTTTCAAATGCACATATGTCACTTTACTCTATCTCCCATTCTGTCTGATCAATCTCTCTCTGTCTGAAGCCCCCTCCTCCCCCTACCTGCAGCCAATAGTGGAGCTGATGGTGGAAAGCCATTTTCTGTGAATCAGTGTGTCGCTTGTGTCTTTGCCATTAGCTATTCATGAGCTCTCCTGGCTCAGGTCTGTATACCTGCAGCGATGGGCTGCATTCAGGAGATTGCTCCCCATGCAGCGCTGCTGTTGTGGTGGCTCGCTGAATGTGGATTAAAGAGAGTGTCACATTCAATACAGGCCTGTGATGTCACCGAGAGAGAGAGAGAGGGTGAGGGAGATAGAATGCTTGTTTATCTCATCAACAGACTGAAGGAAAATAGGTCTTGACCTACACCAATTTGTTTTGTACTGCTGAAAGAGAAGATAGATTAGCTGTGTCTGCGTATGTGTGCTAGTGTTAAACATTTTCTACAGAGAAACTATAGTGTGCATCTGGTTGAACCTGTGCACGTGCTTCCCTCTGTGCATGTGCTCAGGTGTTTAGGTGTGTGTGTCCACATGCATGTGTTTGTATGTTTGTGCGGGGTGCACTTGAAATGAACAAAGGGACTACAATAAATATAAATTAACTAAATTAACTCATGTATTCTGTGCTATAGATTGGTTACAGTGTATCTTAATACCATTTACAATGTATCTTAATACTATTTACAATGTATCTTGATACTATTTCAAATCAAATCAAATCACATTTATTTGTATAGCCCTTAATCACTGTTACAGTCTCTAAGGGCTTCATACATAATTTACAATGTATCTTAATACTATTTACAATGTATCTTAATACCATTTACAATGTATCTTTAAATAATAGAAATTAATCTAACTAATTATTGCAAATCCGTATAGCATTCAGCACGTGTACCACATGTGCATGATGTTGTTTGTGTGCGTGTGTTTTTCTGTGCATGTGTTTCGGTATGCACACCCCTTGTCATCATAACCATAAAGTCAGATATAAATAATGAAAGGAAAGAAATCAAGAAAGAAGGAGAGATTGAAATGAAGGAGTGAATGAATAAAAGTGCTGACTGCGTGGGGGGAATGATGGAATGCTTCATCATCGGCTGCAACGCTAAATGACAGCATGGGAACGGACAGAATGAGACAGAGGAGAGGCGGAGGGTGAGATGGAGAGGGCAGGGCAGCGTGCTTAGGTGGAGAGGGAGAGAGGAGAGGGAGGGTTAGGGCTGGTGGAGTTAGATGGAGAGAATGAGGAGGAGGAGGAATTGACAAGTAGGGAACTATGGGAGAAGTGAGAGGGCGTGTAACGAAGCGAGAGGGGGAAGGAGTGAGGGAGGGGAAAAAGAGAGGTGATGTTGCATTCACCTAAAATCATTCTTCCTTCTAATCTGTAATTCGATTGAGCTGGACCACATAGGACAAGGAATATCAATGACTACTCCCTCATGCCCCCCCCCCTCTCTCCCCCTCTCTCCCCCTCTCTCCTTTTCTCTGATCAGTCAATAGTGCATTTTAAATCCATAGGCTCATACATGAATTACCCGATATATAGATGCATGCCCTACGACATTGCTTCACTCTTTCTCCACACGCACATGCATTCATATGCATATAAACACACACACACACACACACACACACACACACACACACCACATTGACTTACAAATAGCAAAAAGACTCAGGGGGATGAAACTCTCAACTTTGAATTCCTGTCTAGCTTTGAAGTTCCCAGTCCTCTCTCTTGCACCCTTTCTTGTCCCCCACCTATAGTGTGTGTGTTGTGTTGGAGAGAGGGGGTGGTGGTCTATGGCATATTCCCAGGCTAAAGCTTTTACACTTTTTTCTCTTCAAGTGTTCTGCTCCCACCAAGAGTTATCTCATGACCATTTAGCAGGGTGACCCTGTCCTCTGTGTGTGTATGTGTGTGTGCGTGTGTGTGTGTCTGCACACATGGGTGTTTGTGCATGTGAGTGCATATGTGCGTGTAGAGGTGTACCACTGGGGATTTGATTAAGTTCCTCTAAATTTATAAACCTTAATTCTTAAAGGAGGGAGGGGGAGAGAGAGGGAGAGTGTAAACTGGCAGTCAGCCTGGAAAAGTTTCTGTGTTCTGGCTAAATGAGCTGAACGGACCCCTACCCTCCTCACCATAACCCTTAGACCCTCGTCCCTGCAGCTTAAAAAGCCATTTTACAGAGGCGGTTGTTGAACAATTTGTATTGTAACCTATTCAAACACCAGAAGTAGCATTTTAAATTACTTTGACTTTCCTTAGCGAAGGATCAGTGCGTTCAGACTTTTGAATTCAACCTCAAAATAACACGTCAATTATTTCCCATCCTCAAAATGACTGCAAAGGCAGTTGAAGTTTGGAACGTGTTTGTGTATCTACCCTGACATGAACTCAGGTGATGCAGAGTTTGTCCCGTCTCTCTGCATACTGCCTTCTTGTCTGCTTGGAATGTGTTTTGTTCTTCTTTCAAAACACAGGTCAAGGATCTCTTCAGTGCCCCCCAAAAAATTCATAACCCCCATGGGCTTGTGTTTGTGTGTGTTGATCCTGGAGCTTTGTGGAACGTCCAGGTGGTCTTTGGCAAACTTGAGATGGGAAGCAATGTTTTAGTGGAGAGCAGTGGTTTCCTCCTTCCATCCTCCCAAACACCACTCTTGTTTAGTGTTTTTTTCATATTGTGGATTCATGGATCTCAAAAGTTCAAGTGATGCCTGCAGATCCTTAGCTTAAGCTAGCAACACAGTAGACAAACTACTGACCGATCATGAAAACACACATACCGATAGATTTGATAGATTTTGTTGCCTCAAGTCTTTAAAATACTCACACAGAGTATCAAACGATATGGTTAAGATTGGTGTACAGATTCTTGATGTGTCAGGACCTCTAGTCTCGCAGTAACTCTCACGAACCAACATGACAAAACTCTGGCCCTAACTCTGTCATCTATAGTGCCATCTACAACTGAGGTGAAAAAAAACTGTCAAATCCGTCTGTATGTGTGTGATGCAATGCATTTTTTTTTATTATCAATTAGGATTTTACACTTTGTTTAGGCTGTTAAAACCTGTGAAAGTAATTTATTTGTGTGTTATTTGTAAAATCACATGTTTATCTATTGTTGTGACTTAGAAGAAGATCAAACCATATTTTAGGAGCCATTTATGCAGGAATGCAGGTAATTTAAAAGGGTTCACAAACTCAAATTTGTTTCAAAGAGTAGTAGTGACAGCAAAATGATTAAAGGTGTTTTGTGCAACCAACTCTTTAGCCCACCCTCGCAAGCATCTCTAAAATTCTCACCAAAAAGAATTCTAAAAATATCCACTTCACCAGGGTGCCGATGCTCCAAGACATCTGAAAGTTAGATAATGAAATATTCAACAAACAGAGCATTTATGACTAAAAGACATTTCTGTCTGTGCTTTTTTAGTGATTCTCAGTTGAACGTATTCTATTACCAGGTAACATCTGTGCAGCGGTAACTATGTGCATAACCTATGTGCCTCTATATTTGTGTGCATGCTTTTGCACATGTGTGTATGAATGTGCGAGTACGTAACCAGCCAGTCGGAAAAGAAAGACATATTCTCAAGGACATATGCCATTGTTATTGAATTAATTTTAGCCTGTAAAAGGAACATTCACTGAGACTGAGTCTGCCCTTCAAATGGTTTGTCTCTGAGCTGCCCTTGTCGGAGGGAGGGAGGGAGGGAAGTTGGGACAGTGAGGCAGAGGAGGGAGACATGGTGTGTTTTGCAGTCGGTGGCAGATGTTGTCACTGTGGAAAGGATGAAGTAGAGGAAGCAAACACCCACATTTGCACACACGCACACACACACACACACACACACACACACTTGCATACACATAAGCAGTCGTGCAGTCAGACATGCATGTACACACACACACACATGGATCGGGTGAGTGAAACATAAAGCTATTACGGTTTTTTTCTTGCCCATACAGATAACAGATATAGTGCAGCGACTTGCTTCTTGTACAGTGACACAGGTTGACTGCAAACAATAGGGGAATGGAATTGGATGGCGTTGCCAGCGGACGCAGCATGCATGCGCTCCTTTTGAATCGAGCGCGACGTTTCAGTCCAGCTCAAAATCACTGCTACAGGGCAGAGCAAATGAAAAGTGGATAGAGGTGAACAAAGGGTGAGGATAATGGAGACTGATGAAGGAGAGGTTTGATGTGATATGATAGAGAGATGAAACAGCTAAGGCTTTGTGACACACACACACTCACACACACTCCCCAGCTCACTTCCAGATAGCCACCACCATGCTTCCCCTTTGTAAACGGGACCTTGTGGGTTATGGGTTATCTTCACTTTTTCTGTTGTCCACCACTTTAAAGGTTGGATTTAATGACATTTACCACTGCACAACTAATGAGTACGTTAAGAGTGAAAGGCTACTGATTTCTCTTCCAGTTGGTAGTCTCTCTCTAATATGATTCTCTGTGAGCAGCGGGCTGGACATGGAGGCGAGGCTGAGTCACAGGGTGGCTGCACTAATCCCGGAAAAAGAAAAGGAGAGACAGACGCTCCCTTCTTCTCCCTCAACCTTACTTTTCACCTGCTGCTTCTTGACTCAAACGACCTTCTCCCTCTCCTACCTTCTCCTCCTCCCTCCCCTCCTCACCCCTGTCTGGTCTGCCGGGTTGTCACAGTGATATCCCGGGTGCTGTGGTTTTGATCTCAGCCTTCAATAATGAATGAAAGGATCCAATTCGTCAATCACTTCAAAACCACGTAGCCCACAATGCCCAAGGTCAGGACAGTGGCAGCTGTCAGAGGGAATGATGGGTAGCATAGACAGGTGTATCGAAGGGGCTTTGGCGCACATCTCACAACACAGATGCCCTGCAACTACACACACACACACACACCTGCTATTACAAAAAAAACAGGCAGACAAAAGTGGAAAAAAACAGTGAGGTGAAAGAAAAGAAGAACTGGGCTAGATCCTCCATTGAAGACAGGGGGGTGGGGTTGAGTAGAAAAATGGATAACAAGACAATGGGACACTTAGAGAAACCTGGCTGTCAGACACTCTTGAGAAGAGAGACGCTAAAGAGAGAGAGAGAGAGAGGAGGGAGAGAGAAGGAGAGAGGAGTGAATGATAGCCTACTTTCTCAATCAGGTCCAGTGCCTGAGGTCCAGATAGACTTCAGAAGATTACACACTCCTCTCTCTCTTTCTCTTTATCTCTCGCTCTCACTCTCATTCTGTGTGTGTGTGTGTGTGTTTACATGTATGTGTGATGTGTGTCGAGAGAGGGAGAGTGATATGGAGCCCGGAGCTAGATTGTCAGACTACCACCCATCTGAACGCAGTAGTGTTTTTGAAGGATGTCTCTCTACATCAGTCTGGATGTGTGTGTGAGTGTGTGCGTGAGTGTGTGAGTGAGTGTGAAGCCCACTGTTTGTTTTCCACTTACAAAAAGACACTCGTTTTTAATGAGGAGATTTGAAATGCTCTAGAAGAGATAGAGGGTGGGGGAAGGGGTGGGGGGATTAAAGGATAAAAGGAAAGTGCAGAGTAAAACAGAGGAATAATTGTTGTGTGTGTGTTTGTGTGATGGCATTCAGATGGCAGAGAGTATTGAGGTGTTTTCACACTCTTCAGAGAGAGAGAGAGGGCGGGAGAGAAGGCTGTAGTCCCAGCAGGGGGAATTTATTTCACCTCCTCCCTACTCTCCCATTCACCTCCTCTCTCCTCCTGTCCGTCTGTCTGCTCATCAGTAGATGGGAGCTGACAGTTGTTTGTGTGTGTGTGTGTGTGTGTGTGTGTGTGTTTGTATGCGGATGTGCCCTGCAGTGTGACCCACCTCTTAAATGTCACTGATCACAGTCTCTTCCGCTTGATTACCCCCCCCCCCCCCCCTCTCGATAAGCTCCACCCTTCCCCCCTCCTGTCCTGGTGCTCCTCCCTCTTTTCACCTCTTCCACCTCTCCCTATGTACCTGCACCCCCATGCACACACAAGGTTAATCCCTTAAGAGAGAGCGAGAGAGAGAGAAAAAAGAGAGGAAAATACATGATCTTCTTCTGTAATTCATCAGACGTCGTCAGAAGAGCACTCAGGGGAGAAGAGCGACTGTGGAATGGACCTCTACAGTTAAAAGCATACACAAACATGCACACTCCCACACACTTGTACAAATACACATACACACTTAAAGCTTGCAGGAACATAATTTGTCATCCTGCTGTACCAGAGCAGGATTTTGCATGTAAAAATCTTGTCCAATTTAAGTGCAGCATATTAAAAATGGATATTTCCATGGTCAGCAGACATACACACACACTGGCACACACACATGTACACACAAACACACGGTTACAGTGACATTATGAAATGCCAGAGGCAGCCATAAACTGACATTTTAAAGCTACTGTTCCTTCACAGTTTCAGTGTACGCCACAATCTTGTCTACGCAAACCTCCGAAGAGATTTCCAAACTGGCCAGTCCACCAAATGCTGCTCAAGCGAATATTGGCGGATAAGCCTTGTGAATCTAATTTTCTGTTAATGGTGCACAATTTTTTTTAAAGAGTTTGCTCTTTAATGTGTAAAACATTTCAGTTGCTGCCTAGGTTGTAGCAGAGCAGTTAGCAGTGCACGTAAATGCAGGCTGAAAAGTGAGTGTAAGCTATTTCTGAATACTGTGCCTTCTATTGATGACCTCTGTCTTAGTGGGTGTTTTTAAATCTGCTGTAACTCTCAACATGTTATACTGGCAAAGTCAAGCATGTTGACTTTGTGACTACTGAACTCAGTAGGCTAGGGTGGGCTACTCACGTCATCTTGCATCTATGTGTGTTTGCGTGCGTGTGAATGCGTGTGCACGTGTGATGGTGTCGACAACATGTCTCCTGGTCTGACATCTGCCAATCAGAACGTCGGGATCAGTCAGTCATCTGTCAACTTTTCTCAGACAGCTGTCAGTCAAAGCCTGCGGGAACCGTGATTGGAGCAGGCAAACGGGGAGCTGGGAGGAGGGAGCTGTGATTGGCTCTCTGCGGGGGAATTTATCTGGTGTATGATGAGAGATCCTTTATCCCTGCCTGCACTCTGGCACTTGAGCATTTCAGATTTAATAAAACCGAGTCCTACTGCTGTTATTTAAGCCATGGGTTTACATCCTTGTCCATGCTCTGCACTTAAACCTCAGCCTCTGCCCTTGCGCTCCAGCCTGCTCCATCCAGCAGAGGAAGAAGGATAAATATTTTCCTCTGTTTCTCAGTCAGGTCCACTATTTTCCTTCCAGGGCCAGTATTGCTTTAGGTGCGGCTTGTAACCAGGCCAGTTCAGTTCTGCATGGGCTCACTAGTTGACCTCAGTTCAGTTCATCTGAGTCCTGTTGGGATCACTGAGCAAGCCCACTGACCTAGTGGAGGAGAGTGAGAGCCACTATTTCTTTGATTTCATCATTATCAAAGGCAGCAAGTATTGACTGCTTAACTGAAGTCTGCTTTAGTCAATAGTTCCCTCCAATTAGACCTGTATATATATAAATATATGTGTGTGAGAGAGAGAGAGAGAGAGGGTTGTCATTCAGTTGTGTTTGCTTTGAAGTATGAACAGTTTTCCTGTGGATAGTATTCCCACACATTTTACGTTTCCACCTGACTTGTCTATAGTCTTCAATGGAGGAAATAAAATCCTCATTTTTCATCCCCCTCAACGTTTTATTGTCAAATTATTTATTGTCTTTCGTCTAGCCTATTTTTCTCATTGGTGGCAACATACCAGAACCCCAACTCATATTTTCTCCTCTCCTCTCCCTCACTGTCAATCCAATTAAGTGTTTTAAATGCCTGTTGAAACAAGCACAGGCAGACTTATTAGATTTAAAAGGAACAGAACTCATTTACACGCCATAATCAAATGCTGCTGTTGCCATGGAGAAAACCGCTTAGCCAAGCAACTTTTATCCACTTATTCATAGAGAAAAGATTTTTTATAGAATAGATTAATTTAGTTATTTTTTTTCGTCTTCAACACCATGCCTCAAAGAAGTAGCGGTTTGAAGGCTGACTGTGTGTGTGTGTGTGTGTGTGTGTGTGTGTGTGTGTGTGTGTGTGAGAGAGAGTGAGTGAGTATGAGAGAGAGAGAGAGTATCAGTATTCATAGGCTATAGCCTGTTCTACCAGGCCTGTCTCACAGTAGGGGTTCAGCTCTATGAAGATAAAGTGATTTTTCAGGAGCCAGTGACCCTAATTCTGACCTGACACACACATACACACACACACACACGCACACACGCAGACACACACACACCAATAATTAAGCAAGCACTGTTGGAATCAGATCCTCGGCTCAACTCTACTTCTCTCCCTTGCTCTCTCCCTCTCTCCCATCTCAGTGCTCTCCAATGCACATACACCACATCACCCCACAGCTGTTGCAGTAAAATTCTGTGTTAACACTGGCTTGTGTAATGCAGCACACTGTAAGAATAATGATCTTTATTAGCCCATTTATAAAGGACAAGCCATTTAGGGCCTATTTTCAATCACACACACACACATATACACTTACTGTAAAAGTGCAGACAGAGAGAAAGAAAGAGATGAAGCAGAGAGGAGAGAAGATGGGATGATGCCGGACTATCAGCCCCGGAGCAGCGACCCTGCTCCTCTTCTCCTCCGGTCCTCTCATCCTCCTCTCCTCCCTCTCCCCTCTATCTTAGCGCTCATCTCCCCGGCAAATTGAATTCCTCCCTAGAATCTGCCTAAGCAGTTCCCTGAGACCGACCTAAGAGTGGAGACACACTTACACTATGGCTGGAAATGTGTGTGTGTGTGTGTGTGTGTGTGTGTGTGTGTGCGCATCTGCCTCTTGACTATCCTGTCACTTTTGGAGGCCAATCTCTCCGTTAGGCATCAGTCCTCCAAAAGAGACAAAAAGTGGAGACCTTGAGCTGTCACCCACTCTGACAGAGATGGACCAAGGGGGATGGGGGGAGGGGAGGGTATGGGAGAAGATGGAGAAGGGAAGGGTGATGTAGAGGGAGGCTGAGAGAGAGAGAGAGAGAGAGGTGGAGAGGAGGGCTTGACAGACAGACAGTGCACATTGACGCAAGCAGTTGGATGGACGGAGAGACAGACAGACAGCTGGATAGTACAGATTGACAGAAAGACAGACAGACAGATAGAGAGAGAAAGATTGTTGGGGAGAGAAAGAGAGGACAATGTCAATGAATGAAACCTGCAGTTAGCCGGCATTGCTCCTCTGAGATGTAGTGTTCTGTCTCTGTCATTAGCTCCTAATGGACTCCTTCAGCTTAAAGCTAAAAGAGGGATTAGAGGATGTCGACAGGGAAGGGGCGGGGTGGGACAACATGTTGCTGATGGAAGTTGAAGTATAAAGAAAGCAGTGGTGGAGTGGATGGATTGTTACTCATGTTTCTTGTGTGTGTGTGTGTGTGTGTGTGTGCGTGCATGCGTGTTGGTAGTGTGGATTCATACGTGCACGCATCTTTATGTGTGTGTGCCAGCCGCTCTAAATGAAGCACATATTAGGTGAACTGTTGAGGCTAAATCTGTCCTTTACAACTTTCTTTCTTTCTCTCTCTCTCTCTCTCTCTCTCTCTCTCTCTCTCTCTCTCTCTCTCTCTCTCTCTCTCTCTCACACACACACACACACACACACACACAAGCAGTAGTGAGTTATAGTTGTGGTCAGCAGTGTGAGATTGGAATCTCTGCATAGCCAAGCATCGTCTGTAGAAACGGGAATATTCCAGATAAATCCTTACACACACACATGCACACACGCACACACACACACACACACCCACACGCACACACACTGCATAAATCCATCTTAGATGGAACACATCCCTTTCTTGCGTGGAGCAGACAGCCATCAATCTAAAACACAGAGAGAGAGAGAGAGAGCGAGAGAGAGGGGAAGAAAATGTGTTGAGATGGCCACAGGAGAGAAGGAATAAGGAATGAAATGGCGACAATGAAGAGGAGGTGAGATGACTGGAGTAAAGGCAGGACGGAGAAAGGCGAGATGGGAGGGAAGAGAAAAGGTTGAGGGGCAGAGGACAGAATGAAAGGGAGACAGGGAGAGATAGGGCGAAGTTCTTCCTCAGAATTATGTACCTGTCTATACTGTAGCTAGCAGATAAACCTGCCCCCTGTAACCATGCTGTCTGGATGTCTGTGTGGATGTGTGTGTGGATGATTGATGGGTTTGATCAAGAGAGGTTAAATAAATCTCAATGTCAACGATCCCCCCCATCCACCCTGCCCACACCCAGACACACACACACTTTTTGTTCAGTGGAGGCAAGCTTTAACACACGCTTGACAGATCCTTCAGCCAATCGCCATCGACCTGCTGACTCATTAGTCTTGATGCCTAGATGCTGCATGGTTTTGAAATGGACTACGGGATAAATTGAGGCAAAACTGATTTTAACATTTCCGCTCTCTTTATTAGGCAAATTAAATGCAGACGTCTGCATGGTGCACTGAAATAACTTAAATACACACACTGGTGTTCAGATTCATCCACAGGCTGTTGGAAAACATCTGACTTGTACGTGTGTAAATTTGTTGTGTCGTGTCAAAGCTCAGAGATAACGTTCCTCATGTCATTCTGATGTCGGATGTTGTTTGTTTTTAAACCTGAAAGCCATTTTTAAATCTGCCTTGAGATTTGCTGGCTTGCTTTAAGAAAGTGAAAAACAAAACCTGCTCTTCTGTAAATGGGGTATTGATATATTATACAATGATATATTGGTGCATTGATTTTTTTTTTTCACCCAGTTTTTGGCGAAAGAATTTGATGAATAAGTTGCCCTATTGCACAAAAAATAACATGTCTTACTCTTTCTCTCTGTCTGTTTCTCTCAGAGGTGGCTCCCTACCTGCGTGGAGGAGGACTGGGGCAGCAGGTGGTGTTGGAGGGGAACAGAATGGTGCTGACCTGCCTGGCTGGAGGCAGCTGGCCCCTGCAGTACCGCTGGACACTCAACAACAGCACCGTCACCGACTGGTCACCACAGTACAGGTACACAGTTACACACACTGGCCACTGGCTGATGCGCTGACTGTCTGTTTGTCAACCTGTCCACTATCACTGACATCCCTTCAGAGCAGCTGCAGCAGGGAGCCTTGCTTGCTTGTTTGTGATGGAGTGTGTTTCTCC
This sequence comes from Hoplostethus atlanticus, assembly GCA_034670405.1. Lineage (NCBI taxonomy): Eukaryota > Metazoa > Chordata > Actinopteri > Trachichthyiformes > Trachichthyidae > Hoplostethus > Hoplostethus atlanticus. The sequence continues at coordinate 503,829 of JAXDDX010000112.1, read as the reverse complement.
ATTTAGACAATGGAGCCAAAGTAAGATTAATAATTACATTAGCAACATGAATATGTATATGGTCTGAGGGAGGAAGAGAAGATCCAATCAATATGTCTGATCTGTTTTCTCGCCCTCTCTTCCTCTCTTCCTCCCCCCTCTCTATCTGTCCCTGTGTGTGTTGGTTTGTGAGGGCTAAGCAATCCCTCTCGGCATAACTGCAGCTGTGAAACAAAATTGTTTTTCACGTCATTCAGGCATAGAGGGAATACTGGGCACACACACACACACACACACACACACACACACACACACACACACACACACACACACACAGAGGGAGAAAGAGGTTGAGCCAGCATTTTGTGGGCAGTCGTTGTTTGAGCCAAGAGGCGTAGTGTAGCACTGGACTGCTCTCGGCGTTCTGGCTAGTTTAGTTTGGTGAGCCAGGGTAATGTTGAATTGACAGGTTGGTGTGTGTGTGTGTGTGTGTGTGCGTGTGTGTGTGTGTGTGACACCATCTTCAGTTCCAGGCCTGATGTTAGTGTTATACCTTGACAACCTCAATTTAAGTTGTATTTTTCTTTACTTGGCACTGTGCAGTAAATGTGCAGTGGCAGCATGATCACAAAGGATTCTGTCTATCAATTTACATCACTAGACAATTGGCACCCACTGTATGTTTTGTCTTAGATTCATGCAAAGGTGGTATTTGAAATTCAGATGGGTAGAGAAGACATGTCCAAATCAAATCAAATCACAGCCTGGAAACAACCTGGAGACACCCATACACTCCTATACAAGCAGGCAGGCTCATTCATGTACTCTCACTCACACAGACAGACAGACAGACATGACCAGCATCAGTGGACAGGAGCATTTAGACCGGGAGAACAGGACATGTAGGCAAAATGCTACATGCCCAGGAAGGAAGGAATCTGAGCTAGGGTGAGCTAACAGGTCTAGCCTTACTCTGAGCAGAGACTGAGCCACTCCTTAAATGCACAAGGCTATGTTTGGTCAAACGATAAAGAGAATAAATGGGTTTTTAGCCTTGACTTAAAGATTTCGATAGTTTTCTATTTGACTGCTGGGATAGACAGGTAGCCAGCGTCCTGTGATCTGAGGGCGGTATAGATGGTGCAACAAGATCTGATAAGTAGGACGGTGCCAGCCCATGTAATGATTTATGTGTAGAAGCGCCTTAAAGTCTCATCTGGCCTGAATTGGGAGCCAGTGTAGTGACGTCAGGATAGGCGTTGTGTGGTTTAAATGTTCTAATTTTGGTCAGGATTCTGGCAGCAGCATTCTGTACCTGTAGATTTTTAATGTACGCAGTAGATAAACCTGAGAAGAGGACGCTGCAATAATCAATTCTCGATACATGTACTAAAATTTGTCTTGTTAATATGGGTTAATCTTTGTCCATGAAGTAAATGCTTTGCAATTTATCAACAGTGATCTGATGAGAAGACTACATTCAGTTCATTTATAAAGTAACCCATTTTTACTACTACTCAATATCTTTGAGCATTGAGGAACAAAACCTAGGTGAAAACCATTTGATATCCTGATTGGTTATGTCCATGTTGTCACCAGTGGTTAGTTGCAGTGTGATGAATGATGATACAATTTTATGAAGCATAGCGAATAATTGTAATTTCGCCTACCCTTCACCAAGGTCTCGTTCTCTTTCTTCTCTCTTCAGCCGGCAGGCAGAATCTGGTCTCTCTCCATGACCGGTGTACATTTACCACTCCACCACTTACCAAGAAGCACCACGATAGGCTCACTTCAGATATTTTAATTAAATATAAAGTGTATTTATTGTACTGTGGACTCCAACTTAAGTTCAGACAATTTAAATTACAATTGGAATTTCACTCAGCAGCAGAGTTCATGAGGAAATATCAGCTAGGGTTCCTCTTTCAACCTAAACTCAGCCACAAGCCTGTCGCTTTTTCTACATAGTGAGTTTGAACAAAACCATTTTTCTTCAAAACTGCCCTTCAAAAACATAATAATAATGTTTACAGACCTGTTGTTGACAGGGCACATGTCTGGGTAGCTCCCTCATCAAAACAAGTGTTTTTTACAAAAATAGCTTTGTTTTGCCAAATCTTGAAAGAAAGAAATTTTGATTATATGTTGCCTAATTGTGGTGGTAAAAGTACAGCAACCTGCACTGCCTGGCACTGCATTACCTTTCTCAATGACATATTGAGTATTAGGTGTAATGTGAAAGGAAGTGTTTAAGTGTTTAAGTGTGCTCACACTCTCATTCACTGTATTCACAAATCAAAACAGCACACGTGGCGAAACACACGTAGCCCAGTGGAGTTATGTGTTAAGAGTGAAGCTACAGGGATGTTTTGGTCAATTTGTGCTGAAGCTGTTTTAAAGGCAGGGTGAAATTGTTTTTGTCCTGACTCACACAGGGAATTTGACAGGTGCAAGCAGGGCCCTGGCTGTGTCGGAAAAATTGACTGAAAAATTATTGTATTGATTGGGATCTGTCAACACTGAACTTTCTGTGTAGTGAGAGATGTAAAAAAGCATGTTTGGAGTTGACAGCCCAACCACATATACTTGTTAAAATCACACACTCACACACACACACGCACACACACACAAAAACATACACACATACATACAAAGAGAGAGAGGGAGAGCTGCAGCATTAGCTTGTGTCCAATATCAGAATCTGTTTCAGGATGAAAGCTGCTGTGTACTGTGTCATTCCTGAATCCAATTGAAATTGCTTGTGTGTCTTTGTGTACGTTGGCAGCATATATTGGCAGCCTGGGAGTTAAATACTTGGCTGTACCGGTATTGGTAATGAGCCCCAAAGCGATGTCCAGTTATACTGTGTCTATCCGGTGTGTGTGTGTGTGTGTGTGTGTGTGTCTGTGTCCAAGCTTGTGTGGATATGACTGTGTGTGTGTCCAGCACGGCACCAACCTCAGTCCCATGCCAAGCTTCCCATTAGAGTAGCACAGTCCATTAAAACCCCATTAAACCCCCCCCAAAAAACCCAACTTGGACACACACACATGCATTCACATGGATACACGCACGCATGCGCACACAACCTCAAAATCACACAGACACACACACACACACACACACACACACACTCACACACACACAGAGACCACATCGCCTTTCCTTCTGCTAACGGGGAACTTTGACAACCATAGCTCCTTTCCATTCACAGATCAAGGTCATGAAAAGGAAATGCATGCATGCACACACACACACATACACACACACACCCCTCCACCCTTCCCTTCTGTCTCGCTGATCTCCCAACATCTCTACCCCCCTACCCCTCTGTTGTTTACAGTAGTGTATTTTCAGCTCGGACACTCACAACCCTCTTTCTGTCTGTAGGTTATCTCTCCCCGCTGTGAGGAGGACTGATGCTGGCTTGTACCAGTGTATGGTGAAGAACAGGATGGGAGCTCTTATACATAAGAGAACAGAGGTTCAGGTGGCCTGTGAGTATATACACACACACACACACACACACACACAGTTGTTATAGCCAGAGGCAACATTCCTCAATGTCTCCATACACCGATCAGCCACAACATTAAAACCACTGACAGGTGAAGTGAATAACATCGATTATCTTGTTACAATGGCACCTGTCAAGGGGTGGGATACATTGGGAATCAAGTGAACAGTCAGTTTTTGAAGTTGATGTGTTGGAAGCAGGAAAAACGGGCAAGCGTAAGGATCTGAGCGACTTTGACAAGGGCCAAATTGTGATGGCTAGATGACTGGGTCAGAGCCTCTCCAACATGGCAGCTCTTGTGGGGTGTTCCCGGTATGCAGTGGTTAGTACCTACCAAAGGTGGTCCAAGGAAGGACAACCGGTGAACCGGCGACAGGGTCATGGCTCATTGATGCGCGTGGGGAGCGAAAGCTAGCCCGTCTGGTCCGATCCCACAGAAGAGCAAATTGCTGAACAAGTTACTGCTGGCTATGATAGAAAGGTGTCAGAACACACAGTGCATCGCAGCTTGCTGCATATGGGGCTGCGTAGCCACAGACCGGTCAGAGTGCCCATGCTGACCCCTGTCCACCGCCGAAAGCGCCTACAATGGACACGTGAGCGTCAGAACTGGACCATGGAGCAATGGAAGAAGGTGGCCTGGTCTGATGAATCACGTTTTCTTTTACATCATGTGGACGGCCGGGTGCGTGTGCGTCGTTTACCTGGGGAAGAGATGGCACCAGGATGCACTATGGGAAGAAGGCAAGCTGGCGGAGGCAGTGTGATGCTCTGGGCAATGTTCTGCTGGGAAACCTTGGGTCCTGGCATTCATGTGGACGTTACTTTGACATGTACCACCTACCTAAACATTGTTGCAGACCAAGTACACCCCTTCATGGCAACGGTATTCCCTGATGGCAGTCGGCCTCCTTCAGCAGGATAATGCACCCTGCCACACTGCAAAAAAAGTGCAGGAATGGTTTGAGGAACATGACAAAGAGTTCAAGGTGTTGACTTGGCCTCCAAATTCCCCAGATCTTAATCCGATCAAGCATCTGTGGGATGTACTGGAAAAACAAGTCCGATCCATGGAGACCCACCTCGCAACTTACAGGATTTAAAGGATCTGCTGCTAACGTCTTGATGCCAGATACCACAGGACACCTTCAGAGGTCTTGTGGAGTCCATGCCTCGACGGGTCAGAGCTGTTTTGGTGGCACGAGGGGGACCTACACAATATTAGGCAGGTGGTTTTAATGTTATGGCTGATCGGTGTCTGTGTAAGCCATTTAAATGCCAACATTGATACCATGAATTAAACATGAATGACAATTTTTAAACGACTCCTCTTTCCAGCAGCAATGGTTTTAATTACTTACATTTAAATGCTCTTTGGGTAAATTTGCTAGCGTATTAAATGGTAAATGATGTATTTCTCTATAATCTTTTCTTTGATACATATTGCATCTTCACTCCTCCCTCTCCCCTCTTCCAGTTCTGGGCAACTTCTCAGCTGAGGAGCAGAGAAGGACTGTGACTCAGGGCCGAGCAGCCGTCATCAGCCCTCCTCCCCTCGCGTCCTTCCCTCGACCCCTGGTCACGTGGTACAGAGATGGACACAAGATCATCCCCAACAACCGAATGTGAGTATCTCTCGCTCTCACATTCACACACCTATACACGCACACACACACACACACTGACTTATTTAGACACACTGGTAAATTGTTAAATTGTTAATTTTATAGTATATGGTATCTCTCAGTGGTATGTCAATTAGCATGCTCTGGAGGCACCAAAGCTTTTTAAACCCTTACATACCAATTATTATGAGTAATTAGGCCTTCAGATAACCCACCTTTTATTAGACATTAGTTCAATGGGCTCAGGCCATTATCAAGAGTAGAGAAAATGACTTTTCAGTGACTCAAATCTGTCTGCCTCCTGTAATCTCCAGAATTAATAAGTAACATTAGGTGCAAGGCATATGCTGTCTAATATTCATACAGAAGGCTTGAGGGGCTCTGGGTGTGTATGTTGTATTTGATAATTAACATTATTATCTCTCTCATCATGCCATAATGTGCATATTGTTTCTGAGCTGCTCAAATATTAAAGTCTAATACCGTGTTTTTCTAAGTACCTTGATCCTCTCCTGTACATGGTGTCTACACACAGTCAGCGTAGTTGGAGATATCAGGGCTCGTTTTCCTACCTTCAGAAGAAACCATTTGCTGCCATTCATTTTTGTACAGAATGAAAAACAACTTCCACAGACTTGAAAATTGCCCAAGGTAGATAAGCCATCACATGACCCCTTTTCTGTTTTATTTCAAGTGAGCCCGAGTCTTGTTTTCATATCAGTCTGTGCATTCAGAGACCTGTCATTGCACCAGAGAATATTTCAGGCTCTCTTTGATTGGCTGAGCGAGGCCGGAGGGTGTGTGTTTCACAATGTAAACGTAGGATGTAGACAGCATTTTTCAACAATTGACATCCTTTGTGATTATGTTACCCTCTGCTTACTGTCAATCACCTGACACCCACCGGAAGAACCGTAAGTCTCCACTTCCACTTTCTTCTCATTTGGGGCATCTTTTTTAGGCGAGACAGCAGGTGATTTCAAGGTTTCATAGGTTTGACATCATTTTTTTAGGAAGCCGATGTTAAAAATATGTAATTATGTACAGCAAGTATTGCAAAATGATGTGAAAAGGAAATGCAAGCAGTAGTAAATGGGTTATAACTCTAAATGACTCTGGTATTCTCCTTTTAATAATATGAATTGCAACAGAACAGGGAAGTGTGAGTTTGTTGTTGTATTTTCTCCACAGATCGTTGAGCTATAGATTCAGAGTTGTATCTTATTTGTGGAAGCCAACAAGTTATTTTAGAATCCATGCCGGATTGGATTTGCCCAACAGTAAAACTAGATGTTGAGATACAGGCCCTCGAGTGTTTTTAATAGGCTGTTCTCACTCTCTCAGTTACAGCTAACTCCCCATTAGGAACACTAACTGCTCCCCCGTGTGATATTGTTCCTCACGAATGAAATTGTCAGTGGCCTTGCTGTACACACAAATGGACAACCTCTCCACTCCTTTAATGACAGCCTCCAACTCAAAAGTGCTTCTGATCAAGGTTTACCATTTTGTCTTTGTTTGACTTTGCTTTTTGCATAGAAAGTGTCTCTCCTGTTAATTTAATGGCTGCACTGCGTGTAGCTTAGTAACAGTGGACTGCAATTATCTAGCCGCTCAAGAGACTCCATTGAATGTGTTTACTGTTGGAGCATTACCACATCTCTGCATTAGCCTCCCTAAACTGTTCCCCATGCTTCTGTCTACAATCAACAGGAAAGGGAATGTTCTTTGTTCTTCTTGCTGTCGCCGGTTGTGTCATGACAGGAGCCCAATAACATCTTTTGATAAGCAGACGTTTAAATTGAACGTGGTATTCTGAAAACTAGCTGGGTAAAGTCTGGATAGAGTGTCAGCCTACCCCTCCTTGGCATGCTTGGCATTGGGAAAGGATGTGTGCGGTCGCAGAAAGATTGCGCTACATAGCAGACTATCCTTCTCTGTTCTGTTCTGTTCTGCTGTTTTTCTTCTAAACAAAAAACAAATAAACCTCTGTATACACAGCTGTGAAATCACTGGATGAAATAAATCCCAATACAGTGGCTCATCTTCAGGTGTGATCTGGATAGACGGTATTATCTGTGGAAGGTACTATTTAGGTTTTGTTACACACACACTGTGAATACTCATGCATGTCACCTCTCTGTACCCTCACAGAAAAGACTAATTTACACCTGTCTTCTTAGCTCTCTTCTTGTCTCAACGAGACAAATCTTCCTTCCCTTTCCCCCTATCACCTCCCCTACTCTGTCTCTCACCTCCACTTTTCTTCCTCTCTAAATTATTCTTTGTTTTTATTGCTTTGCTCTCTCTGCCGCTGCCTCCCTTTCTCTCTCTTTCTCTGTCTCTCTCTTTCTCATTATCATGCAGCAGGATCTACTGTTGCTGAACCCATAAACTTCTATCCTGAGTAAACTACTTCACTGCTGTGCTGTACGCACACACATACACACACACACACACACACACGCACACACGCACAGATGCACAGACACACACTGACCCAATCTCTCCAGACGAAGCTCAGTTGCTTCTACCTGGCTTGAGCATCTCTGTGTGCGATCATGCACGTCAGAGCGAGCAGACGTGACTGAGTACTTGCACGCGTATGCATGCATAAAGGTGTGTGTATCTGTGTGTGTTTGTGTGTGAGGTTACGCTGGCTGATCCTGTGGTCCAGTGAGACAGGGCCAGATGGTGCCTGGCGGTTGGCTGTCTTCGTGGTGACCGAGCTGATGATGTCGTTTATGAAGTTTATTGATCCGATATGCATCATTCCCAAAGTCCCCTAGCCCCATCTCTCTGTCTGTCTGTCTGTCTGTCTCTCGAGTTATGTCCACGTGCCCGCCCCCCCCCTCCCCCGAGTCTGTGTGTCCAACACACACATGCACTCACACATGCATACACCCAATCTCTCCTCTGTCTATATCTATCTGGCCCCCCACATAGCCCCCACCATGTCTGTCTGTCAATATTCCCAAACTCCCCAGCCCTCAGAATACTGGCCAGCAGAGTCCTTACAAGCTGTCACTTCCAACACACTCTGCTCTAATCTAATGGAGCCCTGACTCCCTGCCCCCTCTATCTCCATACCTCTCTGTCATCTCTCTCTCTCTTTGATTTTCCCTCTCTCCTTCTGCCCCTCCCCAAGCGTTTTTCTTCACTTCCCTTCATCCATCCATTTTTGCTTGGGCTCTGAACTTTAGACATATTCAATCTGTTTTCTCCCCTGCTGCAGTCCAAACAATTTAGGGACACTGCTGCCACCTCCACCTTGCTGATGGTGAGATATATTTTAGCTGCGATATATATTTTAGCTGTGACCTGCAGCCCAGGTTGTGAAGAGCGACCCACTGCTGCTAATTAACTCCGAGGCCGGTAGCAGATGGACGTGAAATGATACTGCTAGCCAGCGGCTTCGACAGGACAGGATGAGAATTAGATCTCTGCTTTCTTCTTCCATCAGGGACTCAGGGCTCAGAGTGATCAAATAAAGGCAGAGTGATCTATGCAGAAGCATGGCATGGCAGACAGTGGATATTTCAGCTTGTTGTCTGGGATTGGGGTTGGAGTGGTGCGGAGAGCGCTGATGTCACAGGTGGTCAGTGTCAGGTCTGGGCCTTATGGGAAATATTTCTCCTCATGGACCTGGCCTAAGCAGCCATCTGCTGTGGAGGTGTGTGCGTGTGTGTCCAGACATTCATTCATTTTAATTTGTCAAACACCACTTTAACAGAGGGAGCAATTCATTATCTTGACTCTGTCTCAGACACACACATACACGCCTACACACACACACACAGCAGAGATCTGAACAGAAGGAACTTTCTCGCTGTCTGAACTTTGTGAGCAGATGCTGTGTGTGTGTGCGCGCATATGTATGTGTGTGTGAGAGAGACAGCAAGATTAAGAGAAAAAGACTCATTGGGAGTGAGCGGGAAAGGAGATGTAGGCTTAGGTAACACCACGTTGAAAAGACAACCTGCCATTTGAGAGGTGTTCAATCCAATGGCACTACGGTAATTCAAAAAGACTCCATTCTTCAAGACAGCTGAAGGAGTGGATGAGAGAGGCAGAGAAAGCCACCAGAGAAGGACATAAAAACACTATTAAATAGGAAAACAGGAAATTGATATTGAATCCAGTGTGTTTGGAACGTAATCTGTTGAGCCACTAGAAGCTTAGATATGTGATTTCCTTTTCAATTATGTGATTTAGTTACTTTTGGAATTCCAGAAACATCTCAGAGATGTGTATTTTATCATTAATTAGTTCATGTTTTCTATCACTTATTCCCATCACTTGGTTTTCACTGGCTGGTATGAAACTGGCTTGCATGTCCGAAATGCTAACAGCAAATTGAATGCACTTACACGTACAGTATCTCCTTCATTTAACATTGAAGTCCAGAAAATTTGTTGCCGTGTCCTGTCGCTACCCGAGCAGCTTCTCTTTTACAAGGCAATCTTCTTGATAAACAAGTTAACTCACCAGTCTTGACATGTGTTGGGTGGAAAACCTGCTTGTGGATCCACCTCTTCATTAGCTGTGTGTTTGCTGCTCGTGGTTGATGTCATATTTGATGTGATGTATCTGCATTAGCTGCACACCTTTCTACACCAAATTAGATGGGTAGGACAGGTTTGGCCTTGTTGTTTTATGGAAACCATGCTGCTGCCCTTCTCGAGAACTAAGAATTCTAATATCCCTGATCTTTTAATTGATAGTTCAAGTCGGGGCTCTCAGGAATAATTGGAGTCATTACAGTGTGTTGACTGCTGAAATGTTACGTCACAAGTTACCTATACGAGCCAAATAATCTGCCCTACAAGGAACTGCGTTAAAGTTAATTGCCTTTTTGTCGCTCAAGTCATTCAAGTGGATTGGTGAAACCATACTCGGTTGTGATATGATGTGAAAATGATAATATTTCACATAAACTTTTGAATAGCTTTAATTAAGACAGGAAAAAAAGAAGGGACATAAAGCAACACAATGTTTTTGATGCCTGCTTGAACTTGCCATTTTCCAATTTACCTCCCCTCCTGCTCTCCCCTCACTCACTCCCCTCTCCCTCCCATTCCATAATTGAATTGCTCCTTTGGTCTCCTAATGTGGTGGAAAATAACAGATTGCATGAAAATTTTCCACCGGACGCTCTTCCATTTCCATTTCTCTATCTTACCTCTCTTTCCGTCTCACTGTATCTCTGTCTATTGCTCTATCTCTCTTCTGCTTCTCGCTCATGCCCTCTCTTTCTCTTTCTCTCTCTCTCTCTCTCTCTCTCTCACTCTTTGCTTCTTTCTAGTCAGTAGTATAGTCGGTAGTATTAGGGATTGCTGATCCCAGTTCAAAGGGAAAAATGGTAATCCGGGTGTTTCTCTGCTCTCGACCTTCAGCTCACCTTAAATGTTTAAAGGGGAAATAAATCCAAATCATGAATCGGCTTTATATGTTTAAAATTCTAGCAAAGCTTTTAAAATTGATTTGGTTTATGGTCATTTCTATTTTAGGGGTGGTAAGCCAAGATACACTATATGGCCAAAAGTCAGTGGACCCCCCTACTAGTTATTGAGTTCAGGTGTTCCTCAGGGTTTGGGCTTGGCCCCTTAGTTCCAGTGAAGGTAATCTTAATGCTACAGGATACCAAGACATTTTAGCCAGTTAGCCTCTTCCAACTTTGTGGCAACAGTTTGGGGAAGGCCCTTTGCTGTTCCAGCATGACTGAGCCCCTGTGCACAAAGCGAGGTCCATAAAGACATGGTTAGACCAGTTTGGTGTGGAGGAACTGGACTGGCCTGCACAGAGCCCTGACCTCAACCCCACTGAACACCTTTGGGAGGAATCAGAACGCCGATTGCGAGCCAGGCCTTCTCGTCCAACATCACTGCCTGACCTCACTAATGCTCTTTTGGCTGAATGGGCACAAATTCCCACAGACACTCCAACAGCTTGTGGAAAGCCTTCCAGAAGAGTGGGGGGGGGGGGGTCCAACTTCATACTAATGCCCATGGTTTTAGAATGGGATGTCCAGCAAGCTCATATAGGTGTGATGGTCAGGTGTCCACTGACTTTTGGCCATATAGTGTATATCTCACTGTTGTTCAAGATCCTCTAAAATATAAAAAACAGCAGAAGTAATTAACCAGTGGGAGTAATGGGCCTATAGGTGAGGCTCTGTTTTCATAGGCGAGTTATTATTATTTTTATTTATTTATTTCTTTAATTTTTTATTATTTTATTTATTTTTCATTATTTATTTTTACTTCTACTCATAAAACTCCACACTGACCTGACAGTGAAATGGGATCAGTGAAATGATCAGATCAGTTGTGGTATTTTTGGCTTGATTTTCCCTTTAAATTGGTGAACAAACTCCTTTGCTCTTAACAAATCAACTTGATCATCTGTCCATAATTGTAGTCAACATTAAAATAATCATATAAAGGATTTTCTAATCTCATAAATATGATTACCTTCCTTTACCTCATACTTGCATTATATTCAAATAAGTTATCTTGCAGAAGACTTAACTCCTGGCTGTCACATTGCCCAGAGGATACCTATTCTACCTCCACACCTTTATGTGTGAATTTTGCAGTAAAGAAATGAGTTTTGTTTAATGTTTTATGTTATCACTGTACTGCATGGGGGGGCATGTGGCAGAGGGACACGGGGAGCAAGGGGTGGCTTTAATTGCGATGCATTTTCTGGTAATATTATTCATTGTCAAGGTGGAGTGGGATAGTATTGAATTATGAAGACAGCACTTCAGGGCCTACTGTGGGCCGATGAATATTCATTGCTCATACTGTTGTAGTTTTGCTGAAACACTGTTGATGCTTTTCACGTCTGTGGGCTACAGGCAGACCTATACCCCCCCCCCCCCCCCCCCCCGGAGTTTCAACTGCCCCTAACCCTAACCTGCAGTCAGATATATTATATGCAGATATGTTTGCTGCAATAAGAGCCCACATTCCTGGCAGATCCTTCGTCTGTGCCTAACTTGTACCTGTGTTTCAAATGTGCCATCCGTTTCCAGTCACATTGTTCAAACAACTAAGGTAAAAAAAATAAAAAAAATCTTTTCGAAAGTAGAAAGACTCTGAGGCTGTATTTAATGACTCTCCCAAATGACAGAGAGACTTACTCTGCCTCACACACACAAGGAGGGAGACGAGCAGCAGGAGGAAGAGGAGGAGGAGGAGGAGGGGTAGGAACAGAAAGCTCACCGAACTGCAGGGGAGAGCGAGACAGATGCCTGCAACAGTGTCGCAAAATATGCCATCTTACTGTAACCACCACGGTTTATTTTCCCTTAACCTATTTGATTAGTACCCAATAGTACCCAATAGTACCCAACAGTAACCAATAGTACCCAATAATACCCAACTGTACCCAACAGTACCCAATAGCACCCAGCTGTACCCAACAGTACCCAACTGTATAATACAACTGTATAATACAACTGTACCCAGTAGTACCCAGTAGTGCCCAGCTGTACCCAGCTGTACCCAACAGTACCCAATAGCACCCAGCTGTACCCAACAGTATCCAATAGTACCCAATAATACCCAACTTTACCCAATAGTACCCAATAGCACCCAGCTGTACCCAACAGTACCCAATAGCACCCAGCTGTACCCAATAGTACCCAATAATACCCAACTGTACCCAATAGTACCCAATAGCACCCAGCTGTACCCAACAGTACCCAATAGCACCCAGCTGTACCCAACAGTACCCAATAGTACCCAATAATACCCAACTGTACCCAGTAGTGCCCAGCTGTACCCAGCTGTACCCAACAGTACCCAATAGTACCCAATAGTACCCAACTGTACCCAATAGTACCGACTAATCGTTTCTGAAGAAGTAAAAGAATTGTAATTGTAATTTGTCATCAGCCCTACTTGATGCCGTTACGTGCACGGTTCTATTACTGCTCAACCCCCCATGTGGTTGTGTGGTTGTGTGTATGTGCGCAGGTGTGTATGTGTGTATGTGTAAGAGAATCTGGGTTTAGGGATTCTCCACTCATCTATTTCTGTCTGCCAGAGAGCAGCTGCTTCTGTCTGAACCCATCACTCAGAGAGAGAGAGAGAGAGAAACCATGATATGTGTGTGAGTGTGCATGTTCGCGTGCATGTCCAGCCTGTGTTGAACATGATTAATTCTATGGATGTGTATCTTTGAAAGGTACAGTGTCTTTTGTCTATATCTGATCTGCTACTTTCTCTCTCTCAACCCCCTCTCTCTCTCTCCTCTCTCTTACCTGTCTCTCCCTACCTGTATTCTATATCATTTCAGAAATCATTATTTCCCCATTATAGCTTGAACCAACACACTCCCACCTGCCAGCTTGGGTGTGTGTGTGTGTGTGTGTGTGTTTGTGTCTGTCTGAAGTCGTTAGATATTCTAAAGACAGAGACCTCTTTTAATTATCCACTAATCACACTTTTAATTACCTGCCACACACACATCCATCACTGACCAGACTGTACACACACACACACACACTCACGCACACACACACACACACACACACACACACACAAACACACATTCACACACACACATTCACACATCACACACACACACACACACACACACACACACACTCACTCACGCATCCCCACACACACATCCATCACTGACCAGACTGTACACACACACTCACACTCACGCACACACACTCACTCACGCATACCGCACACGCACACATCTGTCACTGGCAAGAGTTCTTAGCCTATTGACAGGAAAGGAAAAGGAGAGAAAATGAGGGAGAGAGAGGGAGTCGGGTAGACGGAAGGAGAGAGGGTGGGAAGGAGGTAGAGTTAGAGACTACACACTGCAGTGAGGACTGACTGATGAAGGCTTGGTTGTGACACTGTCTGTTAGAGGCTGGGAGGGGATTACTACTGAAGGGAACAGAGGAAGGAAGGAAGGAAGGAAGGAAGGAAGGAAATATAACATTCTTGCACACATACATGTACATGCAATCACATGCTTCTTGAGAGAGTGTGTATCTCCATGTTTGTGAGCCCTCCTCCACACTGTAGATGTCTATAGAGTAGCTAAGCTACTCTGAAAACCCACCTCTTCAGGAAACACTACCCTGACTCTTCCTCTTAGCCTTGCCTATTTGTCGTCAATTATGTGTCTGAGCTCTTGTTTATTGGCTCTTGTTCATTTGATACACTTATTTGTCTTAGCTCTTGCTTATTTGGTTCACTTATTTGTCTTAGCTCTTGTTATTTGATTCTCTTATTTGTCTCATTTGTCTCATTTGTTTAAGATATAGTAGGTTGCTAACTTATTGCACTCTTACCTTAACACTAGTTATGCTCTTAGTTGCTTGTTTAGGAAGGAAATGCACTTACGATTTCTGGTGACTAGTAGTTTTCTTGCCTACCTATGTTGAATGCACTTATTGTAAGTCGCTTTGGATAAAAGCGTCTGCTAAATGACTGTAATGTAATGTAATGTAATGTAAGCCAACCACCTCCAGTATAGTTAGACCAAATGCATGGAGTGCTAGTTAACTGGTTCATATCAGGACTGCAAGATGGCAGCCTCGGGATAAGAGAGCTGGATCAATGACCAGAAGGTCACAGGTTCCTTCCCCCACAGAAACAAATACAGTGCTGCTGAACGTTCGTACTACCTGCTCTACCTACGTACTCACCTCTGTTGATTTACTCACGTGTGAGTCATATGAGTGTGTTTATGACTTAAGCCTTTATGTCAAGAAGTAAAATACATGCATGGTGTTTAAGATGGTAACCTCAGTTTCTCGTTCAGCTGCCTAGCAATCCATCCTTATCGAACAAAGCTCTATTTTCTTCTCTCCCTCCCTCTTTCTGTTTTTCCCTGCTTAATCGTGGTTTCCTGTCCTGCATTGTGCCCTTGGCTCAGCAGATAATTAGAGCTCACCGTAACTGATACACATGCACTCACACGTGCACGCAAATATATATATATACACACACGAGCACACGCGTCTTCACACATCAAACACACACGCAGGGCACATGTGCACATGCTCACTTGAACTCAGGCACACTGTGAGGCTATTATAGAAGGGACACGCCAGGGTGAAGGTTGTGTAGCTGCAAGGTCGGTGCACATTGAAAATGAGTGCATGTATGTATATGTATGTGTGTGCGTGTGTGTGTGTGTGTGTGTGTGTGTGTGTGTGTGTGGGTGGGGGGCGTTGTGTCACATAGTGATGTAGATTAAAAAAAAGTGTTACTGTAGCAGTAATCAATTGTTTGCATTACTGATCTCTTATTGCCATGGTGACATATGTATCAGTTAAAAACAGGACATGTAGTGTGTGTGTGTGTGTTTTAATACATTTTAATTTGTATTATTATTATTGAACTTGTATTATCAATATTTATATATAGCTATTCTTATTGAATTGAAGCTATAACATTACATTGAAATAAATAAATATATCATGTATTGTACATTATCAGCGTGTCTCTGTCTGTGACCTTGTGTGTACATGCCTAAAGCCCCCCATTTGCCTGAAACTGGCTGTTCATTTGAGATGTGTTAGGGCTGTGGATGTGTGATGTCACACTGTTCAGTTTAGGTTCAAACAGTCAGATAAACAAGAGGTAGAAAGTGAGGGCTTAGCCTCAACTGTGAAGAAGATGGTGATTTCTATTTATTCAGCAAATGCTGTCAATGGAGCTGCTGGGAGAGACGGGTGGAGAATAAGGTGTAAGGGGCACTCTCTCTCTCTTTGTTTGACGGAGAGAGAAGAACCGCCAGTTGTGGTTAATTGGATGCAGACATAATTAGTGCTAATTAGGATAATAGCCATTCGTCTAGAGATCCATCCCCCTAATGGGACTGCAACACACACAGACACACACACACACACACACACACACACACACACACACACACACACACACACACACACACACAACTCACACATAAGGAAGTTTGTACATCCATCCTCCTTGTTGGAAGAGTGTGGTCATGTAATTTTAATGTATTACCTGCAATGACAGATTTTCAGTACCGTGGAAAACAAAATGTTTTTGTGTGTTTGTGTGTGTGTGAGTGTGTGTTCATGGTCAGGAGAAAATGAGTGAGGCAGAGGCAGATAGGAAGTGAGTCACAGACCTCACGTAGCTGAACAAATATCGAACGGAGAGAAAAGTCTCTCTCCTCTGTTTACACAGCATCCAGCCTCATCCCTCTATCCTCTCCTCTCTTCCTGACTCCATCTCACCCTTGCCCTGACTTGCTTTCCTTTCCTGTACCATCGGTTTCCCCCTCTCTGCCTGTCCCTCAGGCCATGCCAAGGGACATTAAACAAACGTACTCCATCCAGCAGCCCTTCGCTCTCTCTCTTTCTCCCTCTCTCTCTCACACACACACACACACACACACACACACACACATACACACCACAATTACTTTTTCACTGCAGGCCTTGGGCTGTATGTGCACATGCATACTTGTGTGTGCATGCGTGTGTGTGTAGTGCGTGGGCGTGCACCCTTCTGACTGTGTGTGTGTGTGTGTGTGTTTTGTGGGGACTTGTTGCCAGTGGCAGCTGGCCAAGCCTCTGACCGACCACAGAAAAGTCTCCCTCCCTCTCTCTGTGTCCGTTTGACCGTTTGAAAGAACTGTAAAGGTGATTGAGGAACCAAGCCTGTGATTTAGCCACCACATTAATTGCAACTCACAGAGCTACAGAGTGTGTAGGGCAGAAGGTAGGAAAATGTTTTCTGAGTCAGTGAAATGACCGTTAAAACTCTCTCACAAACACATTACTGTTCATTACTGTAACCTCTACCGTCTTTCTCTCTCTCTAGCCCTCTTTTTCTCCCTACACAAGGCTCTATATTTCTATAAATGGAAAAAAAACAGACAAATTCATGAAGGAGAATTGAGACATCAACACGGAATTACATCAAATTTTGTTTTGAGTTATTAATAAGCTGTGAACAGAAACAAATTGAAGTTTTAACATGTGAGGTAGGGTGGGAGGCTGTGTGCATACGTGGTTTCTGATGGTGTGGGTCTGGATGTGTCAGACTGTTGCCTTTAATGAACTTGAATTCAGGCCTTCTAAATAGTTGATGCACATTTCTAATGCATCAGTAGCCTGCCTCCATCATTTTCTCTCATTTGGTTCAGCTCCAATATGCTTATTAGAGATGTATCATCTTTTTTGTTTCCTCCCTTTGGTTAATAATAAGATTAAAGGGCAGCATACGTTTTGAGGCAATTATCTAGAGCGTCTTGCTTAAGCCACCTTAACTGCTACCAAAACATTATGCATCATGAACCTCAACACATCAGAGCTCACAATGATCATATTAAATACTTGACAATGTGAATGAAAAGTGAAAGATATACATGCTGGTTTAAGACAGCAAGTCATGTGCTAACAGTGGAGCTTTGAAAATCACCCATTTTCTGCTCTCTCTAGGCTTGTAAAAAAAAAAAAAAAAAATTCTCTTCACAATTAATGCTTAATGATAACATGAGAAAAAGTCTCACTGTCAAGGTCACTGCCTTAACTCCAAGCCTAACCCTAACCCTAACAGGCACAAAATGAAAACTTGACCAAACTTTTAAAATCCTAATTCTATTTTTAATTGGATTATTAGAAAATGAGGCGCTACTTATTGACTGGCCAAGGGAATTAAAGAATGTTTAGCAAATTCATTGTATATACAATACTGAACCCCTGGCCGTCTTAACAGTAGCTTCATTTAAACTTGGCAAATCACTAAGACCAGCATTGTCAAGCTACTGCCAGTAGACTGTTAGAGGTAATGGCAGTGATCCAATTCTCAGTCGTAACTCGGCTAGGTTAATTAATCCCCATTAACGTTCTTTCCCAAAACTGTATATAAACATTGGATGAAATCAGCAAAGTCCAGTTTGGTTGATATGTGAGTTTTTTTGTCTGTTCACCTCTTGGTTCATTCTGCCATCTTCTTCACTCTTCACTGTGCTGTTACTCTGGAACAATGCACACACAACTGTCTCTGGCTATCAGATATTCTTAGCTTCTCCCCGCCCACACCTCAAACCGTGGTGATCAGGTACCACCGAGCTCCACTACAGCCATTGGGCTTCATGCATCATGAATCGCTGAGAGCTGCTTCAATACATGCTTTGGGTTCATGTAGGGTCATGCTGTGTCTGATGTTGTGTCCAAGTGACGCACACGTCACCCTAATATAGCGCATTCAAATCATGTTTTTCCTTGGGTATGAATCACATAAACATCATAATGAATGGCAATCCACATAGCCTGTGATGTTGAATGAAAAGGCTGATAAGTCAAGTAAATTGTAAGGCTTATTCAATTATAATGCCTATATGCTATACGTTTATTGTAGTAGTCAAGTTTATATAGCCCTTTATCACAAAGGTAATACTTGACAGCTACTGTACTGTAGTGTAGTATACTAGTTTATGTCTGTATAGTAGTGTGTTTCATCTCAGCTTTTGGTTCCATTTATGCCCATAGCGAAAAAATACCAAGCTATACTATGGATATTGATGAATATGCTACAGTTGCTTTTCCCGCTCTGCTCCCCTTTCAAACCAACATGCTCTGTGGAGCAGCTCGGATGTCACATTGAGTTTGACAGTTAGGTTTTTACTGTGAGTTGGAGAACCCCATACCATTACAGCCCAAGATGTAATTTAGAGAGTAGGAATGTATAAACCTGAATCCAGTAAAGAGTTTAAAATCTTGATTTGGGAAACATTTAAACAGGTCTACATGCACACACACGCATGCACAACAACACATGCACACACACACACACACACACACACAATGTAGCATTCAGCAGGAATGAACGTGTGTACGCTACTATCCTTCAGCTGAACAGAGAATGTATTCATAGGTTCACTGACATATATGCCAAGACAAACATGCAGTTAAAATGACTTCAAGGAACATTGAACGTTCCAAACAGTCTGTGTTCTCGTGTGAGAGTGTGTGTGTATGTGTATGCATGCACTGAATGTGTGCATGGCTGGCACTATTTTGGAGATGAGGCTGCCAAAAAGCCTCCTGTCTGGCCCTGGTTTACTCCTGCTGGCCCCCCAAACCACTCCATCCCCAGCATCTCTGTTGTAGAAGCAGTGTGGTATAAGGAGGTGGCACGCTGCCTATCAGAGATAGCGGTGGAGGGCAGGCATGACCAATGTGGGCTCTGTTGGCAGGAGAGTCAAATCCCAGACCTGACACACACACATACAAACACGCTCACTCTCTCACTTACTCGCTCACTCACTCATATCCTCTGGCCTGTGACATGTGTGTGTTAATTAGTTCCTGGCGTGCTTGTGTGTGTGTGTGTGTGTGTGTGTGTGTGTGTTTGTGTGTGTGTGTGTGTGTGTGTGTGTGTGTGTGTGTTCAGCAGTCAGTCTTGCACTGCAGACATCCGTGAGTTTTTATGAAATGAGTCTTGGGGCCAGACACTTAATGAAAGACCAATCTGGTTTGCTGCTTTGGTTCAACGGAGTAGGGGAGGGAGATGTACAGTTGTAGGGGCAAGGGGGGAGAGAGAAGAGAGAGAGAGAAAATGCAGAGAACAATACTCAGTAAAAGGAGTGAGAATGAGAAATGGGATTGAGAGAAAAAGGTAGTGAGGCTGTTTTTACTGGAGGGAGGATGAGGGATAAAGGTAAGAATGCAGAGGAAAGAGAATGGAATAGGATGTACTGTACTTGATTATTGCATTTTAATACCTCTCTCCTGCCTGGGGATAAAATGTCACACACACCCACACACACACACACACACACACACATACAGAGTCACACTATTTTTTACAAACAATGGCTTTTAATTAAAAGCCAAAACAGTTCTGTCCTTCTTAATTAAATGTAGAACTAAAAACAGAGCAGATAAGTAGTAGTAGAAGTAGTAGAAGTCACATATTATATTTCTGTCATATTGAGTCTCAACTCTGACTCCAAGCTGTTTGTGTGCATACCTGTTTGTGTTTTTATGTCTATGTGTCTCTTACAATGAGATCACAATCAGCGATCAGCTGCTCAGAGGGAATGGGGCCGTTTCATTATTTTTATTTTTCCAAATGAATGGTGGTAAAAGCCTATTGGTGCTATATGTTCTATAATCTCTCAAAACTGATTTCTTATTGGCACATTTCATTTCTTTCCCTCCATGCTGCTTTTTGATGTGAAAATTCCCAGTGGAAATGATTGGGGCTTTACAAAGATTTAGCGGCAATCAAGCCTGAGAATTCACGATTTGGACCAAATGAAAGCGTGAAGCAAGTCACCGGGGCTAGTGTTTCTAATGGAGACAGTGGTATGCTTTGCTGCCGTCAGTCTGTGTCATCACAAGTCATTTTCCATGTAAATGGGACGTGAATGAGAAAACTCCTGCATGAACAAACAATTCAACCCAGTGGATGTTAATATTTTAGCTTACTTGGGTTTGCTGCATCCCCGCACCCATCCACGGTTCCTTCGACTTTAAATGTTAATAGCTTGGTGAATTTAGATTCCCATGGACCTCCTAGCCGTTTCCTGTAGGCAAGTGCAAGCATGCTTTCACTGCCAGCTTGTGTTGGACAAAACAGACTGCTCCACGCAATTATTGAGTTTATCAAATATAGATTACATTATAGACCTATGTGGAGAGGCAAAGTGCCCATCCCTGCTTGGAAGAGGGAACAGGAGAAGGTTTAGGTTAAACTCTCTGTTATGTTGAGGTTGAACACACAAGCACATGCTCGCACACACACACACACACACACAAACACACACACACAAATAGAGTGTTAAGATTGAGGTATAGCACTGGCTCTTGTGGATGTTCTCCTGGGAAATCACACTGAATAAAATTAGACCTGAGGAATTGTGTTTTTGTGTGTGTGTGTGTGTGTGTGTGTGTGTGTGTGTGCATGTGTATGTCAAACAGCCACATCTTATTCACTGACCAAGTTTTCTCTTCTCTTCTCTTCTCTTCTCTTCTTCTTCTCTTCTTCTTCTCACCTCTCCCTATCAGTATGTAGTTCTTTTCAGTTTAATAGCCCCTCCCTCCATGTAAACATCTCCGTGTGTGAACATGCATGTATGTTCATTGGTGCATCAATTAACACAACACAATTTTCTTAACGTTGTGGACACAAACAGATCAAATGTCTCTTCATTCAGACACACACACATTTGCAGATGCTTCTTAATATTCATATTTGCACAGTCTACATGTGCTGCCTCATTGGAAACCATTCACACACACATACACACAGTCATGCACCTTGTGTGTGGGTAGTTGGGTGGGTGGGGGGAGGACAGACACAGACTGGGTCTGTAAATCAAGACAGTAATCTCAGTTCAATTTGCTTCATTCCCCCAGCGGCCATATTGATTCCAATTCAGGGCTGGCTCTCAGGTTAGGAAGTGGAAGAGCTCCATTCACCGACATTTTGAAATCACGAGTCGAGTAGCATCAGTGAAAACATCAACCTAGGTTTCCTGCCTGTCGGTATCTGCTACCAGACAGACAAGTTCAAACACATGAAAATCTGAGTGCTACGAATAAATCCCCTCCTCTCCTAGACTCCCTCCCTCCTCCCATCCTCTCCCACACCCCGGCTCTCTTTAAAATCAACTCACTCTCTAATGCTCCCCTGAAAACCAGCAATACAAGGTGTGTTTGTCAGTGATTGTTTCTCACCTATATGTGTCTAACAGCGTTGGGTCTTCTGTGTTTGTGCTTGTGTGCATTCCTATGCTGTATTGATTTCTGCCGGTGCATTGGGAAATGAGGATGGGATGGATCAATGTCAAGAATGGAGAACACAAAACAATACACAAACGAAGCGAATGGCCCAGAGAATGAAAAAGGCACAAAATGAGTCACATATCAATCGAAGACAGGGGTAGAGATTTGTTTAAGCTCTCAGAATCCTCTTTCCTTTCTGATGCTTGTGTTAGTGTGTCCTTATGCGTTCTAAGTGATCCATGTACCAAATGCTCTCCTCTTGTCTGAGCCTTAGTTAGCGCTTACATCTCAGAGGGAGCAACGTTGGAAGGGAGTGTGTTTTGCCTTTGGTTAATGCTCTTGTGATGTGTAACACCCTTTTCTTTTTGTGCGTTGTTTTTGCCTTACAGAGCAATTACCTTGGACAATCAGCTGGTTGTCTTGGCAACCACAGCAGCGGACGCAGGACGTTACTACGTAGAGGCGGTGAACGAACTGACAGGGGAGAACGTCACGAGTCCCGCCATCTATCTGAGCATCTCAGGTAACAGTCTAGCTGATTGTAAGAGGTTGGGGTGCGAGAGCAAATGTCCCTCTTCATTTGCATGGTCTTGTGAGCAAGACAGTACAATCAATTGTAATGATTTTGATTAGAATCATTTTCAGAAAATGTTACTGGCCTATTTGATTCTATTCAACACTGGTCAGGAGCTTGATTAGGTCTTCTTTGCCAGATCTCAAATCATGCTCTGCTATTAGTATGCCATGTATTGTGATTCTGATTTCCCCCTAAAACTAAATATCCACCTAGCTCTAGCTTACATCCAGGCCACCGGTCTATATCCAGATACCTCTGTGTTGTGTTGGTCCCTTCATGCACTCCCCTGTGAGTCCAAAAATGATCCTAATCCAGTTAATAAGTTCCTTTTTGTTAAGTACATAGCACTGCAATGAACTATGAATCAAACTTCTAAATCCAGAGGCTTCCTACCTATTGGGGAGGTACATGCTTGTGAATTGGGTAAGGTGGCTAGTTCAGTTAGTCATTAAATGACAATTATTACGTGCCAAATTTTCTGCCAGAACCCAAGTTGCATTGGATTGCCTATAACTATCCTTAAACTATCTGGCTGTACATGTAATGTGCAGGCCCTATTCAATGTACATGGTTAGTGAATGTCATGCAGTCATCTTCTTTTCATTTTGGGGATGTAGCTTGCTGTTACAATAATTGAAAACTTTAGTGAATTTCTGCCCGTCCCTTTTTATGTGTCTGTCTCTGTCTCTGCCTTGCTCTCTATCATTATCGCTGTATCACTCGATCGTTGTATCTCACTCTCTCTCTCTCTCTCTCTCTCTCTCTCTCTCTCTCTATCTCTCTCTATCTCTTCCCCTTGGAGGCCAGAGGACAGACTCTGTAGACTGTTTAACAGTCCTTCAGCTGAAGTGTTCACTATGGTTAAATGAGAGAGAGAAATAGAGAGAGAAAGATCTGTCCCTTGTGGCTGTATGGAGGTTTAATTAGATTCTCTTTACGGGGTTGTATCCTTTGGCATCTATTGTCACGAATGCACACACACAGACACACACATCAACACACACCCACACACACACAAGCAGACACTACCTTGTTACAGCTGTCACTACGGAGTGTTCCCTTGAGCATTTTTAGGAATGGTGAGGGTATTGTTAGGCATCACTGAACACTCTTCGGCCATAAAACGTGTGTGTTTGTGTGTGTGTGTGGATGTGTGTCTATGTTCATGTATGTATGTGTGTATAGTCTACGATAAACCTTCCCTGCTATAAAACATATCTATCAAACATGTTTCATTCAATCATTTTTAATTGGGATTGGAGAAGAAATGAGAAGGAAAAGATTAAATAAAGAACTGAGGAATAAAATGGTGAGATAAGAAGAAAGTAAAGGTTGAAACCAAGAGAAATGGTATGAAAGGAAAAAGGAAATTGACCCTCTTCTTGGGTTATTTCCTTTATCATTTCTGTATTTTACATGATCCAAAGGCCATTTCCCCTTTGCATGGCTTTTCTTTGTTGAATTGCTCTTTGAAAAGGAAAATAAGACTGCAAAAAAGTAGACACACAAACCTAACGTAAAGTTGGTTGTAGAAAAGTACAAAAGCCAAGAGGCAAAGTAATATTTTAAGTTTCTTCGGGAAAGCCAGAGCTTCAGAACCGCCTGCGAAGCAGAGCAGAAACGAGTCGCCAAACCCCGCCGACTCCAGGGAGCGAGCAGACAGCCTTGCTAGCTGTGCTGGTGCTGTGGATGCTAACAGGCTAACAGGAGAGAGAAAAGACGAGTTCAGACGTGCTACCCACCTTGTGGACTGATGAACAGTTGAAGATTCACCAAACCTCCCACCCATGGCTAATTCGGAAATGAATGAACTTTGGATGTGTAACTTGTAGTCAGGTAACTTGGGCTTCCTGGGTCCTGAGAAAACTGCAGGCATGAAGCTAGCTAAAGAATGAGTGACTGGGCGCTGGGTGTCTGGGTTACCTCTTACCTCTACCTACAATTTGGTGTAGCTGGTAATGGTTTGTTGTCTTGTCTGTATGAATTAGTGTGTGAGTGTGTGTAATTTATTAATTAATGTTTTTATGTTTACTGTTTACTGCATTAAAAGCCGATTCGCTGGGGTGGGTAGCCCCCTACACTGTTACTATGAGCTCCGGCACCTCTTGATTTACAAATGAAGCACTGCTTAAAAGGGCATATACTGATGACCTCATTAGTCTATGCCAATTAAACAAGGTGTTGTTTCCTTTTCCTTTATAAGCCAAATAATGCCAGTGGGGGTGTGTGCATTTGGCAGAATTAGCAGGGAGGATATTTGAGAAAGGCAATGAGAGGGAATGAAGGTGGTGAGCTGTTTTCCAAGCTAACGAACACACCAAAGATGCATATGCACACACTCATACAAATAGCCTGTCTCTCGTTCCTCTACTTCCTTTTAACTTTCCTGTCCCATCTCTCTCCCTCCATTTTCTCTCTCCCCTCTCTTGGCTTTCCTTCCATCAGCCACTCTCTACAGGATCTGAAGACGTGAAGTTCATAGCTGTCAGTCACATTTTCCATTTCTAAAAATGGCGTCTTTCTTTTCAGAAATTTGCCAGAATAAATGAGATACCTATTTTCTATTCCACTCTCTCTTTCTTTGATTGGAACATTCGTGCTCAACAGAGAAGAACAGAGAGCTAAAAAAGGGTTTGGTAGAGGAAGCGACAGAAAAGAATTAATGAAGTGAGACACTGGTGCGGACTTAGGATATGGCCAGTAACGTGTTATGTGAGGACCTTTGGCGAATTAAGTGCTTCATGTCACGCACGCACACACACACACACACACACACACACACACACACACACACACAGAGTCAAACACATTTGCAGGACCTGCTCATCACACTCATGATGTTTCATGATTGACAGTCAGAATCTTTTGGCCAATCCAGAAAGCTGCATCTCCCCACCACATTGTTCAGCAGCTTTGTGGCCAGCTGCTCGGCCTACCTCCTTGACAGACCCATTATCTCCCTCACCACTAGCCCGTAAGGTGTCGCCTAGACTACAGAGAATAAAAAAAAAACCACTAACTGCCACATGTGGTCTAGCTGGAACAGCCACAATTGATCACCTCAACAGCTACGTGAGAGGTCTTATCATTGAAAGTACAGCCTCTAAAGTAAACAGCTCTTTTTCAACAGCGATGATATCTGGGGTTTTAGAGAATGTTAGTCATTATTACGGGCTGAACATGACAGTTTACAGAAGTGGATTTTTATTTCATTAAAGAGGTCTGGGCAGCAGGTGCAGCAGCCTCAAATATCAAATCAACATCGATGACAGTGTCACGGCCACTCTAGGGAGGGTCAGATTAAGGGAGTAGGTCTGGTTATCCTGTGTGTGTGTGTGTGTGTGTGTGTGTGTGAGCGTGTGTTTGAGAGACAGAGTTCTAATGGCCTCAGGGTGTTTCTGTTAGCGGCAGGAGATGAGGATCCCTACTCCAATTAATTAAGCTCCATGCATACGTGCTATCATCTCTCTCTCGCTCTCTCTCTCTCTCTCTCTCTCTCTCTCTCTACACACACACAGTCACACACAGTCACATACTCACATCAACCTGTCAATCAAAACTGCAGTCAGTCTCCCTGTTGCCCACGAGAGGGTGTGTGCATGTGTGTGCTTCTCTTCTGTTCACAGCAACGCAGGTCTTTGTACATCAGACTGTTAGAGCAGCAAAATGTCTCCAGAGAGAAAGCTCACTGGAGGGATGGACACGGACACACACACACACACACAGTGGCCACTCTACATCGGTTGCGTATTGAGTACAGAATCGATGTGAGGATGGACTCAATGGTGGCGGTGTAGAAATGCACCATCATTGACTTTGGCAGGTTGTACTTCTTCAGCTGCCGTAGGAAGTACAACCTCTACTGTGCTTTTTTGGTGATGGAGCTGATGTTCAGCTCCTACTTGAGGTCCTGGGTGATGATGGTACCCAGGAAGCGGAAGGTGGGTGATGGGGCCGGGTGGGGCTGGGTTCTTCCTGTAATCCACTACCATCTCCACTGTCTTTAGAGCATTGAGCTCCAAGTTGTTCTGACCGCACCAGGTCACCAGATGGTCAATCTCCCACCTGTAGGCGGACTCATCCCCACCAGAGATGAGCCCAATGAGGGTGGTGTCGTCCGCGAACTTCAGGAGCTTGACGGACTGATGACTGGAGGTGCAGCTGTTGGTATACAGGGAGAAGAGTAGAGGGGAAAGAACGCAGCCTCGAGGGGAACCTGTGCTGATGGTCCGGGAGGAGAGGAGAGGACAGATCAAGTACAGATTTTGTACAGTCCCACGGCACATTTCTGGCAATGACATATTCCTATATGTAAGGAATAATGTACAGTCAGTATCGCAAAATAAACTGTAGCAGTGTGTAGCGGAGGACTGCAACCATATAAATGTCTGTAGCTAGCGTCGACGGGCTGAACTTCAACCACAGCAACATAAACAAATCCGGTAAAATTGCCCGTTCTGCCTTCAACAAGCAATATTCAATATTCAGTAACAGACCCCAGAATGAGCTCATTGGCCAATCAGATATGAGTATTGATGGAGAAGACAGTAATGACAGTAAAGTAAGTTGGAACATAACAACAACTGACCCGCAAAAATAGAACATAACACACACAGAATACAACAATGTTTTTATTATAAAATGCTATATATATATATCGCCATACATCACTGTATCATGCAAACTCATGGCAACAAAGTTCCTAAAATAAGTTCTTGCAATTTATGACCTTATGTCAGTTTCATTTGAAGGTGAGAAAAGGATTGTGGGAGTTTAAAAATCTGCAGCTAAGGTGTGAAGATTCATTGTTAGATGTTAGATTTCCATAATAACATGTAGACAATTTAGGTTTACACAATAATGGACTTATAAGTTAGATACTGTTTGTGGCAAGGTGCCACATAACCGGGGTCCGTGACAGACAGAGACATAGGCAGGGGAGAGTTAATTGGCCAGCAGGGCCGTTTTATTGTCCGCACAATCCACACACAATACCAACGGCCCGGGTCTTGACGGCAGCGCGCCGCCGGCGCCGTCTCCCTCCGCCGGCGCCCTCCTTCGGTCCCGGTGGGCCAGCCGCGGAGCCCCAAGGCTGCCCCAGCCTGCCAGGCTTCCAGGGGCATCCTGCCCCAACCCCGACTGGTCAGCCCTTGGTGGCTCCCGACTGCGTCCTCCGCGGACCTCCGCTGGACGCCGCGGCAGGAGACGGCCCGCTCCCGCTCCGTCTCTCCCGCTGGTGCTGGCCCCATCTCTCCACTCCCCACACAGACAGCCGACTGGATTGCCCCTCCACGCCGGCTCCTCGGTCACATGCCAGTCTCTCACCCTGGCGCGCGCACCCCACTCACACATTCACACACACGTTAAAAAGGCCCCAGCTGCAATCAGTCCCAACTGGCTGCAGCTGGTACCGGATCCAGGAAAGAAGCAGTCCACTAACTCACCTCTCTCCTGGATCCAATTAAGCCTCCCCCCCACCCTCCCTTCAGTCCGCCACACTGTTCAATGAAGAACAAACGTGATTGGGGGGAAAAATAGTAGTGCACCGGTAAAACTGGCTCTACACTCAACTTAATTTGCTTCTTGATACCTGTGGTGCAGTGGTGAAAAACCTACGGTGAAGATAGAGGAAAGAGCAGAGGGGAGGGAGCGACAGAGGAGAGCATCAAGTGTGTAAAAAGGAGGATGAAAAAGGAAGTTGTCAAGTGCTCAAATGGATTTTAAAATAGAAACACCTTGGTCATCTGTGTGTACGTGTGTGTGTGTGTGGGGGGGGGGGGACTCAGGCTTCATGTCCAGAGGGGGGGTCTGAGTTTGATTACCTCGGCCTGGAGTTGGAAGAGTGTGATTACACCTCCTGTTGGAGACACCACCTTTCTCACTTCCATCAATTAGACCTTGTCTCCTTTCCAGGCCCTGAGGAGCGATGGAGGGGTCTTTGTCATGAGGTGAAGAAATGACCCATGTAGCGTCTGACTCAACTAACCTCAGGATACACACACACACACACACACACACACACACACACACACACACACACATCCATTCGGAAAGTTGTAAACAAAGAGAGAGGAAGACGAGAAAAGAAAGGAAAAGGAGGCAAAAGACAAAGTATACGTGGACGTTCTGCTGTGTATTAGAACAGTGGAACAGCATATGGCACAGGGAGACACAAGTTGCAGTTTCTCTAGAAAGCCTTTGAGAATGCATGGTTTGAGGTGTTAAATGAACATCAAAACCTGTGTGTGTGTGTGTGTGTGTGTGTGTGTGTGTGTCCGTGTCCGTGTCCGTGTCTTTGTGTCCGTCGTTTGTTCCTTTCTATAATCCTCTTCCCTCCCCGCCAGATGTTTCCTTTCCACATCACCGACTCTTAAATGAGAGCCTCCCGCGTGTGTTTCTGTGCACGTGTGCATGCGTGTGTGTCTGTGCACCTGTGTGTGCCAGTGCATACGTGCATGTGTGACTGTGCATGGCACGCTGTGTGTGCCTTTGCTCCAGGTCCCTTCCCAGTTGTTTTGTGGCACGTCTAATTGGAGGTATTTTAGTGTCACTTGAGAGAGTGGGTGTGTGATTGTGTTTTTGTCAGCGTGTGTGTGTGTGTGTGTGTGTGTGTGTTTTCAGTGTCTGTGTGTGTCGTGTCGCAGACCCCTGCACCTGCCAGCCCCCGTTTATCCCAGAGTCCCCTGTATCCCAATGTGTAGTGCAGAATGCTACAGCCGCCGTCATGTGCTAAAGGTTTTTTGCTGCATCATGCCTCGGTGGGCTTCAAGGGACACAATAGAAATCTGTCTAATAAAGACGATAACATAATGATCTGTGCCGTTATCTACCGCAGTGTGCTCTACTCATATGTTGGTTGTTGTGCAAGGAATATGTAGAGTCTTGTCAAAGCAAGAGAACAGTGATTCTCTCTCACACTTTTTGGCTTGTGACCCCTAAAAATAAAATGGATGCCAAATTGGACGGCGTAGCAGCTCATCACCCCCGATACCGGCGCAGGTGTGTGCACAGAACGGTGACACCAAAGGTTTTTCTTTCTCAGATGATTTAATTTAATTAATTACAGGTGGAATCTCACTGTGGCCATAATTGGAAGGGGCCTGCCAACACTCATTATTTAAGAGGGTAAAAAGTAGTTTGGCACAAAGATTGCTCAGATGTTTGCGTATTATAATTTTTTTCTCGTTATTGAAAACCTCTAGCTTGAGAAACAGTTGAGGAATGGAGCCGGACAGCTAACAGAGTTTAGCCATTAGCAATAAAACTATGGTTTGATACGTCTATTTACTTGGATATTTATTTCTTGTGTATTTTCTAAGCTATTTTTTAAGCTATAGTACAGAAGAGTGGTTTTTTTTTTGCTTATAAAGCCTGTAACATTTAGGTATGATATCAAAGATCTTAGTAAGTTGCTGGTATTTTTGGCATGCTGCTGGTTTAGGGACATACAGTACCATGTAGTTTGTGGATTCCAATGCATCTGATTTTTGTTCAAAACCAACAAAAGCTTTGAAACGTATTAAATCATTTGAAATGTTGTTTATGGAAATTGGTACTGAGGAAATAAGTATAGTCTCATTTTTCTTTTTTCTTTTTTAGAAAAGTAGATATACAACATATACAATGTTACACAGGAAATATTTGATTCTATTGCATGATCAAATTTTCATTCAACAAATAAACATTTTGAAAAAGTATTGTTTTAGAACCAGTATTAGATTTGAATAGTATTGGAAACGGTACTGCCGTCTACTCCCATCTCTCCTTGTCACTCTTCACTGTGTACTACCTACTAAAGCAGAAATGCCATGAAAATAAACTTTCTGGTACTTCATAGAAAAAATATTTTTCTTCATAGAACTATTGTAAGTTATATCAAGTCTCTTTTTCGTTAATTGATTTTCTTTAACTGCTTTTTCCTATTCAGGGTCACAAGGCTGGTTGGTTTTGATAAAATGGCTTGGCTAATGAATCAGTGCTTTGATTGATTCCTGCTACAACTGACTGTCTGGAAATATTATATTCTCCATTTCAGTTGCAGAGGGATCAGACTGGGAGTTAGTCTCTTTTCTCTGTTGCTTCAAGTCTCTTCTCTTTCTTTAACTGCTTATTCCTATTCAGGGTCCCAAGGCTGGAGGCTATCCCAGCATGCATTGAGTAGAGGGCAGGGGAATGTGGTCACCAGTCCATCACAGGGCAATCACAGATTAACAGACTCACACCATGGGCCGTTTAAAGTCTCAAATTCACCAGACTTGCATATGTTTGGACTGTGGGAGGAATCCGGAGGAACACAAGGCTGGGAACTGAACCCAGGACCTTCTTGCTGTGAGGCGACAGTGCAAACCACTGAGCCCACTGTGCCGTATTTCTGTTTGTCTCTTTCGGAAAAGAGTACTATTTGGTACTTGGTCAGGTTGGAGAGCGTAGCATAATAAAGCATAGCAGGATTGTGTACATGTTATGGATGAGCTATCAGGACAACCCCGTATTGGTATATACAGGCTTCCTACACAGGTCTGGAAACTCTAGAAAATTATGAATTAATATGATCATTTATAAACCTTGCAAAGCATAGACATGAAAAGAGCATCATAGAATATTGTTCAGGTATTGATACACACATGAGTCCATATTTTCTGTACTTTTCCATCCACTCCCATTTCACATATTGTGATGTTTGTCATTTTAAGCTGTAGAGTGTAGAAGCCTTGTTCTCATACTGCAGCCAGCTACTATCAGCATTCATCATACTGAACACCAACGGAAATCCTCACATCTAGTCTGGGAAAAGTATAGATTTTCGTGTAGTAATGGGTATATACGTAAGCTGTCCAAAGACCAGTTCTCGAGATACCTTCATGCATTTAATTCTATGTAATCCTTGAATAACACCAGTGTGCTGGAGGCTATAATTTTCCAGCATGCTTATAATGCTGTCTCTCTCTCTCTCTCTCACACACACACACACACACACACACACACGCACAATCTTACTCAGTGGTTTTGATAAAGAGGCTTGGCTAATGAATCAGTGCTTTGATTAATTCCTGCTACAACTGGCTGTGTCTTGAATTATTATATTCCCCATTTCAGTTGCAGAGGGATCAGACTGGGAGTTAGTCTCTTTTCTCTTCTCCCCCTCTGTCTATGTGCCCCCCCCCTCTCTGTCTGTAATGAGGCTTCTCTGTGGTTCTATAATTAAAACCCCAGTGTGCAGATAGAGTTGGAGTGATGGATGGGTGGACAGGAAACTGACTCATGGACTGTGTCAGTATGACAAGCAAACACTGTGTGTGTGTGTGTGTGTGTGTGTTCGCTACTTGTTCCACCTCTATAGATTTAATTGCAAGGTTGTTTACAGCTTGATGAAATAGGTTAACATGGATGGCCATGGACATGGCTTTGACAGACACAGTGCATACCACAGAAATACACCCACTCAAACGGCCCATCTGCGTGTTGGCGTACCATGAAAGGCGCTCTTAAATGAAAATTATTATTATTATTATTATTATTATTATTCAGTTCAAGAATGTGAATGAGAGCAATAAAAAAAAACAACCCAATAAGGCAGATAACACCAGAGAGAAGGCCAAGGAGAGAGGAAAGAGAAAAATACATGATCAGGACTAGATTTAACAAGCTTCTGAGCAACAGGGAGAAAACAGTGAGTAGAGGGAAGGAGAGAGAGAGAGAGAGAGAGAGAGAGACAGTAGAAAAGGCAGGAAGTTTTAGTCTGAGACAGGTTTGCGCCAACATTTCTTACTGCAGGTCACCAGTCCCACTCAGGGCACCACGATGTGTGTGTGTGTGTGTGTTTTTGCGTGCGTGTGTGTTTGTGTGGGTGTGTACAAGTTTTGTGACATTGAGGGAATGAAGCAGATGGAACAATAACCTGTGTTGAGTTGTTTGTTCATTTGAGGAGCTCAGCAGTCAGCATCTACTGGAATAAAGCACATATTGGGGGAGTGGAGGAAGGTGTTGTTATTGTGGAGGATGTAAGAGAAAATGTAGTTGATGTACCGGCGACACTGACTAATGTGCATCTTCAAACACATGGATTTCATCTCAGCTCCGTTCAGGAGATGAAATGCATGCTGTGTATGCATGAGTACACACACACACACACAACACACACACCAGATGAGGTGTCTAGGGCTCAGATAAGTACTGTGGTACTCATCGTTTTAATGATCCTGTCAGTCATGCGGCTGTCCTTATCCACGTTGCTATAAACCCTGAGACCCGAGTGAGTGTGTGTGTATGTCGGAGTGTGTGTACTCGTGCCTCTGGTATAAGCTAATTTGAATCAATAGAAAAGACAGAATAAAAGAGAGATTGAGGGGAAAAAAAGAGGTAGTGAATGACTGGGCAGGGTGGCAAGGGAAAGGTTGGATTGAGAGAAGAGAAGAAAGATAGATAAAGGATGGATAGGGAGAAGAGATGATGAGGTGGCGATGGAGGGAAGTACTGTAGATACTGACGGACGTTAATGGGAGGAAGACAGAGAGGTGAGTATGTCATTGATTGTTATGACCTTCATTGTACCCTTGCTCTGTTTGACTTAGCTAATGTGTGAGCACGTGTGAGCGTGTGTGTACTAAAGGTAGACAAAACGAAGAGCGTGCTTCTTTCTAATATTGATCAAATAATTAAGACAATAGCACTTTTGCAATTTTTATGGGGATGCTGAGACAGGACAGGCTTTGTAAATACATAGACTGATATCGAGAGAGTAGATATGGAGAGACACAGGGGTCTCTTACACAC
This sequence comes from Hoplostethus atlanticus, assembly GCA_034670405.1. Taxonomy (NCBI): domain Eukaryota; kingdom Metazoa; phylum Chordata; class Actinopteri; order Trachichthyiformes; family Trachichthyidae; genus Hoplostethus; species Hoplostethus atlanticus. The sequence goes on along the minus strand of JAXDDX010000112.1, from coordinate 470,599 downwards.
ACACACACACACACACACACACACACACGCGCACATAAACATGCTCCATTTGTTCATTAGCTTCTATTTGCTGAATTGACACAGTGGTTTGAAAAGCTGTGTGGGTGGTGCTTTTAGCAGCAGTATCTTCATTTGTTTAAGCCTTGTTAAAATACACCCCCGTTTCACACACATTTACAAACACATGCACGCGTGTGTATTTGTCCTCTTGTCCCCTGTGTTATCAGTGTGTACTTTAGGCAATGTTTTTATCTGGGTTTGGCAGAGCAAACAAAGTGCTCGCTAGGAATCAGCGAACGAAGGAGAGATAATAAAAAAAGAGAAGGGAGCGTCAAGCAAACAGGCTGGGACTCACACGCAGGGAAGAACAGACACACTAGTCAAAGTTCAACACCAATTTATTAGTGTGAAATCCAAAACGTAGTCAAGACAGTGCAGGCCAATACCGAACAGGCGACAGGGCTAAGGTACCAAAAACAGCAGGCAAAAAATTGAGTCAGGGGAAAGCAGGCCAGAGTCGAGAGCAGGCAGACAGGATCAGTAGGGAGCAGGAGACAGGCTGGTCAGAAAACAGGCACAGGCTCAAAAACAGCTTGGCAACTAACCGGTCAGACACTCAGGCTGTTACATCCAGGGAAGCTAAAACGTTCTGGCAGGGAATTGCGGGAACAGGTCTCTATTTGTACTAAATGCTGATTACAGATTGCATTCAGGTGTGGAGGCTGGAGTTGAGTGAATCCTCTGATAGGCTGGGCAGGAAAAGGTGACAAGCAGGAGGGGGAAACCAGGTCGGTGGGCGGAGACAGGGAGACAGGCTATGAGGAAGAACTGCTGCCAGGATCCATGACAGGGAGATGAGGACGAACAGAGAAGACACGAGGACAGAGAGGGATGGGGCTAGCGGAGATATCGAGGAAGTGAAATAAAGAGGCTGGCGCTTTGCAAGTGAGAACTTGGGAATGCTTTGAGGAAGACAGAGATGAAGAAAATGAGTTGAGGAGATTGAGAGTGGATGCTGAATACAGGAATAGATCAACAGGGTTTTTAATCCAAAAATAGTTTCTGCCTTCTCCATCCTCTTCCCTCTTCCTCCCTCCTTACCTCTCCGCCACTCCCTCCTCCCATCTGGTTGTTTGGAGTGATTGAAGGCGAGGAGACACTCATGAATACAGTACGGCAAGGTCAGGCAACCCCCACACACATACATACTGCACATACACACACACATGCACACCATCATTCCTCACCTACCCATCAATTATCGGAAGGCATGCATTTGTGGGTGTGGGTGTGTGTGCTCGCACGTGTGTGTACATGTGGATGTATGCGATCCATAGACAGACAGATGATGTCCGTTATGAGGAGGTGCTGTCCAGAGCCAGGCGGAGCAGCTGCAGAAAGATCTCACTGATCTATCACTGTTCTAATGAATCCATTATAGCCACATCCAACCAATCAATCTCTTGGCCACTTAATCAATTAAGCTATTAATCAGACACAGACCCTAACGGCAGTCGCCCCAGTGAGTGATCACTTTACATACGTACACAGACACACACACACACACGCAGTGAAGCGGTCAGTAGTAGTAAAGTGTGCAAAGAGTGAGATCCCCTTTTCAACCAGGCAGACAGACAAAGAAACAGCACAGTTCAGTCTCCCCATTGTTTGTAAGCAATTGCTGGACAAAATGTGTGCAGGCTTGGTACTGCAAGTTATATGTATAAGTTATATGCTTTCCTTTTTGTAATTTACCTTATTTACCTTTAATTATCATTAGATAATATTCAGTGACAGGCCAGATGAGGATGACCTGCAAGGCATGTGGGCAGCACCACATGTCCTTGAACAAAACACTGAATCCCGAGCAGCTCCATGGGTGCCGTCCCGTAGCTGAACCTGAGCTCTGGTTTCCCTAGAGGTGGGCAAGTGAAAAGAGAATTTCCCTGAATCAATGAAGTGTATTATTATTGTGCACCAAAGACCAGGAGCCTTGGTGACCTTACGCCAGGCCTTGTCTCATCACTCTTTGGTGTGCAGTAAATGCCGATGGCTTGCCAAGGCCATTGAAGTGAATGAGCTGTGTCAAGAGCTGAGACTTCACAGAGCAGCTGTGAACATTCAGCTGGAGCACTGCTTGTTTCTAAGGGAAACCGTTGAGTCCACAGCCTCTTTATATGAGCTGCCTACTCATGCTGAGGGTTTCTTGAAGAAACAAGTATGCAGGTCTGTGGGGCAGAGAGCGAGGGGATGGGAGAGAAGGAGAGATAAAGAAAAGGAAAGGGTGGTGAAGAAGAGGGAGAGAGAGCCTGCAGCATTCTGGATGAAGAACAGAAGAAACAGCCTGATTACGTAATGATGCGTCTCCTCTTCCTGTCTCTGGTGGTCCATCTGGCACCCTGAGGTGGCGCACTCAAGGCAGGGGATGCTAAGAGCGCAGGCACTAAAGCACATCTTGATCAATCTTGATCTGTTTTCCATTTTGCCGCTCTCATATTTTGTTTTTTCCTTGTTCCCTTTTTCTTCTGTTGTTTCTTTTTGAGGTTGGATGTTTGTTTTATCTGTTTATCAAGTGGCACTTTTTTAATTCATCTTCTCATATTTGTGCTCTTTTTTTTTCTGCTGGGGTGTTTGCTGAAGTGATATTTAGCAAGGCCTTTGTGGGGTTTTATCTCAATTGCCCATTTTGTGTCTAATTATCTGTGGGATGGGATGAGAAATGGGTGGTGGAGAAGCATAGAAAGAGGAGGCCAAGAGAGAGAGACGTGGAAGAGAGCGACTGAGGAGAAAGGGAGAGGCTAACCTTTTTTTCTTTCAGACAGTGAGAAAAGAGAATGTCAAAACCTGGTGACATTTGAGGTTACGTACATGGATGATTGACACCAACTTTTACCTGTACCTGTGCGGGAGAATAGGCTATGCATGCGTGTGTTTGTGTGTGTGTGTGTGTGTGTGTGTGTGTGTGTGTGCTGTGATTGACATGGTAAATTGGAAAGGTCAAATGGTGCTAGTGTTTGGTGGAGACAGGCAGACAGCAGAAAGATATAACCTTCCCATTGTCCGCATTTAGAATGGGAGGGAGGATGGAGAGAGGAGGATTGTTGCAAAAGACAGGATGTAGCTGAAACAGAGGGAAGAGGAGCGTACGAGGGCATGGTTTGGGATGAATGTAATGCGATCTGAAGAGCCGTGCAGTGTTTTTATGCTTTTAGAAGTGGAAGCTCTGGTCAGATTTACAAAGCAAGAAAGACTCCTCTGTGTAAGGAGAGAAAACATGCGGAGAGACTAAATTTCAGCATCTAGGTCCGTCAGACATCAGGAGGTCAGCCTCTTTCAACTTATTATTCTACTGGACACGACTCTGTGTGTGTGTGTGTGTGTGCGTGTGTGGGTTGGTGGGTCCTTGTGTTTCTCTGTGAGTGTGTCAGGATTGGAAATTGGAGTGGTACATTTGTATAGCCACTTGATATGAATTTCAAATAGGTGTGTGTGCACGTGTGTGTGTGTGTGTGTGTGTGTGTTTTAGAGGAAAAAACGTGAAGCGAGAGAAAGAGATTGACAGGGTAAATTGGAATGGTAAGGGTTTTGAGGTTGAACTCGGGGTTTAAAACAGCTAAGAGAGAGGAAGAGTAAGGGGGAATGGCCTAACTGTCTGGCTGAAAGGGAGTTTTATCTGTGGTAAATGTGAGAACGCCTGTGGAAGGAAGGGTGGCGGGGCTGTTTCCAGAGAGGGGGTTGAGTCACGAAGGGTTCGGGGTGCTTCGGCAGAAAGGTGACCCAGGGCTGGGGACCGAAGGGTTAGGGCCGGGTCACCACCTGCACGGGTCAGCTAGGACGGTGAGACGTGACACACATAGCAACGGCAACCTTATCGCACGCACGCACACACACACACACACACACACACATACAGCACACAAGATTATTGTATTTATTAGGAGGCAGAACATGATGCAGAACACACACATACTTATTCCCTGTTGTATACACGCACAAACACATAGACACCCAATAGCACATACACACACACACACTACACACACAGGCAAGCACACACAGAGGACATAGTGACCGGCTTGTTTTTTAGGTCCTTCAGGCCGTTGAATACACAATAGTGAATTCATGAATACAAATCCTACTCAGGAGGGTGAAACACAGAGACTCTAATGTTTTCACATCACCTCAAAATCTATTTTAAACACATTTCATTAATATTGATCATGATATTGAGTTGCTCCCTTCCTTTATTTTTTTTAATTTAAACTGGAGATGCTCAGGATTGCCCACCTCTACTGTGAGATGCACACTGAGAAACACATCGATCAACGCAGAACCTGATCCGAGAGATTTCAAAACGTTCTGGAAACAATGGCGCTGTGCAAGTTAGGGAAAAATATGTTCAGTGGATTCAGTTCTACAAACGCCAGATGCTTTGTTCTCTACGACTCTCTCTCTCTCCCTCCCTCTCTCTCCCTCCCTCTCTCTCCCTCTTGTCCCCCGATGTCCCCATTGTTTCTCTGTTCCAGTTTGAAACTGAAGATGACTCAGTATGACACATCATTTGAATACACACAGAAATATATGCCCCCAGACCAAAGGCTGTGTGTTTGCATGAGTGTGTGTGTGCTGATTTGGCCCCCTTCTTGACTCCACATCAAAATAATACACTCACCAAGACTTTGCTTTTTAAACAGCACAAACTGTGCCGTACTCTTGGGCTATGTTTAGGCGTGTGTCCACAACATCGCAATCCTTCTTATTTCCACCGGAAATCACCGGCGCTCATCGACATCCAGTTCAACTCCCTTCCTTCTCCAGCTTTGTGTCTGAATGTTTAATGGCTGCTTTTGATTCGCTCCCTCGTCACTGACTCGCTCACGCTCCATCACTCGTCTTTTCCATAGACTGTGTGTGTGCATGTGTGTGGTGTAGGCCGAGGTAGCTTTTCATTGACGCTGATGCGATACGTCAGAATCTAAATTAAGACCCTGACACAGTTTCCTCTGACATACACACGCATGCACACACACACACACACACACACACACACACAGTATAGTGAGTGATGAGTGAGTGAGTGGCTGAGCGTGAAGGGGTATTGACAGATGGACAGTGAATGTAGATTTGCTACCGCCAGTGTCATGACAAAGACCGGGAGAATGGCAGAGAGGGAGAAGATACCTGGTGAGAAGAAAGAGTGAATGAGAGAGACAAAATGTGGTAGTTGGCAACTTCCCTTCCTCTGGACCCTACGAGAAGTTAGATAAGAGAGTCTCTCTGTCTCTCTCTCGCTCTCTCTCTCTTTTTTTTGGAGGGGTCAGTTTTGAGGGACTTTTGTTTTACTTGCACATCTAAGGACAAGACAAGACCAACTGTTGCTAATAAAGTTTTGTTAAAACTCAAAACTCTCCCTCCCTCCCTCCTCCCTCCCTCCCTCACTCTGTCTGTCTCTCTCTCCCTCTCTTTCTCCTCATCCATTTTTCTCTGTCTCTTCTCTCTTTTTTTGTGTATATTTGTTTTCTCTCTCCCAGCCCTTGTTTTTCCCCCTCTCTCTCATCCTTCAGACTCCTTTATACTTTATACTCCTCCACTCCGAGGCAAGGTTAAGCTGTTTGATTTGTGAAAGCCTGTACTTTCTTTCGCCTGTTTTTGTATTTGCTAAATGTTCCTTTTTTCCTGCACTCAGGGGAAATCTAAATCTTGTTTTCATTGTCTTCTTATGTCCCTATCTCCCTCTTTCTACCACTCCACCTGGCATCATCTCCTTCTCTTTGGCTGATGGACAGTTGGCAAGAAGAGCCGTGCGTCAACAGGTAATGCCCCAATTGACATTTTACACTCTTCCCTCTCTCTCTCTCTCTCTCTCTCTCTCTCTCTCTCTCTCTCTCTCTCTCTTTGCACAGAGACAAACATTTCTGTGACCCATTGCACCCACCAGAAGGTCAGTGCCTAGGGCCTGTCGCTGTGTAGCCCCGCTGGCTGTGAGCTAAGTGTTTTAACAAAGGTCACATTGGCAGTGGTGGGTACATCCGGGAACCTCCAGGCCTTTCTAACCTCGGGACCAATAGGCGTGCACCCATTGATTATTAAAACATTCGGATGGTTTCCAGGCATAAAGTAATAACACATGCCCCCGATTCCTGTACACCGATGCTGAAATGTTGCCCCATTAAGTCATTGTGGGTTTTGTCAAGCAGCCAAAAAAAGGCACCGGCGAACAACTACAGTAATCTAATACTCAAGATGAATCAAATAATCATTGAGCGCTCCCCAGCACTTAGCTCCCTCTCTCCCCTTTCCATTCCTCCTCCATCTCTCTTCTCCCTGCGTTCTTTTTCTCTTTCTTCCCTGTCTTTCCATCTCTCCCCCTCCTCCACTTCTATGGGATGATGACAGAGATAGAGAGAGGGTTTGGCAGCCGAAGGAAGAGATGAATATTTAAAAACGGCCATCTCTCTTTCGGTCTATGTCCTCTTCACTCCTTGCCATTGTCTGTGTCTCTCTCCCCTTGGGGCTTGGATCTTCCACTCTTGGTGTGGCTACTGTGTGTGTGTGTGTGTGTGTGTGTGTGTGTGTGTGGCGTGTCTTGGCTTGTGGTTTTATATTGGCACTCTAAGGCAAGTGTAGGGTGAGACGATGACACTTAGCTGTCAGCATACAGCATTAATGAGCACCGTGACACGCAGATACACACACACACACACACACACACACACAGTATTCTCAACAGAGATCAGCCAATGATCACCTCCACTTACATTTCAGATGCCCCTCCTCTCTCTCTCTCTCTCTCTCAAACTCTTTTTCTTCCTCTCCAACTCTTTCTCTCTCTGTTGTGTATGTGGTCTCAGTGTGATATGTGTTAGCTGGCTGTGAACCCTGCAGACACGTATGTGACAACTCTATTAATACACACTGAGCTAACACCACACCATCCTCCCCCTTTGTGTGTGTGTGTGTGTGTGTGTGTGTGTGTGTACGCATGCGTGTGTGTGTTCACCCCTCAGCCAATCTCTCTGCTCTCTAGGTCTCTGTGGGGATTTGTCTGAAAGGTTTAAAACACACCGATCTCCTGTCATCACGCACGCACACACACACACACACACACACACACACACACACACTGACACTGTATAGGGAGTTTTGGAGTGACTGACAGATTTAATAGGAGAACAAGCTGTAATCTGGGAGAATCCATTCAAAGAGGGATTACATTCTAATCTGTGGATGGAATAGCCTTTCATCTCCTTCTCTCTCTCTCTCTCTCTCTCTCTCTCTTTCTCCCTATTTATCTATCTCTATCTCTCCCCGCCTCCAAAGCATTACCAATCCTTTTATCAGCCCTGCTTTTTTGTATTCCTGTCCTTGATTTAATTTGGGATTTCTCTGTTTCTGTCTGAATACTATGCACACACACACACACACACACACACACACACACACACACACACACACAGCTGTATTACCTCAGCAGCACTGTCAATCAGGAATGATTGCACATGAAGAGAACATTGCTATGATGCACAGCACGAATCATTCCCTTTGTTGCGCACATGCATTTGCATCTTGCCGCTCCTCTTTCCTCCTCAGTATGTTTACCTGTTTTCATTCGTGTTCACCTGCCTCAGCTGCTCTTCTTTTTCTTTTTCGTGTATTTCTTCTCCCTGTTTCTTCCTGTAACCTCTCATCCCATTACTCCTCTCCCCTTGTTCAGCAGCGACGTGACACGGGTCTTGTGCGGTCTGGTCTGAATGGTCACCGACCTGGGATAAACCCGGGACAGTAGTTTTGGTCTGAACGGGTCCCACACGGGAACGATCCGTGTTCAGTAACCCGTGTAAATCCTGGGATTTGTGTGTGAAAGGGGTATGATTCTCTCTCTCTGCCACAGAGCGCTTCTCATTTACCAAATGAGGAATCCAGTACAGTCAGAAACTCCAGGACTCTCTTTGTAGAGACTTTACAGGGGGCCTTTCAGCTGCCAGAGCTTGTAGCACACACACACACACACACTGCACAATAACGCCGTCTGCCAGTTTGAATATTTCTTCTTGTTTAAGTTTAAAGGGATAAAGTTAATAATCCCTGTTCAAACAAGGAAAAGGGCAGATATGAAGGGACGAGAGAATAAAGGGGTAAAGGGGGAACAATGACGGAGCGATAGGAAGAGATGAAATGATGGAGATTTCCCCAGAGAAAGAGGATGTTAGACACGTTGACAGAGAGGAAAGAAGAGAGCGGATCACACAACCATATGGCATTTTGCTTTCCCTTCTACTTCCACCATCATGTCTGTCACTCCAGGAGGAAGACCATCTGCACAGTCTCTCTCTCTCTTTCTCTGTCTCGCTCTCCATCTCTGTATCTCTGAGCCCATTTCTCCTCTCCTCTGTTCTCCCTTGTCCTGCCCCAGTGTTCCTGCTGTCCTGATCTGTCCATCCATTCCCTTCAGACACAGGGTCCCAGGTTAACGGGTTGGGTTCACATCCCCCTCCACTCATTATCTGCTGCCGCTGCTGCCATTAAGGCTGCACTGGCTACTAGTCACTGCCTGACCTCTTTCTGCCTCTTCCTCCCACAATGGACAGCTAATGGACACTCTGTATCTCTCTCTCTCTATCTACCTCTCTCTCTCGCTCTCTCTCTCTCTCTCTCTCTCTCTCTCTCTCTGCCACCCACTCTGCCTCCGTTCCTCCCTCCTCCTTCATGTCCTCCCTATCTCTGCTTGTTCTCTGAGAATCAAACCTTACAGATCAGAACACACTGTGCACACAATGCACTGCTCTTTGTACAATGAAATTAAGGACAAAAAGGTTGTGTGTGTATATGTGTGTGTGTGTGTGTGTGTGTGTGTGTGTGTGTGTGTGAGAGAGAGAGAGAGGAAGAATGAGTCCTCCACTCGACTCCTTCCTATCTCCCCGTTTATGTGTCACTTATCTTTCCCATTAATGACTCAACCTCTGAGGTAGGAGAGTCATTGGGCCTCATTCTTGAAACGTGTGCAAGATCAGATTTGATGGTTAGGGTAAGTGTTCCTATGAACGTTTCTACAAAGACAGTCTCATTCATCATTTTTGTTCGTATCCGAATCTGTTCGCAAAATCAATTACACTCGTGCCAAAACCTGTTAACAACAAGATGTTTCAGTGGCCTTGTAGAAAAAAAAACCCTAATATGCTGCAATGGCGTATTTTCAGAATTGTCCATTTATAACAATACAAGATTACCAAACTTGTAATGGGTTGATCACATGGACTGAACACCTTACAAATACAATTACATAGTCCGCACGCCATTTATGGTGTTAAACAGTTTGTCTGTGCAAATCGACCTGAACAGGCACGCACATCCAGTTTACAAACAATGGGCATTCATAATCGAATACACCTGTGGTTAGAGGTCTGCATCGGGCTAGACAATAAGCCCTAGCCTGCCTGTACGTCTTTACGGCCCCACCCGAAAACGGCCCGACAACGTCTAGTCAAATTCGGACCCGAGACCAACAGCTGGAAAAGCCAACAACAACACATGCACATACAATAGCCTAGTAGCAGCCTAGTAGTTAGCCAGAACACAATAGGAGACAATGGATTTGATTTGAGCGGGCATTCTTAGCGTAACTATATCAGAGTGTATGACTCACAACCTCAAGGCCCGAACCCGATCTGACCCGATGTCCTAGAACCAAGAAACAGGTTTTGTGAATGCCACGTTGGTTTTCTCATATGCACACAAACACAAACAATTTACAAAGAATTTAAGAAAGGTGTTGTGAATGAGGCCCATTGTGTATGTGTGTGTGTGTGTGTGTGTGAGTGTCAGTACAGTAGGGGTGTGTGTGTGTGTGTGCGTGTGTGTGTGCGCTTGTGCGTGCCTGTCTACACGTACAAGGATATCTTGGTGTGTATGACAGTGGGATGACTTTTCAGCTCTCTCCCTCCGATTAAAAAGAGAGAGAATGAGAAGGAGAGGAGGAATAAAGAGCAGAGTGAGAGTCAATTACCAGCTTTTCCTCCATCTCTTCAAAGGAGAGATCAAAGCACCCCCCCCCCCCCCCCCCCCCACTCCGACCCCACCTAACCTCTATCAGAGCTAGCCTGTTAATTTCGGTTCCCTACTCCTTCCTTATTTGGAGATCTCCATATTCCCTGGCTCTACAGTGTACCTCGTCCACTGGCACACCCAGTCAAGTGTGTATGTTACAGTAAATGTGGGAAATTGGTAATGTATACATTTCCCAGTGAATGTGCATTTCCCAACTCTGTGGTAAATGTATACATTTACCGGTTAACGTGGGTGGAAAGCGCTAGTCACAGTAGCGAGGCTCTCTCACAGTCCTTGAGTCCTACTGACGCTTTTCTGAAACATGATTGCACGTTGTCACTGATATCGACCGAAAAGCATTTGTTGTATTAGAGCCTTATTAACAGATAGAGTTAGAGTCTTTACAGTCACATTTAAACAATCATTAATTGAGAGGCAAGCGTGTTTTGATGTCCACATCTTTTACACATGGATGGAAACGAGTTGTGAAGGCTACTGCATCCACTACTGGACTGAAATATAAAATCAGTCCGGCATCAACTTATTGGCCAAACTACATCTACATAGGATACATAGGTTGACAACACAGCAACGTCATATCTGCCTGCCAAAAGTAAAGAGACATACACACCAGTGACACCAGTTTGGAGCAAACATGTGATGCAGTCCAACTGGGAGGGGATGCATGAAAACTGCCTTTGCCAGTTTTCTGATGTCGTAGCGCTACATGAATGGATCTCCCAGTCTGTCGGATCTCAGTTTACTACAGAGGACAATCTGAACAGGTATTTTGGCCACGTGGTATGCCTAGGGACAAGACTGAGAGAGCCCTGTGCTACACACATTTACCATAACATAAAAACATATACACACGTACACATAGGCACATATATACAGACGTACACAAACACACATTTTCTAACACACACACAAGATGTCTTGATTGATTCAAATTGGTTGAATTGGTTTGTACTTTTGAATGATTGATCGATGTGCTGGTGTTTTTGATAATTCAAACAATGCTAACATATTCTTCTCTGTCTCGCTCTCTGTCTCTCTCTCTCTCTCTCTCTTTGTTGGTCTCTCTATCTCTATCTCTGTGTCTCTCTCTCTTTCCCTCTGTCAGACCCGGACTCGGAGCTTGTGGCTCCAACGATTGTGATTGGACCAAAGAACACAACAGTGGTGGCAGGGAGCGAGGTTACACTGGAATGCATTGCTAATGCCAGGTACCTCTCTTACACACACACGCACGCACGCACGCACACGCACGCACGCACACACACACACACACGCACGCACACACGCACACAGCAACAAACCACTTTCTTGCTAGACAGTACTGTTTTCTTCCAGTGCAATTAGAGGACAGCACATAAACTCATAGCTCAGCAACTCTCCCCTAACCACTACGTCTTAGACACACACACACACACACACACACACACACGACTACAGAGTTAACTTAAACAGAAGTTAGATCGATGTCTGATCTAACATCAGCAGAGAGACTGAACACACACATGCAAATTCCTGCACGCACACACACACACACACACACAGGGAAGTCTAGTATGACTCAACAGATGTTTTACAGAGGAAAAGCAAATTCTGCTTCAGTTCCAGAGCTGCCAGACGGTCAACTCCAATTAGTTTTCCACATCCCTTTGCTACACACACAACTTGGTCCTTGCATCGTGACCAATCACCCTCTGTGTCCCACATTGGTAAAAAGGCAACCAAATACTAGCTCATTTATGTGGAAAACAAATGCCATCCCCGTAGTTTTGAACCCCACCACATATCGTGACCCATTTATTCCTTCTTAAGGGCTTCAGACAGACCACTGCTCACATATCTGTATGCAAACTCATCCATGGTGGGTTGTGTTGTCCTTGTATAAATAAAACTTCATGAACGAAGGCTGATGGTTTAGCAGGACAAGGACAAGGATACAAAGTGTTTTCTATTGATGGTGTTACACAGAAACAAACACAGATAAACACACAGGTGCACTCAAGGTTTTGAGCAGAGTTCAAATACAGTGCTTTCTGTTTTAGCTGATTGTAAACAACGGATGGCTACTTCGCAGATTGGCATGAATAGTTACAGTGCTGTAGTGATGCTGTCTCACACAAACACACACACACACACACACATACATACAGAATGGTGTTTTGATGTTGTTTATCTAATGGCATTTCTTTATGCTTTGAATGTTGTTTTCGAAGTTCATTCGCTATCTCTGACACCCATAGTGACTGAGTGAAGCTCCTCCATGCTGAGTAGAACTGACTGCTCTGATATACAGACTGTCATCATTCATTCCCCGCCGTGTTGACACATAAACTGATGGATTTAATATGTTGTAATTGCCCTATGTCACTCTGTCCTCTGCTCTCCCCTCTCCTGCCATCCTTGCTCTCTTCTTCTCTTCTCTCCTCTCCTCTCCTCTCCTCTCCTGTCCTCTTCTCTTCTCTCTTCTTCTCTCCTCTCCTCTCCTCTCCTCTCCTGTCCTCTTCTCTTCTCTCTTCTTCTCTCCTCTCCTCTCCTCTCCTCTCCTGCCCTCTTCTCTTCTCTTCTCTTCTCTCCTCTCCTCTCCTCTCCTGTCCTCTTCTCTTCTCTCTTCTTCTCTTCTCTCCTCTTCTCTTCTCTTCTCTCCTCTCCTCTCCTCTCCTGTCCTCTTCTCTTCTCTCTTCTTCTCTTCTCTCCTCTTCTCTCCTCTCCTCTCATCTCCTCTCCTCTCCTCTCCTCTCCTGTCCTCTTCTCTTCTCTTCTCTCCTCTCCTCTCCTCTCCTGTCCTCTTCTCTTCTCTCTTCTTCTCTTCTCTCCTCTCCTCTCCTCTCCTCTCCTGTCCTCTTCTCTTCTCTTCTCTTCTCTTCTCTTCTCTCCTCTCCTCTCCTCTCCTGTCCTCTTCTCTTCTCTCTTCTTCTCTTCTCTCCTCTTCTCTCCTCTCCTCTCCTCTCCTCTCCTCTCCTGTCCTCTTCTCTTCTCTCTTCTTCTCTTCTCTCCTCTCCTCTCCTCTCCTCTCCTGTCCTCTTCTCTTCTCTTCTCTTCTCTTCTCTCCTCTCCTCTCCTCTCCTCTCCTGTCCTCTTCTCTTCTCTCTTCTTCTCTTCTCTCCTCTTCTCTCCTCTCCTCTCCTCTCCTCTCCTGTCCTCTTTTCTTCTCTTCTTCTCTTCTCTTCTCTTCTCTTCTCTTCTCTTCTCTTCTCTTCTCTTCTCTTCTCTCCTCTCCTCTCCTCTCCTATCCTCAGACCGGCGGACAGGCTAGTGTTGTCATGGAAACGTGATGGGCGTCGGCTGGCCAATGGGCGTCAGCTCATTATTCCTGCCCCCACCTCCTCGGACACAGGGTCATATGTTTGTGAAGTGTCGCTTAGCAACAGCACCGCCAAACCTGTGGATGCCAGGGCACACCTCACTGTAATGGGTAAGACAGACAGACAGACAGACAGACAGACAGACAGACAGACAGACAGACAAACTAACACACACACTGCTAAACATGATTATCCATGATTATCCTGATTAGGCTTGATCCATCCAGACTAATGCTCTAAACATGCTCCCTCCATTCCTGTTTTAACACCGCCCTCATCTTTCCTCCTCCACTTTTGCTCCAGGCACTGATTCATTCTGTTTATTCCTCCTTTTATTTTTCCTTCCCTCCTTGAAGCATGACTATTAACACCCCAGGCAGTGGCTGTCAACTACAGTAGTACTCTAGCTAAATCTGTTGCCCACACTCACCAATAAACTGTCCATTGTAGTTACACACAGCTGCTATACTAACGGATACACACATTCATGCACATGCACACATATACATGTATACGTACCATACACAGACAACCGCAAACGCAAAATACACACAAACACACCAAGACGCACATGCCTGTTTTCTCCACAGCCAAATTAGTTTTGTTCCCGAGAGTCACCAATCAATAAGAGAACACTGAGAGCGCTCAAACAACAGCACACTAGTGTCAATCCTCACCTGTCCTCCGTATGGGAGTGTAAATAGAAAACATGCGTGCAGCCGGGGAGCGATTTATGAAGCGAAACTTTTCTCCCCTAGTTCGTCAGCGCCTTTTTGATCTGTGGTGATTGTCAGAGCGAGGGAGCGCCTAACAGAGAGGGAGCAAACTACCCACGCCTACAGAAAACTCACTAGCTAGACAGACCTGCCTGAATATTTATACTCCTCTCCCTCTCATTCTTCTCTTTCCATTTTTCCCCTCTCCTTCGCTCTTTCTTCGCTTGTCTTTCTATCGCTCTCTCAGTTCTCTTCCTTCATTAGGCCAACAGGGCTGTAGCAGTGTTAAGGCTTGCCTGGTAGGGGCAGGCCTCTATGCATTCATATGTATCAGAGGAGTAGAGACTAATGAATACATTTGTACTGATCCTCTTCTCTGCTGTGGGCTCAACAGACCTCGATGCAATGAAAGAGATTCCTAGACAGAATAGTGTGTCTGTGTGTCTGTGTTTGTGTCTGTCTTTCTGTGTGTGAGAAAGAGACAGAGCCTCAAAGGCATTCATTATTCAATCTTATTTCTTTTCTGCCCTGATCCACTAATCAGAATATGTATGACACTGCATGCATGTGTTGTATACCACAAAGATGACCAACAATATGCAGTATGTCTGTGGTTGCTGTCCGCCATCGTTTTGCAGGACAGACAGCAGACAGTCTAAGGAAACTCAAATTTCCCACTCATTCACCTGAGTGAGGGGGATTAATGTGCCTTATGGGTGTCACGCTATATGGCTATTAGCAACAAGAGGCAGACACACACACACACACAAGCACTCACATGCACACACTCACACACACACACACACACACACAGTTTGATCCATTGCTTATCCAGTGTACCCCTCCACTGTGCATAGGAACAAAGGGGAGAGAGAGAGAGAAATAAGGACGCTGAAGGAGAAGGAAAGAGATTTTCCTCTCTGTTTTTCTTCTTTCAAGTGCAGTGGCATTAAACTGACAGCGTGGTGTCAGAAAAATCTTTTACTACTGTGTATTATTATTACAAGTATGGAGCCTTAGAAAAAATCCCACAGCTGAAACTTTTATTGAAAAATGTTTTCCCCTTATTCCAATAGAACGTTATCTATGTGATGGCCAATAAACAAATTCATTATTTGGTGCGTACATTTGACATTTCATTTTCCTGTAACATATTTTATATTTTTCAATGAACAGCTGCCGCTGTGTAACCACTTTTCCAGAGATACCAGACTGAAAATGAATTAGCCATTCTGTCATTCTCATCCTCTCTCTGGGTTTGCTGTGTCAATATCTCTTGCTACATATTATAAATGTTTTTGAAGGAAATGGAGCATATGCAGGCTTGAGGTAACTTGTTGCATTATGGCGATACACCGAAAGGTATATTCACATCCAAATCGGAGTAATATTTGTATCGGAGCTGCAATCATTTAGAGCAACAATGTGGCAAATGGTGAAGATGTTTAGAGGGAAGAGTTATTGGCTGAGAAATGGAGCAGTTTAACGGGGTTGTTTCCCCTGGGAATCTCAGAGAATGTGTTTTTCTGTTACTGTCTGTGGGAGTCATTTCAAAGGGGTATATAGATAGAAATCCTGCCTTTTTATGACACTCAAGACACTCCACAGGGCCAAGAAGGGGCTCTATATCTATTCTACAACCTCTAAAAGAGTAAAGAGTAACTTGGCGAGGGCAAACTCACCATTCTTCTTTATAGATTTGTTTCCGCTTTTTGGTTGAGGTTAAGGAAATTGTTTTTAAGCCTTTATATGAGTGCTTAGTATCACTGGTTTCAATTTTCCATACAGCAGCGGGTGTACTCCATACCCCATTTGCCAGTTTGAGATGTTATTGTATTTATTGATTCATACAGAATGCTATCTGTCTCATCATGTCCTAACATGGGTATTCTTCTCTCCAGAGCCACCTTCCCTCTCCTCTCAGCCCAAGAGGAAGACCTTCGCTGAGCTAGATAAGAACATAGACATCCCCTGCCTGGCTACAGGTACTGTGTGTGTGTGTGTGTGTGTGTGTGTGTGTGTGTGTGTGTGTGTGTGTATGTGTGCGGGTGTGTGTGTGTGTGGGGTGGTCTCTTGGACAGCAGCAGTGTACTCTTGGCAGTACGAGCAGATTAACATCCTGAGACCAAGCCTGAAAAAACAGCTCTTGCTCCTGATGCCTCTGTTTAACTGGATTACATGAAAACACTCATATAAACAGGCTGGACACAGCTATAAAACTGCAACAGAGACCCTACCCTCCTAACCACCCCTCCTCTCTTCTCTCTACTTGGTGAGTTTATGCTCCTCCTCAGTAATCTGATACAGTGGCAGTGTAATTAAATAGTAGAGGCCTGGGGGGGTATGGAGCGAGGGAGGAGGAAAGACAGATAGAGGGCAGAGTGACAGAGCGAGGGAGACATAGAGGGGGTGAAAAACACTTCAAGTATGTCTGTGAAAGTGTGACACCAACAGGTTGAGGGAAAGTGTGGAATTCGTCTCTCCCTCTCTCTCTCTCGAACACACACACACATAGAAGACAACACACACACACACACTGGTGTGGAGGGTTGAGAGAGAGTAATTGTATGAGCCCTCTGCCTGTCATATTCGGCATGTCCGTCAGACAGGTGGAGGCTGATACATATCCGCTCTGCTATTCTCGCCCACATCTTTTATTCAGGATGTTTTTTAGCCCTTCCCGCCACCCTTACCCTACCACCCACACCCTCCAATCAATATATTATTAGCAGTCATTATGCTGGCATGCATATTTATAGTGGGAAAGGAGAGTGGATAACGGAGAAAGCGAGAACGGCAGAAAGTGTGTTGCTGCCTTCTGTCAGAGCAGCTTCAGTCCAACTGGCTTGTTATTCAGAATAATTAAAAGAGTTAAAACTTTTCCCTGTGTGTGTGTGTGTGTGTGTGTGTGTGTGTGCGTGTGTGTGTGTGTGTGTGTGTGTGTACATGCACACGTGTAGGCGTGCCCCAACCGAGGATAGAGTGGTACAAGGACACTGTGCCCCTCTCCAAACTGGCCAACCCTCGCTACAAAGTCACCACGGCAACGGGGCTGACGGTGCGCAGGGTGCAGCCGGGGGATGGAGGAATATTCCAGTGCTTTGCTCGCAGCGCCGCCGGAGAGACCCAGGCGCACACACACCTCGTCGTCTCCAGTGAGTCTGTCACACACACACACACACACACACACACACACACACACACACACACCTATAACAGCATGGCTTTCAAGTCAATGTTTTCCTTTGTTTTAACTTCCTAGTTCACCCAGCTGCCTCCCATTATGCCTTCCATACCTTCAAGTTTCTGTCTCCTTCATCTCAACTTATTCTCCTGCTTTACTCCTTTTTCATCTATTCTCTCTGTCTGTTTCTCCTGCTGTGTTTCAGTTCATATATACTTGCCCACCCCCTTTGTCTCTGTAGATCTAAGTTCTGTTTAGTGAGCGTGTGATCATAGTTAAGTGTTTAAATTCCCCAAGGAACCCACACACACACACATACCACTGGGTAATGAAAATAGCATACATTGATTAGAGTGTTTAGATCAACGCAGGCGTTCCTTCTATTTTCATCCTTCTCTCTACTGTTTCTCTTTAAGCCTCCCTCCCTCAGTGACCATCTCCCTCTCTTCTTTCCTCTCATGTTCTTGCTCTTCGTCTCTTAGGTGTGGCCCCCAGTTTCATGTTCCCCCCCTCCGACCAGACAATAACCGATGGCAACACGGTCTTGTTTACCTGCCAGACCACCGGAGCTCCAAAATCTGCCATCACCTGGAGGAAAGGTAACACACTTAGACTCACACTCACACACACACACACACACACACACACACACAAACAAGGGAAGTGTGTGTGAAGGCTCTTTTTTGTGACATTTCTGTGTATCTGTGAGTGTGTGTGTGTCCAGAGTGTGTTAACAGAGGGAGTGATTCATTAGCTTGACTCTCCTCCCCCCTCTCTGTTTCTCCGTAGGCTCCCAGGTCTTGGCTAGCGGCTCGGTCCAGATTCCCAGGTTCACGCTGTTGGAGTCGGGAGGTCTGCAGGTTCAGCCAGTCAACTTCCAGGACTCGGGAGAATACACCTGCATCGCCTCCAACTCAGAGGGAACCATCAATGCAACTGCTGCACTCACCGTCTGGAGTAAGACACACACACACACACACACACACACACAAATAGACAAAAAGCTAGTCAATATCCATTGTGTTAAACAGACCAATCAGACAGACACAGAACAATTTACCATTAGCTGTCCAATCACATTACCTCAGGGTAGTGAACAGCAGTGTGATTGGTTATTGAGACATTGGGCTGGTTCAGTGATCAAGTAATCATCTGATTGGCCAGGTGAAGGGACGATTGATTAGCTGGTAAGCTGTGTGACGAATACAGTTCTTGAATTGAATTCTTGAATTGATTGGCTGATTTTGTGTGTCTGGGCAGCTTCAGATGAAATTTGGTGAAATAGATTAACAGTGGTTGGCAGGTCTTGGCAGGTCCTGGCCCTCTGTTGAGTAGTGTGATTTAAACTGCATACTCTAGTGGAATAGATTGTTCTGACCGGCCTGGGCAAATCCCCGCTACCACGGCTGAGTTATACTACACTATAACTAATATCTGGCCAGTACAAAGCCGTGTGCTGTGTGTGTGTGTCTGTGTCTGTGTGTGTACGTGTGCGTGTGTGTGTGTGTGTGTGTGAGAGAGAGAGAGCATGCCTATGTGTTGTTTAGGATGAGAGCTGCAAGGCTAGTTTAGAGTAATTAGCTTTTCATTATTTTGGAGCAGCACATATACTCACTCTAAATAATGTTGTGTGTCACAGAGCTAAATGAGAGAACAACAATGAACAACATTTCATTTCAGCCTAAAAATGTATCCCACCCTCCTAGCACTCCATTCTCTCTTACTGTCTGTATCTCTCTCTCTCTCTCTCTCTCTCTCTCTCTCTTGCTGTTATTGTGCAGGTCGTACGCTCATATATGTGCCTCCATCAGACCAGCGGGTTATCAAAGGAACCACTGCCACTCTGGACTGTAACGCTACACGTGACCCCAGAGTCGATGTCAGGTACCTGCTTGCCTGCTTGTTATGTACTGTATGTGTAGTGCCCTTCTCTGCTACTCACTGTGTGTATACCTCCTTCTCTTTAGTTTCCAGTGGGATCGGGGGGGTGTGCTGGTCCGCCCCTCTAGTGGGGGGCGTGTCTCTATGCGCCAGGGCTCCCTCACTATTGGCCAGACGTGGTCCGGTGACATTGGAGATTACACCTGCACCGTGACATCACAGGCTGGCAACGACTCGCACTCTGCACGCCTCGAAGTCATGTGAGTTCAAAGATTCATGCAAACAGATTTCATCATGTCACCTAATTTCAGAGAATAGGCTGAAATGCATCTCAAATGAGCATCATGGTTTATGTCACGCTATTTGTATTAACAAATAAATGCCATTGTCTAATAAACACAGACCAATAAGTTTTACTCATCATGAGACACAACAACGATTATGATTGATGTGCAGATATGCATTCTGCAAACCAGTGGAAATATAAACAGTCTATCTATAGACTGATAGATAGATAGACAGGAGGATACCTACCTCCAGGAGCAGCTGAGAGAACAGAATTCAGGAGAAGCAGCAGAAAGGTAATTTGGCAGAGCCACATAGGAAGAGAGCATCAGCATCAGTTTATTTCATCAGCAGCCTAATGAAATAATTGCTTGTTTCCAATAATAGCTATGTCCTATTAAGGTTCAGGGTCATTCTCTAAAGTAAGTTTGAGATTATGGCTAGTTAGTGTTGGCTAATATCAGGCAACCTGGTTGGTTTTTGCCCTGTAATACCCCCCTGCTATTTGAAACCTCAGCGGTTGAGCCTAATTAGTCTTCGGGGTGGGTGGATGTGGTGTTTGTGTGTATGTATGTTTGTGTGCTTGCGTGTGCACATATGTGTGTGTGTCATATTGGCACATAAGCAAGCATACCACACACTCATATTAAAACATAAAAAGCGTATCACACCCAGAGCCTCATTAAAGCGACTATAAGAGAATCCTATCAGGTTGTGGCCATTATATATTAATGGCCACTGGTATAATATATTTATAAAAAGCACTTATGATATATTAATACAATCGCTGGGTAGGAGAGAGATAGAACATGATTCCACATCCTTCTGAATTATAGAGCAAGAGAGGTTACACATGTCAAACTCCCAGTGAGGGAGGAAGTAGGTCTCTATGGCTGTGCAGGGGGGGGGTTCTGTATGATTGATTTGTGTATGTGTGTGTGTGTGTGTGTGTGTGTGTGTGTGTGTGTGTGTGTGTGTGACTGACATTCTCGTTAGCTCAGTATCAATGGGTCATAGAGGCTAACAGACGCTGGCGGCTGAGGAGACAGCCTAATTACCAGCGTGTTATTGGTTCAACTCCCGCAAGACCCATCCATGTGTTAGTGAGTGTGTGTGTGTGTGTGTGTGTGTGTGTGGGCTGTGTAAAGGTAGTTACTCCAATGTTCGCTAAGCTCATCCATTAATTAATATGATCATGTCAAGTTAGAAAAGAAAACATTTTAATTTCCCCCCGCTCCCTCACTCCCTCCCCTCCTTCCTTCTTCTTCATGTTCTTCATGTTCCTGACTCACCACCCCTCCAAAACTCTACCTGTTAGTCTCCCTACTCCCTCTGCCTCTCTCTCCATTCCTGATTCCACACACATATACACACATCCTGCCATCATCTGATGCCGTCATCTGATGAAATGAATAAGAGCCTGCAGCCAGTCACACTGATCCATGCTTAGTTCAAAATAATTGATACGCAGATGAATGCAACCCGTTTTGAGCTGAGGGACTTTCTCTCTTACGTCATGTTCACTTTGTTCTCTTCTGTGCTCGGTCCATATTCTCTTATCATCTCTGCTAGCACCCTGAGCCCTCACACAGACATACATTGTGATCTGCTTTCCCTCCCTCCCTCCCTCCCTCCCTCCCTCCCCCTCCTCCACCTCAAATGTTTTGTCATAGACAGGGTCATGATATACAAATTCCTGTATGTGTTTAATCTGATCCTGGACGTGACCCGGGTGTGAACCAAATTATCCCACCTCCCGTATCTAAAAAGAATCTAGAGGTAACACTGATCCGTCTGCTCAAATGTTGGTGCTCTTTCTTTGTTGTAGACATGGTTATGAGATACAAATCTCTGTATAAATAACTGTCCACACACTTTGCTTGTTTTGGACAAGGTAATTATATACTGTATAGCGGAGTTATCTGTATACTCGGATGGTTGTGGACTTGGTTCTGATAAAATAACCACATGAATATCTATCAAAGCTGTACCTTATCTTGTTGTGTTCAGAGAGCTGCCCCACTCCCCTCGCTCCCTGGCGGCCCGTCTCAATGACTCCGACTCCCGCTCCGTCCTCCTGTCCTGGCTGCGCCCCTTCGACGGGAACTCCCCCCTTTTGCACTACCTGCTGGAGCTCTCCGAGAACAGTACGTATGTGTGTGTGTGTGTGTGTGTGCGTGTGTGTGTGTGTCTGCGCGTGTGTGTGTAACAGCTCTTTCCCTGGGCATACTTTATTGTCCCTGAGCAGCAAACAGCTGTTCACTTACTGTCTACCAGGCACTGACACACACTCATTTGCACGATGCAGACATATGGAGAATGGTGTCACCGAGTGAATGCACATCCAGGTTCTCCACCACTACCACTCTCTCTCTCTCTCTCTCTCTCTCCATTTCTACTGTTTACCTCTAAGTCTTTCCGTCTTCCTGGCTCTCTCTTTCTTACTCTCCCCATGAGTATCTCTCTCTCTCTTTCTCTCTCTCTCTCTCTCTCGCTCTCTCAACCACAGATGTTGTAACAGCAGGCTGGCTCTTTGTCTGATGAGAAATAGAGGGAGAAAGAGAGAAGAGGTGGAATGAGGAATCGAATGACAGGAGAAATGGATTGGAGGGAGATGGCTGTAGATTCGCTCCTACTCCTGTTGCAAGGGGAGGGCGGTGGGGGGGCATGCAAAGACAAATGCTGGCGGACTAATGTACAAATATCAAATATTAATGTAGTTTAACATCTTAAGTTAGTCATCATTCCAGTAAGTGGAGGAAACACCAGGGATATGTGAAATTTGTCACTGATGATTTATTTCTTCAGCTGTTGCCACCTCAGCAGCTATCCCTCTAGCATCCACGAAAACACACCGAGACAGAGGAAGGAGAAAAAAAATACTGCATTATCACACAGACAATGAGAAGGAAAGGAGAGAAAGTATAGTGGGTGACAGAGAGAGACGGGGAGAAAGGGGGGACAGAAAAGCAAGAGATGATTTGTCTGGAGAAGAGGGGGAACAGAGAGGAAGCAGAAAAGCAGAGAGCCTAAATGTCTGATTGATTTCAGCGAGGACTGAATCCAGACAGTGAGGAATGGACTGGAGCGCCTCACACACTGATTACCTGTTCTCTGTGCATGTGTGCGTGTGTCCACTCACATTAATGTGGGTGCGCACATGTGTGTGTGTGTGTGTGTGTGTGTGAGAGAGTAGATGTTTTGGAGTGTGTTGTAGGGAGAATGGGCCAGTATAAATACAGTGTGTTATCATGTCTGACAGAGTCTTTAACACACTCGCTGGACTGTCTTAGAATGATTCTCACTCACACACACACACACACACACACACACACACTATCCCTCCCACTCACACACACACACACACACACACACACACATACAGATACACATGTGCTTGCTGAGATGATAACACTACATCTGTCTGGTAACTTTAAGAGAGAAAGTGAATGCAAGGTAGCAGCAATATATGAATTGTTTCTTTTCTTTTCTTCTGTCCTTTGTGCCTTCCTTTGATACATCTCTCCTGCCTCCCTCCTTCCTTTCTACCCTCCTTTCTTTCTTCCTTCATGCGTTTGTTCCCTCCCTCCTTCCGTCCTTTCTATTTTGAGCATCCCTGTGTCTCTATTTGTCCTGCCTCTACCAGATGTTACCGGGATCTAAGCTGTGTGTCTTGTGTCCTAGACTCGCCATGGAAGGTCTACCTATCAGAGGTGGATCCTGCTGTAACTGAGGTATCAGTGGGCGGGCTCACACCAGCCAGGACCTATCAGTTCAGACTCTGCGCTGTCAATCAAGTGGGCAGGGGCCAGTACAGCGCACAGACACAGAGGTAAAAACAGAATATGCACACAGACCCATTCATTTTCACAGACATATTTCCCATGATGCCCCACTAATATGTCAGTGTTGCATTTCAAAAAGCATCAAATATTATGTTTAGGCATTACAGCAGGTTCCTGTAGACCATGCTGTGATTGTGAAACACTGTCTTCTACTGTTTTCTACTGTCTGTTGCATCTCTGTGTAATAGAGTTTGTCACACTATCTTGCAAAACCTGGCTATGAATGAACTGTAACCTTTCTACAGTCAAAAGGCAATATGCACACACACACATTCTCTATTTCATTGTGTGTGTGTGTGTGTGTGTGTGTGTGTGTTTCATGGATACGGTCTTGACAGTCTTATTTAAACTGGGATAGATTCTAACAAGGCGAGGAGAGGATGAAGGGAGGAGCTCTTTTGTTTAGAACCCATTTCTTCTGAAATGAGCAATTTATATTCATCATGACCATACTGTGTGTGTGTGTGTGTGTGTGTCTGCCTGCCAGTGTTTCTTTTTTTCATTGTGCACTTAGTCAACTAAACAGCAAAAAGGATGAAATTAACTGTTCTGCATGTCTGTGTGTAAGGGAGGGCAATTTGGACTGAAAGTAAATAGATTGCTGTGCAGATGTTTGTGTGTGTGTGTGTGTGTATGTGGCGTGCATGTTTATCCCAAGAGAAAACACTAATGGTGGTTATTATGATGCCTTAGTATTGATGGAGCTGGATAGAGCGAGAGAGGGTTGGCGGAGGTGTGGCAGGCCTCTTAACAACGATGCTTCTGGATATACACATACTGCACAACCTGTCCCTGACACACACACACACACACACACACACACACCCAAAACAACAGATATGGCAAAGTATTTTAAACTACACACAGACACACACTGTCTGGCTGGAGAGGCTGGCCATACACAGATGCCAGTTGTAGTCCTGCCAAATAGACTCTCAGCAACAACAGAAGCTGTGAATGCTGCCATCACACATCCACACACCTCAGATTACAGTTTCCTTTTGGGTTTCTTCTCTTCAGCTCTCTTCGGTTGTCTCTTCTCTGCTCCTCTCCTGTCTGCACTGGATCTCGCTCTCCTCTATTCTGCTTTTATTCCAAATTATTTCTCATTTATTCTCCTCTCCTTTCTTTTCCTCTTCTTCTTCTTCTTCTTCCAGCACCTCTTCCTCTCCTCTCCATACTTCAGTGTTTTTAACCAACATGCATCCTGCTACCTAGTCCAAGTACTCCAGTCCAAACTAGGTTGTTAGAGGAACCAGACAGTAGAAAAGATTGATCTTCCCTAATTGAGAGACTGGCAGATAGACAATTAATCACTGGTCAATCCATCAGAACAGATGGATGTAGGTCTCTTCTACTCTCCCCTCACACACAAACACACTCACATTTGCTTTTTATCTGCTGGATGGTTGCCTGGATGAGACACACAGTCGCAGATGTGCAGATGCACAGACGTGTGCTACACTTGACACTCGGGGAGAGTGAGGCGGAGGAAACAGTCCTACAAAACCTCAGAATTCCTAATGCAACGGATGACAAAACTCAGTAATGTGGACAGCGAGGGAACGGGAGGAAGAGAAAAAAAGGAGCGTGTAATATTGATGATGAGAAGCCCTTATTAAAGTTTGAACTCGCAGCTGCTTCTACACTCTCCCATTTTGTCTTCGTCCTGATTAGGATCTCGATCACAAAAACATTATTTCATACTTTCAACACACGCGCACACACACACACACACACACACACACCACCAACTGTCATGGGCACAGGAGTCCTGAGAGTTGGGCTAAGAGTCCGCTAAGAGTGCATGACTGTATGTGATCAAAGCTGTAGAAGATTACCTCGAAATGCAGAAACTCCCTTGAAGTGCCCAATTATACCATCTGGTGGCACGCGCACACACACGCACACACACACACACACACAAGCTTACTCATGCATGACCTACGCTCACTCCATTACCATTTTTAAAGAGGCAGCATTAACAGAGGAAAGACTGAATTTGCATACAGTAAATGCCTTGAACTCTGGGCATCGGCAAACTTTAAAGCATCTGTCTCCGCCGTCTCTCGGCTTTTCCTCTTACTTTTCCTCTGACTGCTCAGTCAAAATCTGACCACATCAGACCTCATCACTAAGGTACTCTCTCTCTCGCAAACTCACATACACACACACACACCTCTATGTATTACATGCCTCACGGGGCCGTAAGTCAAGACCACCGTAGTCGAGTCCAAGTCAATTCCAAAACCAGGTCTAGTCGTGTTTAAGTTCAAGTTTGCGTTTGAGTCAAGACCAGATCCAAAATGGGTCAAGACTAAGTCAAGACTGAGACCAGAGCAAATCAAGTCCTATTCACCAAAATAGTGTACATGTCTTTCCAAATGTAACAAGTGAACAATTCCCGAAACCATCTACTGCCTGAAAGACGCAATGACCAAAGCAGTCTTCTAAAGAAACACCCGGTGTGCAGACTACACCCCAAAGCAGTAAACCAACTGGCCAAATAATGGAGGCAAGTAGGCATTTCAACAGGGACGGAAAGAATTAAACATAACCACCAGACAAGCCCCGTGCTTAGATGCTTACCATTGCTAGTAGTGGAGATCTATCAGCAGGAGCTCTGTACTATACCCTTCAACAATGCAGAGAAGTTTGACTGCCATTATATACTGTACACAGGTGTAATCCCTTAAATTGTTTGTAGTGCTGGGAAGAAAACTAACAAAGTGGACATGGTTAACAAAAACGTATCTTTGAAACATTCAGTAGTGGAGACCAAGACAAGTCAGGGTCAAAATAGGCTCAATACCGAGACAAGTCCAAGACGTCAGAGAAGTGGTCCCGAGACCAAGACAGCCCCGATGCCTAATACACTTGAACGTTCCCTTCCAAACTCATGTTTGTTGCCATTGGTAATGATGTGCCATCTGCTACAATTAGAGATGAATTAACGAACGGCAATATGATACAGATTTTTTCAGAAGAGAAAAAGCAGACTATAATTATATATTATATATTTTTTAACAGTTATAACATATACAAGGAAAATGCAATTCTAAGTCTACCATACTGAATGAATCGTACAATATTCTCCTTTGGACTTTATTACAGAAAGAAGTAGCTGCACTGCCGCCCTTACCCTGCCCACATGGTGTTACTACTATGTGAATGTTTAGATTCTAGCACTATTCATCAACCTTACTTTAATTAACCCACAAAATAACAGGTCAGCCTCTACTTCCATTCTTCTGAATAGTCTCGCAGCATTGCCGTGTCTTCCCAGCAACCATGGTACTACAACAATTACTAATTTATTTATTTGACCAAAAAATAAAATCAGAGCACAATTATGGTCAAGGCTTTTACACAGAAGGTCTGGAGTATTTTGTACACTCGCAATCACAAAGCAATTGTTGTTTAAATGAAACCTCTAGCCGTAGTTGAGAAGTGGACCACTGCGAGTTAACTGCACAAACTCCACACTCACTGTGTGTGTGGGAGGAGCAGGCAGACTGTGTGCATCAACAGGCAATAGCAGAGAGGACAGGAACACTAATTGAAGAATGTGGGCCATTTTAAGACAGAAGTATGTCTATACAATGTTAATTATGACTGAATACCAGAATCATGGTTCATTCAAGTCATCAAAACATGCACATGACACAAAGGATTCACGTATTCCTTGCAAGGTGACCGCCTTGACATCCCCCGGTCAGAAATGACACTGAAAAAGTGCCAAACAAACATGAAGAGACAGCTTCTGCCAGCAGCAGCAGGGAGCGTAATCAGCTGTAATCTGCACTCACATCCATTGATTATTAATTGCTTGTGAAAGCTGTGATTGGCCCTAACTAATCAGCCAAGCCGATAAATCGGTTGACCTCTTGCTTTGAGGTAGTGTATCTGAGTCAAGTCACAGCATGCATACACACATACACGCACACACACACACACACACACGCACGCACACACACACACACACAGACAGGAACAAGTATGGCTATGACTCCCAGTGGTGTTTCCCAGTGCTTGTGGTTCGTATTAGAGGTGTGATAATAAAGCAGTAGACCAAGACAACATGATATGGTGAAATAATATTAGAAAATAATACAATTTGATAAAATGGTATGAAAAAGAAAATTCTGGTTGAAAATGCTTTAATTTTAATGTGGAAATATGGAAAAAGACACCCTTTTACTTTCATCGCTTCACATCACTTCGTACAAAATGTCTCTCATCCAGTTCTAAATTAATTGTGGGACTAAGCGGAAAGGTTCCCTGTTTCCCCGACAGAGGCTCTTTAGTGTGTCATCCTCCTCCGGTATCGCTGCTTTTAGCCTCAGGCAAAAGAGCACAACATTTTAAGGAGACAAGACTTAAATCGTCGAATAAGAAGAAAACAAACTCATCTATTCGGCTGGTTCTACCCAATCATGTCAAATCTGGTTTCGCTCTCTCTCTGTCTTTTTCTTTCTGTTGCCTTCTGTTTATATCTCTATTTCCTACTCCCTCTTTATCTGAATTTTACTATGCTATTGGAATAGAGGCAGACTTAACGTGTTGATAACACCATTAAATCTAAGAGTCAGCTTGTACGTTGGATTTAGGAAGAGCCAGTGGGCTTTAAACTATGGAGAATGATGAAAACGTTTAGTAATTCCCACAACATGGTGACACACACACACACACACACACACATACACCTCCTGCAGAAACTGTCCTCTTTTCCTTAATAACAAGGGACAGAGAAAATGTGTCATACACGATGTTCAGGCGTAGTTCTGGGCTGTGGTTGGTTTGTTTTGTTACAGTGCATGCATGGGTGTTTGTATATATGTTTGTGGGTGTTTGTGCAGACCTGGAGGGGTGGGCGAGTGTGTGTGTGTGTGGGTGGGTGGTTGGGGGGGG
The DNA here is from genome assembly GCA_034670405.1 of Hoplostethus atlanticus. Lineage (NCBI taxonomy): Eukaryota > Metazoa > Chordata > Actinopteri > Trachichthyiformes > Trachichthyidae > Hoplostethus > Hoplostethus atlanticus. Next base: position 442,413 of record JAXDDX010000112.1, on the reverse strand, counting down.
GTTATGTATTTCTGTAAGTTCCAGTGAAATCGATGTCCTCATGCTGAACCCACTGTATGAAATATTCACTGGTAACGGTTGGACGGGAATTGAGTCAATTCACAGTTCAGTTCAGTTTCTGCTATTGGTTGTAAGTGTGTCTGTGTATTTGTGTCGGTTGGTTTTTAAGGCGAAGAGTTAATGGCGTCCATGAATGGAGTCTATTCAGCACTTTGTGTGTGTTTGTGTGTGTGTGCATTAATGTGCGACATCAATTACAGAAAAAAGTAGTAGTATAGTTGAGGATTATATTACCCCATTTCCAAATGCATACACTAATGCCCATCTCATTCACACGAGGCCCATTAGACTGTGTGTGTGTGTGTGTGTGTGTGTGTGTGTGTGTACATGTGAATGCCTGCAGCACCTGGTGCTGTCTGACAGTGCCTAACGTAATGGAAGTAAAGCACAGCTGTAAAACCACTGGCCTGTGCCATACATCCGCCTTTGCAGCTCTCTAGCTAACAGTTTTCACACACCTATCTTTATACACACACTCACAAACAGATGCGCACACACACACACACACACACACACATATATATAAATACACAAGAGCCGCACCATAGCTAATGTTTCAATAGCTTATTCAGGAAGAGATGGGGGAAGGATGGAGGGAGAAGGTGAAATAAATCTGTAAACATAATCCATGGAGGGGAAAAAGGCCACCGGATGTAGCAGTCTGTCTTAAGCTGAGAGAAATTTATTTTTGCATCTGTGTGTGCGTGTGTGTCCATATGGCTCTGATTATGTTAGCTGAGCTGCTTACAGTAGAGCTAGAGGCTGACCAGCTCAGTCTGTGTGCTTTACCAACCATGAGAGGCTAGGAGCTTTAATCACGGGTGAGGGGGGGTGGGGGATTTACAGAGAAGAAGAGGAGGCATGGAGGTGAGAGAAAGATAGAAGGAGGAAAAATTGAGGTCAAAAGACATGATGGATGAAAGGTGAAAGTTTGTAGATAGAGCAGGGAAAAGGGAGAAGGAGATCAGAGAGGAGAAGGAAAGAAGGGATGTGGAGAGAAAGAGAAGGGGGGTCGGAGGGCAGAGAGAGTGAGGGATCACACTGTCTCACTGGAAATGAAAAGATGAGCACTTTGCTCATCCTCCGCTAATAGTGATTTAACTATCTATTGCTGTCACACACTAGAGCTGGTCTACTGGGGATGGAGGGATCGGGATGGGGAGGGGGTTGAAGTGACTGTGGAGGAGCATAAGGAAGAATTAGGGAGAAAAGCTGAAGAGGAAAGTGTGAGAAGTAAAACGATAGATAGATAGATGCCTCTTTATTGTCCCCTGAGGGGAAATTGCAGTTATGCAGCAGAACAAAGCAAGAGAGACACAAGAAGAAAGCAGCAGGCTCAGGGGTTGACGTTGGAGGTTGCGTCGTACAGTGCTTGAAGTGCTCCCCTGTGCACTTAGGTTGGATGAGACGGAGGCTGAAGGAGCTTCTCAGCCCGCTCATCTCATCATAGAGGGGGTGGGATGGGTTCTCCAAGATGGATCTGATTCTAGACCTCATCCTCCCCTCCGCCACCTCCTCCAGACTGTCCAGAGTCTCTACCACAACCGAGCCAGCTTTCTTGACCAGTTTATTCATCCTGTTGGCATCCTCCCTGTTCCCATGCCTGAAAGCCCTCTTTTTCCCCTTCAGCAGCAGTTTGATGTCTCCATCAATCCAGGGCATATTGTTGGGGAAGCAGCGGAGTGTTTTGGAGGGGACAAAAGTTTATGTAATCAGTAATGCAGTCTGACAGGCCATTGATGTCCTCACCGTGTGCTCTGCAGAGCACATCCCAGTCCGTAAGGTGAAAGCAGTCCTGTAGGACCTCCATGGATTCCTCTGGCTATACTCTGATGGTCCTGGGGGTGACTGGCAGGCGTAGGACATCTGGCTTGTAGATGGCCACTAGGTGCACCAGGTTGTGGGGAGAGGGCGGTGGAGCTGTATGCCTTCCTCACATTTGTATACATCAAGTCCAGTGTTTTATTGTCTCTTGTCTTGCATTTCACGTACTGTGTGAAATGAGTCAGTGTGTAACAGAATAATAATCTGCAATAATCTGTTTTCCTATAAATAAATGTCTGTTTTGTTAGTCTCTATCGTCGATAACACTATACTGATACTGCTTCAGCTGATTGTGTGGAATAAATAGAAGAAGAACTTAGAAGTCACAGTCAGTCTATGTCAAGTGGATCCCCAGTGACAGACATAATAGTATGTTTCTAAAAAGCCTGACTCCTAGACTGAAAAGGATCCCTAGGATAGAGAACTGTTTTGAGATCCTGCTCTCATCAGTGATATGGACCAGCAGCAAAAAGGTAAAATGCTGTAATAATAATAACAATCATAACTTTCATTTAAGAGCGCCCTTCATGGTACCCAAGGCACTTAACAATGGAAAAGAAGAACTAGATAAGGTGAGAAAAATAACAACTAGGCTAAAAGGTGGGAAGACAATAAGACAAACACAGGACAGGGCCACAGTTCAGCAGCTGGGTCCAAAGGCCTGGCTGGAGAGGAAGGTATTTTGTTGTAAGCTGTGTTGTAAGTGTGGTAATATGTTATTCCCACTGTAAGGCTACTAATAGACTAATCAAGGTGTGTGTGTGTCTCAGATTGATGCTGAGGGAGGAGGCACCCAGTGCTCCTCCTAAGAATATTGTGGCCAGTGGGCGGACCAACCAGTCAATCATGGTCCAGTGGCAGCCTCCACCAGAACCCCAGCTGAACGGAGTCCTCCGAGGATATGTCCTCAGGTATACACACACACACACACACACACACACTTGTATTCACACACGTACATGGTATAGCATGGCATGTGGATCAGAATAGTTAAAAGAAGGATTAAGCGCCACAGTCTGGCTCTCGACTGCAGACAGTTGAAAACAGCCAACAGCGTCAAACAGCACTTCAACTGAATCCCCCGTCAAGGGAGCCCAACGGACATGTCAAAACCCCTGTGTGAAAGTTGCTACAAAGCTGTTCAAGTCAACCATGGTAGCACAAGTAACTTAAGTACAAAAGGGCACGTTGAAACATCACGATGATGAACACACACAAGCTCTCTCTCCACCCGAGCCTCTCTCACCTCTCTCTCTGTATTCCTCTCTCGTCCTTGGTCTGCTGTCCTTCCCTTCAGTGTACAGCCATAGTGTGTGTAATCAAACTGTCATCAGCTGCCTTACATGAATTTGAATATCATCGTCTTTATTCTCGTTATCTCCTTCAATGTATTATGCTGTCTAACTTGTTCCTCCACACACACACACACACACACACACACACACACACACACACACACACACAAACACCTTGTCCTCTCTCCGTTATATCATTTGCCTTTTACAGAAAAGAGCCTCCCTCCCGTCTTCCTGCCTGCCCCCTTTGATTGTCCTCTCCCTACATTGTATCGGTTGGCAGATCCTCCTTCTCCTTCTCCTCTCTTCTTCCACCCCCCCCCCCTTCACTTCCTCCTCCCCCTTTCTCTTCTGCCCCAGTGTGAGTGTCAGCTGGAGAGAGAAGAGAGAGGGTTATCTCCTCTCCACTACAGAGACACAACGATCCCCTGTCAGCCTCAGGCTCCCTCTGTGTGTGTGTGTGTGTGTGTGTGTGTGTGTGTGAGAGAGAGAGAGAGAGAGAGAGAGAGAGAGAGCGAGAGAGCGCTGACTCAGCTGGTAAGCCAGGAGAATAGCTAGCTCCTTCTAGTGAATAGGCTCCGTATTAGATCGCTGACATGTGGGTTATTATTCCATTCAGCTCCATCAGATATGTACAATACCTAAGTGGTATTACACCTGTCCAGTCAAGTCAGGCCATATATCCTTGAAATGGACATTTATATCACATATGCTGGAGCGGAGGCCTTGAATTGTTCAGTGTTCATTTGTGCAGTGTGATCTCTACCAGGGTTTGAACCCACAACCTTCAAGGGATATCGACATGATTAGAGCAACTCCTCAGCTACATAAGAATCATTTGTCCAGGATATCGGCTGTAACAGTGTCAAAATGGTACACATCATTTTTATTTGGTGTGTGTGTGTGTGTGTGTGTGTGTGTGAAGGTACCGTCTGGCGGGGCTCCCAGGGGACTACCAGGAGAAGAACATCAGCAGCCCAGAGACCAACTACTGCCTGCTGAACGACCTGATCATCTGGACACAGTACCAGATCCAGGTGGCTGCCTACACTGGAGCCGGCCTGGGCAGCTATAGCAGCCCTGTCACCGAGTACACCCTGCAGGGAGGTGGGTGCATGCATACACACACTACATACACTTCTTATCTTTGATAGAACATTACCTTTAAGGGCAGCAGGTTGGAATAGGTGAGTAGTTACACCGTTTTTCAGAGCTTTGGGTTGCGACCAAAAGAATGAGATGGCCAAAAAGAGGTTTCTCTGCAGGGTTGCTGGCCTCACTCTTCAGGGTGAGGAGCTCAGTGATCTGGGAGTACCTTGGTGTTGAGCTGCTGCTCCTCTGCATTGAGAGGAGACAGTTGAGCTGCTTTTGGCACCTGGTAAGGAAGCCCCCTGGGCGCCTCCATTTGGAGGTTTACCAGGCATGGCCAACTGGGAGGAGACCCTGAGGTAGACCCAGAGCTCACTGGAGGGACTACATCTCCCAGCTGGCCTGGGAGCTCCTTGGGCTCCCCCAGGAGGAGCTGGGGGAAATTGCTGTGAAAAAAAGACATCTGAGCCTCTCTGCTTTACGATAAGCAGCTAGAAAATGGATGGATGGATAGATGGATGGAAAGTTACCACACTAACAGCTATGTGGCCGTGGAACAAGCGAAAAGAGAATATATATACACTAGACCATGGTAAAGCAAACATATTGGCGCAAAGGATTGTATTGTACAAATACACATACAAATAAAGGCATAGACACAAAATACAATAAATACACGTGCACAGAGGAACACACTGTCTTTCCCTCAAGCATACAGAGAGCAGGATGTAAGTGGACAGGGTGGAGGAGGTGGAGGAGAGTGGGGCGGTTGTGGGGTAAATCATGTTTAAACAGGTGCTGTTCCCTCGCTGACTTTTACTCCAACACTATATTATTATTATTAAAGATGGGCCGCTACACACACACACACATGAGCACATAAAAGTCACAGAGTCATTATTACAAGAGTTCAGGACGGGTTTATGGACTCAGGAAAGGGAGTTAGGCTCATTAATTATTCTAATGTGGTTTAATGAGAGAGGCTGCAATGAATTGGACATTCTCTCTCTCTCTCTCTCTCTTTCTCTCTCTCTCTCTGTCTCTCTCTCTCTCTCTCACCACACATGTTCACTATCTCTGAGAGGAAAAGGTTGAACTCAGTGTTTGAACTCAACTCAGTGATAACATTTCTCTCTCACATATAGGCATGCAGGCATAGCAACATTCCCCCTGAGGACAGAGTTTAGTGTTTTATCTGTTGCAGTGAGCTGTGAGGGGTTAGAAGCCATTCCCCAGGAGTGCAGTCAGCACGGCAGGGGGGAGAGAGCATCTTTAACATCAATTAATCTCTGTCTATCTCTCCCTCTCTCTCTCTCTCTCTCTCTCTCTCTCTTGGTCTCTCTTTGTCTTCCTCTCACTGTGTCTTTCTCTCTCACCATCTCTCCTTCTAGTATACCTTTTCTCATACATTTCCTTCAGGATTTTCCTTCCATTTTCCACATTTTTTTTCATGCCTCTGCATTTTCCAGGCTCTCCACACTGTGTTGTCTGGCATCTTTGGCTCAAATAGACGATGTAAAGGGCATTCCCATAATGCAGCAGTGCATTATCACTGCGGTTCACTAGCATCAGCATAAACCCCTTACAGTGTAATCACCATAACATGTGCACACACACACACACATACATGCACACAATCACACTCTACACTCTAGGCATGCTGGCCTTAATGTCATTATGGACCTCTTTCTCTTATTGACCAGCTGTTGTGGCTTTGATAGCCTCTATATAACACACATAAACATGTACACATCCATACGCACATGCATTCACACATTGACATTAAGGAAGAGGAAAACACATAGACACAAAAGAGGGTACATGAAATAGGATTGTGTCTTGCTTGTTAAATGATTACATGCTACTCCTTTATTAACCATACATTTTAGGTCAAACATGGACAAAACCCACTATGTTCCTGCTCACCATCCTCCTTTTAACATTGGAACAAAGTGCCCTGATTGTATAGGAGAGACTACATTCAGCCTATTATCCTGTAAATAAGTAGCTATATTCCATAAACTCTCCTTACACATCAAATCAAATCAAATCACATTTATTTGTATAGCCCTTAATCACCGTTACAGTCTCTAAGGGCTTCACAGTGCCCAACATGTGAAAATAATAAATGGTTAGTACACGACATCCCCCAGCCTTAGACCCTCACAGAGGACAAGGAAAAACTCCCACAAACCCTCACTGGGAAAATTGGGAGAAACCTTGGGAGGGGCTACTCAGAGAGGGATCCCCCTACCAGGACGGTTGGGCGTGCAATAGATGCCGAGTTTGGGCAAGCAGCGTATACACAATATATGAAAGTTTATTTTGGTGGGACATCCAGATCTGATGGGGCGGCATCACAGCACATCACTCTTCATACCCCCATCCTACCTCTCCACCCTCTCTTCTCTCCTTTCTCTCGCTCTCTCTCTCTCGTTGGCTGATAAATGATGGTTAGAGAGAGTTAAAACAGACCTTTCATGACGCATCATTTCTCAGAATCAGTCGCTCTCTCACACAAAGAACATTACAGACAATGTGTCTCTGGAAGTGGCATCATAGCGATGGAGAGGTTTAGTCATAACAGTCATTGCAGAATAAAAGAAAGAAAGGAGTATATTCTGACTATCAAGGTATGGATGAGATGAGATGATTTTTAGATGAGTGGGGTGATGGTGATGTTATCCCAACCTCACTTAGTCTGTTCATTCCTAAGCTAATGCTAAACAACATTAGATAACATGAACATTATTGATGTTTTGATTAAAATGGTATTAAAGGATATATAGAATAACAAAATAAAAGTATTAACTATATAGTATACTCTAGATCAACTATGCTGTCCTATCCTATACTATATTTGATTATACTACACTATACTATATACACTAGAACAGTTATAAGAATGAAAAATCAAACATGCAATCCGATATGGTCTCATAGGAGCGAGGACGATCGATTGCACTGACAACATAAGAGCATATTGGGATCTGACATTTACAGAATATAAAATAACTAGACAATAAAGTAGGATGCCTAAGCTATATGACAGGTGGGACCCAGCGGTAGTGTACAAGTGTCCTTGTTTGTGGCATTTAGTGCATTTCCTGTTCAGTTATTGATTAGTGCATTTTTGTTTGGTTATTGATGAGGGCCACAGTCTGGTTTTTGTGGCCAGTTGTTTTGGTTCTGATTGAAATGTTTCTCCACAATGGCTAATCAGGCCCTGGGCACCTCAACGGGAGTTGTTGAGTATTTTCCCCATAACGTCCCATTTAGTCAGTGGACTTGAATTGGCAGCATTATGGTCCCAAGCCAGTTTATCTACATTTTAGGTTTTAAAATATCTACAAAAATACTGTATATTATGTAAACAAGTATTATTTAATTTATTTAGCATGAAGCATTTAGCATTAGCATTTAGCTTTAGCAAAACTGTTGTAATTGATTTATTTTTAAAAATGTAACATGAAGTTGTCCAGTCAGTTCAATTTGTTTTGCCATTACATCTAAATGTTCATGTCACTTTATATCAAAAGTGTGTGTGTGTGTGTGTGTGTGTGTGTGTGTGTGTGTGTGTGTGTGTGTGTGTGTGTGTGTAGTTCCCACAGCGCCTCCTCAGGAAGTGGAGGTTGTAGCTGTCAACTCCACCACCATCCGCATCACGTGGAACCCTCCACCCCAACAGTTCATTAATGGCATCAACCAGGGATACAAGGTAGGCCTCTGGACGTGTGTGTGTGTGTGTGTCTGAGTGTATGTGTGTGGCATGTGTAAATATTGTGAAAGTCTGTTAACCTCTCCTAGGATTAGGGATTTAGCTTAGTGGCCAGCTCCCAGGATGCACTGCTTCACTCCTAGCCAAGCAAAGGGAGGGGTCAACACAGGGTGAAATGAGAGAGAGAGAGAGAGAGAGAGAGAGAGAGAGAAGGGTATAGAAAAACAGTGAAAACTAGTTAAATAGTGAAAGAGTAAGTAATGAGAAAATAGAAGCAAGACACTGGAAAGGGGGATATGGGAGGATGAAATAAAGAAGCAGCAAGCAGGACAATGAGAGCGGGTGAGAGCGAGGGATTGAAGAGTGCGAGTGGTCTATATGTATTAGTTATAGTATTTGATTTATTCTTCAGTTCATTGTGTCGACCAACCCCTGAGGAATTGATTAACATGACAAAGAAAACACATCACATGTCTGTGTGTCAGCGGGTCTGTGTTTTACAGTGTGTGTGTGTGTGTGTGTGTGTGTGTCTTTGTGTTAGATGATAAATACTATATGGCTTTCTGTCTGTTTGATGTGATTCTCTGGTATGTTTTCTCTATAAAACAGGCTCTACCACTCAAACTCAATGGAGCCTCTCAGTGTAATAAATGCATGCATTTTTGGGTGTGCGAATGTGTGTATGTGTGTTTGTGTGTGTGTGAGAGAGAGTGTGGTGTGTGTGTGTGTGTGTGTGTCTTTGCATGTGTTGCTGGTTAGAGGACAGTAGATAATGATATTAATTAAGAGAGGATATGAAGCAAAGCCTCATCTCATCTCATCCGCCCACAGATCACTGACTATATACAATACCCTTAATATTATAGCTCAATATACTACTGATTGCCAGAGAGGGAGCCACCGAGCCCCCTCAGGGGAATTTGATCTGATGTTTTCCATCGACATGCCCTTGACACTGTCTTACTACTCTCTATCTATCTATCTATCTATCTATCTATCTATCTGTCTGTCTGTCTGTCTGTCTGTCTGTCTGTCTGTCTGTCTGTTGCACTCGCCAAAGATCTTATTAACAAGCCAGATTGGCATCAAGCCAAGGGTCCTCTTCTAAACAACATGTGGATATGACTATGAACTTGTGCAGCATCAAACAAGTTCACCAACCCAGTATACTGAAGCAAGTTCTGTCAGGATTTGATCATCGCCCCACAGAGGCACATGTGGCTCCAGAGGGGGCAACCTTAACCACTTTAGTACATCTGGGCACCTCTGCTTTGTTTGTGATGATGCCCCTGACCCGGCTCTGGGGGATCACAATATGATTCATGTAGATAATATGAAGTCTGTCTACAGTACAATAGCACTTTCTGATGATGCAGTTTCCCATTCTTTTGTTGCCTTACCACTTAAGATGTGAGGAACCAGTCAAATGTAAGATTTAACATTGTGAAATTCTAAAAACCTGGCACTCAAACTCACAATATACCTTTGAACTAGAACCATTAATTTCATATCCATTCACTACCTCTATTCATTTGTAGCGTAACGATTCAGCCAAGGTAGGATCCAAGTAGGGCTGCAACAAATGGTTATTTTTAATAATTAATCAATTAAAAAAGAAACATAAACTAAGGCATCACATCATCATCAACACGGCAGGTGAAACTAACATTATCATTACTATGACTGCACTTAAACATTAGTTGTAATTAAGATAGCGCTGTGCTAGTACTTGCTGAGAGCTCTGTATTGCACAACAACTGTCTTGGGCTAAAACATTAAGGAGGTTCTTTTATTTTAAGTTATCTCACACCAATCAATGCTGATGCTGTGCTAATGAAACAGATGAAGGCTTACTCTGAAGATGCTCTGCCATCTTCCGCACTGGGATGTTTTATTTTAAGATTCTTAAGCCAGCCACAGATAATCACAGTAACACCAGAACTAAGGCAGTTTTACATTCAATATGATAATGATAAGCTTAAAATTGTTAGAGCTCTGACTCTATAGCCTTTTGGAGTATGTATGGATTAAAATGTACTTAGGCCTAAAATTTACCGAGTGATCTGTGTATAGTTAGACAACTGCATTTAAAACACCGTGACAATAAAACGGGCACAAGCCTTTGTACAAACTAGGCATCACACATACCACACATCTCAAATGCATTGCAATGCAGTGATCCTTGCACTAGACTTGGAGCTAACCTAAGTAAATACACAGTTTCTAGGAATAAGGCATCAAAGAGCCATTTCACCAGCATCACCATCATCAACAAAACTGTGAGAAAACAAAAGGTTTTGATGGACACCATTTAGTTTTTATTCCAAAATGTGTTGATGGATGAGCAGGTGGCATATAAACTTTGGCCCGTTATTGGAACACTAACGCTTGTAGGCCATTGCCCAGCTAAATTCTGATGAAAAGTTGCCCTGTTATTATCACCAGGAAGAAACAATAATATGGGTGCCATTTCATGATGTTGCCAATGGCTTGTCTCTGTTGTTATGAATATGTAAGTGCACGCTTTCAGTGGGCTGTTTTTGTGGCTAGAGCATTAATGCAAACTTAACTGGTGTGCTGCTGAATAGAAAATAAGGCTCACAATAGAGACAGATGCACATTTTATTAGGCCTTTCCTTTTTGCTTTTAGTTTGACTTGTAATCACCTGTATATTTGTCACCCATTCCTTATGATAATGGCCTACTGGTATGAATTGCATTAGTACACGCCCACTTAAATAAATACCTAAAAGTAAATATTGCTTAGTAGTTGTTGTTTTTTTATTTTGTTTGAGAAAAACTAATATTGTTATGCCATTTTGACAATACTGTAAAAGGAGTTTTCTCATTGGCGATATTACACTTTAATGACACTGAACCCATGTGGTACAAATAATTCTCGTTTAATAAAAGCAGTGGAAATAATGATTTTATTGAAGTAGCCTGAAGCTAAAACTATTCTGTCAAAATATTCAACAAAAATTAATTAAAAAAAAACAACTGTGATGGGCATTGTAGATGTTGCTGAAGAACCTGAACTGTCACCGCTAACCATCTCTCTCTCTTAACACAGTTGTTGGTCTGGCCAGAACAGTCTGCAGAGGATATTACCATAGTAACCATCACCCCAGACTACCCGGGTTCACGCCACACAGGATTAGTCAGCGGACTCAGGAAATTTACCTGGTACTTTGGCTCTGCCCTCTGTTTCACAACGCCTGGTGACGGCCCCCGCAGCCCACCCACTCTGCTGCAGACACACGAGGACAGTGAGTACATGCGCGCACACACACACACACACACACACACACACACACACATAACATTTCAATGTGAATAAAGACAGAATAGAACACAAAGAATACTCTATCAGCCTCTCCTGTGTGGGAAGGAAAGTGTATTGACTTGCTCTGTGTCCTGTCCGGCTATTTCTGTCAGTTTGATACACAGCTGTGTACACAAAGTAGATCTATATACCTCTCCTCTTCTCTCTCCTCCCAGTTTTTTCTCACTCTCTCACTTTCTCTTTTCTCTGTTCTTACTCTCTCCATTTCTCCAGCCCTCTCCTTCTCTTTTTTCTTTGTTTGTTTCTTTCTTTCTTTCTTTCTCCCTGCCTCCATTTCAATCAAGGTCATTGATTCAAATGTTTTCAGGCATATTTATAGGCTACTGTTCCATGGACAAACATAATAGCTACCACTCCCAGACACCAGTACACATGCACACAGTCACACCGTCAAATAAGCACAATAGCCTCCAGGCAGACGAAAGCACAATCATTACCAACCAGCAATTATTGAGTGGGGAAGGGATATTAGAAGCTATGCATACACATACATAAACACATGCACACACACAGACTAATACACGTACACACAGCCACAGATAGCTATTGATTGGGTGTTGGGCGTGTTGCAGGGTTAACGGTGGGTGTAATTCTTGCTTGATGATAGCCTTGTGTTTGTGTGCATGTGTGTGAGTGAGTGTTATTGAATGTCTCAGATGAATAGCTTAATCGCTCTACAGGGAGAGGGGGTAGAGAGCCATGGGTGGAGTATGAAACGACGGGCATGCGTGCACGTGCGTGCATGTTTGTGTGCCAGGCAAAGCAGATGTGATTAGGACGTAGTGTGTGAAGGTTCAGTGAGTAGCAGAGTATTATAGCCTGATAGGTGTGTGTGTGAGAGAGCGAGAAAGATGAGCACAGATAACAACACATCACAATACACCTATTTGACAATATTGAAAATTGTTGCTTTTACAGCCAAGAAATGATTTATATGTGCATGTACGTGTGTGTGTGTGTGTGTGTGTGTGTGTTCTTCAGCACCTGGTCCTGTGAGTCACATGAGCTTCACTGAGATCTTGGACACGTCTCTCAAAGTCAGCTGGGCAGAGCCTGCAGACAGGAATGGCATCATCACAGGTTTGAACATTGCAACATTAAATATGACTCCTGTTGTGTCTCAGAGCTCTAAAAACAATCTCTCCTCCTTTCCTCCACTACCTACGTCTTCCAGCTGTTCATGCTGCCATGTTTTTTGGAGTTCAGCGGAGTATACTCAAGTGTATTCTCTCCAGGAAGTAAATCACATGATGGTTAGACATGGGCTAGACTAATAAAACTCAGCCGTAACAGAATTACGCCACGCAAAATCTGCGGCACAGTAATTTAAGCTCATTCATAAAGTCACCGCCACCGCACCGTAATCCCATTACCGTTATTCTCAGCCGATGAAAATTGACATATTAATGAGGTGTCATTGATGGACCCATTTTGACATGGCAGCCGTAAATTTGGACACATATCGGGAGACGGAGGATGGACTAACCCCCGTACTCAGTGGTACGTTGGAAGCTGCCAGTTGCATAAAAATGTAATGCACTAGTTACTAAAGACGGGAACTGCCTGGTTGCGCTGAGTTGATGATTTCAGTTCTTCCGCTATTTGGTGGCAGAGATGAAAAAGTGTATCTCTGCTTAGTCTAAATCTATCGCTAGTCTCCTCTGTAACACCTACATTTACATTTCTCACAGCAAAAGCATGTGGCAACCTACAGTCCTCCTCAAGCAAGTCATCTTCCTCCTCGTGTACTCCTGCAACTGCAATCGCAACGTTTGCCACGATGCTCAATCCAAACAGATCAAAACTTTTATTTATTTTATTTATTTATTGATGACTTGCACGTGTGGCAAAACATTCTAGAAAAGAAAATCCATTTCACAGGTTTCATGCCGTCAGTCTAGGCGTTATTGTTTGGGCGGCGGTGTGCTTTTAGGGATCTCCTACGGCACATGCAGACGATGAAAGAGGGCGGTAGTGCCACATAAAACACAAAAACGGTAAAACACACTGGTGACACGGTTATAAATGAGAAGACGTGATACGGCGACGGTATCTGCCCTTAACGCCATGTTAACTCTGGCGGTGTGTTTTATGAATCTAGCCCAGTATGCTCACCATAGCCCAATCAAATGCCACACTTCTCAAGCGTGGAATGATTAATGACAATAAGTGTATAAAAAAAAAACACCCCCTCTGAATTACTTCCTGGTGTGAGGAAAGTAGTAGTGAGGAAGGCAAAGCACCCTATAACTTCTACCGCAATGGAGGACAACTCTTTGATTCTTCAGCATCCTTTTAGTCCTTTTCTTTTCTCTTCTCTCTGGGTTGCACAGTTCCCTCCCTGTCTCTGACGCTGTGTTTATGTACTACTGATTCATCATCAGCTAATCCTTTCTCTCTGCTGCTTGTCTTCTCACATTACCTCCAACATGCCCTCATCCCACGCCTCGCAACACCCAGGGTGTTATTTGTGTGGCACATCACAAAGCTCATAGCACTTTCCCAAATTCATTTTTCCTCAGTTCCACCATGGCTCTGTTAGACAATGGTGCTGGTGACCACGACAAGCTGCTGTGATTTAAATGATTACACCATGCTGTGTGTGTGTGTGTGTGTGTGTGTGTGTGTGTGTGTGTGTGTACGTGTTGACACAGTTGCACAATGTCCACCATTTATCAAGAACTTAATCGACAAGACTACAATCTAACAGGACAAAGCTACAATGGCTTTAAAATGACTTACACACACAAACAGACACACAGATGACAAAAAAATGGTAAAATGGCCATTGAACGAAGGTCACCTTGTAGATTTAGTCTTTTCTCCTCAACCTGTTTTTCATCCAGCTCCTGGTGAGCAGGGAGACAGATGAGGGACTATTCACCCTCTCCAGGGCTTTACACACAAGTGGCTTCAAACACAAACTCATGTATGCACACACACACACACACACACACACACACACACACACGTGTTTAAAGGGGGTGGAGTGTGATGCATGAGTGTGAAGATGTGAGGGGACAGAAAGGGATTTTGACTGTAGTTACCCCTCCCACACTCTTTCTATCCTTTTTGGCCGTGTCCCTCTCATTGTGTGTGTGTGTGTGTGTGTGTGTGCGTATGGGTGTGTGTGCATGTCTGCACATGTCTACATGTGTCTATATTAACCGCCCATGTGCTCTGCACCTGCAGGCTATGTGTTGTGGTGGGAGGTGTCTGGTGTAAACTCCAGCCGCGAGACACGTTCCCTCTCCAACTCCACCCTGCAGCACCAGCTGACAGGCCTCACCTCCATCACCTCATACACACTACAGGTGGCAGCACTCACCGCAGCAGGACGGGGCGTGGTCACATCCTCCACCATCTCCACTGGGGTCCCACCAGGTCAGACCCACACACACACACACACACACACACACACACACTGGCAGACCGTCAACACAGCCAGCTGCAAGACAAGGGAGTTGGAGCTGCTGACAGTGGATGTTGAGATTTTACTTTCACTGTGGTGTGTGTGTATATTACTAGAGTAAATATGACTGATGAGCTCTTAAGATGCTGTTGTCTTTCCCCAGGCTGAT
>JAXDDX010000112.1:395000-422500 GCA_034670405.1 Hoplostethus atlanticus | reverse complement strand
GGGGTATTTAAAAAGGCTCGGTGCCTCGCTCCCTTGTCAGTGTTGCCTAGTACAGTGTCCACTGTGGAAATATATATCAAGAGCAAACTAAACTCTCTAGTGAGGTGATTTTGGGGCACAGAACAATAGGTGGTTGTGGCTGAGATGCAAAATGACAAGGAGGGTCATGGACAGTGATGAGAGGAGGGGGGTGATAGAGAAAAGGCGAAGAGAGGGGAAAAGGAGGGAGGGTGACAGCAAATGAGAGGGGGGAAGGAGGTAAAGATGACAGAAAGAGTTAGTTAGAGGGTGAAAAAGAGAGGGAGTGGGGGATGGTGACAAAAAGAGAGAGAACGAGAGATGGGATGTGAAAGGGGAGAAAACAGTAAAAGGTTTTTAAGATGTGCTTCAGAGTTTGACACCATCACATAAATAACCATATTCTTGAGAGCTGCAAAATGCTTTTTCGTTTATGTGTGGGTGTGTAAGTCCAAACGTGTGCATGTGAGCGTGTGTGAGTCTGCGTCTGGTTGATGTCAGCGTGCATCACGTCTTTGTGTGCATGTGTCATGACTTAAAAGTAAGTGTGTGTGTGTGTGTGTGTGTGTGTGTGTGTGTGTGTGTGTGTGTGTGTGTGTGTCAGTATGATTTTTTTCTCTGCACACATACATGTTCCTAAGGATAGACCTCTTGAAGTCATATTTAGAAACATTTCCCATAACTCCCCTGAGGGTTTTGTCTCCTCTTGACTGAGAGGAATTGTATCTTGGAGTGGTTTTGGACAACAAATTGAAATGGGAACAACCAACAGACCACATTCATAAAGAATCACAACAGAGGCTTTACTTTTTGAGGGAACTGCCTCTTTGATGTAGACCGTTCCTCCTAACTCTTTTATTAGTCATTCATCGAGAGTATTTTAACTTTCTGTATACTCTGCTGGTATGGTAACACAAATGTCTCACAAAAGAACAGGCTCAGGGGCACTGTGACTATTGTCAGCAAGATGCTTGGAGCCCAGCAAGACTGTCTGGGTGACATGTACAGCAGAAGGACCCTCACTAAGGCTACAAGGGTCTTGTCTGACTCCACTCACCCCTTGAATAGGAATTTGAGTATGTCCCATCTGGTCGGCGTCACCGCACTCCTCCTCATACGAGCAATAGAGCAAGACAATCATTTGTCCCCACAGCTATTTCTTAATGCACACACACATCCTTTTTTTTTTTTTTGCTCTTGCTCTCATGGTTAGCCTATGGGGACTGTATGTCTGACTAGCTGAGCAGCATGAGCCAGTACTGGGACTTGAGGGTGGTGTTGGCATGATGATGGTAAATGATGTTGCTGATGATGATGTTTTGATGTTGATGTTGATTGCTGTAATGTCATGTCTTGTTGTCACAAACCTTGTACCACACCAGAATTTCCCCATGAGGGACAATAGAGTTTATCAAATCAAATCAAAGGTTCAAATTACCATTTTAGTAATTTCAATTTTGCTGAATGCTGAATCTTTTGCTCACTCATTCTTATTAATCTGAGTCAGATTAACTTTATTTCACCAAGTACAACAGGTGCACAAGGAATTTGACCTGGTTAGGTGCTGACATATTAGAAGACAGTTACATAGTAAAGGATTGACGCACTAGGTGCACATAACATAGCAGAGCCTCCCATATAGTGCAGACAATACATGTTGTGTTTGTGTGACAATAGATTAAACATACACACACTACAAGAATACATTCAAAGCCAAAGAATGGTACCAGTGCGACAGTATTGGCAAGCCACATGTGTGCATGTAGAGTGCATGTAACAAGACTGATATATGGCAAAACACCTCCCTCTAAGCTCCTCTTTTTTCCTTCCCCCTCTTGCTCCTTTTCGTCATCCAGTCCCTTCAAGAATCCCAATACAACAGCAGCCCAGAGACCATGGGGTACAGGCTGTGGGTGCGACGGACGGGGGGGCAGGAGGACAGGACCGAGGAGGTGGAGGGAGCAGAGCTGAAGGCAGGGGGGAGCAGCGAGGCCACAGTGGAGGGCCTGGATCCCTGGACCCAGTACCAGGTTCAGATACAGGCCTACAACTCCATAGGACCAGGACCATGGAGCAACACTGTCACCACACACACCACAGAGTCTGGTAGGGCACACACACACACACACACACACACCTCCATTGACTCCTGTTACTTATTTCAAGAATGTCCAAGTTCTACAGAGCTTTCTGGCCAAGAGATTGTATTAGCAGCATACAAGAAGATAGATGGATCGGGAGTAGAGTTCTCTCCATTAGTTCTCTTAGTCTCCTCTCATCCTGCCGCCTCCCACTACCCTCCCCCCTCCCTCTGTCTCAGGGAAGGGAAGATTGAGGGACAGAGGGAGGTAGAGGGAGGGGGAGATGATTGAGATGAAATCGAAGATTGGTGCAAAGGGTGAAGTAACTCTGAGTGTGTGTGTGTGTGTGTGTGTGTGTGTGTGTGTGTGTGTGTGTGTGTATACATTCTCCAGTCCCGTCCGGAGCTCCAGTGAATGTGACTGCTGAGGCAGTGAGTTCTACCAGGATCCTTCTCACATGGTCTCCTCTACAGCAGACGCAGAGGAACGGAGTCATACTAGGATATAGGGTATATGAACACACACACACACACACACACACACACACACACACACACACACACACACACACACAATAAGCTGGTATAAGACCAGTATGATGTAATATCCTGTAACCGCCATAGTTTGTTTTCCCTACGTTGATAATTGCTGTTTTTAAAAGCACTCTGCTGTGTGTTGAGTGAAGCTTTAATGTTTAATACCCTCGTATAAGACAGTGTTTTGCTATCATGGCATAGTAGAAATAATGGTTTGCACATCCGCTTATGAAAAAAAGAGAATCATTTACAGCCTATGGGTTTGGATGGTGTTGACTATTTGAACTTCACCTCAGATGACACCATTTAACAAAGTGTTGCATAGTTGTTTGAAACCCCATGTTGGTAAATTCAAAGCGTTTAAGTGTAATTTCTGCCAGTGAAGGCGATTCGGTGAATATGCTTTGGAAGACACTGTCAGCTACTGCCTACCGTGTTCCTCAGCAGGAAGAAGCTTCCAACAGCACCTGATCACATCCTCCAGCAAGGGTTGAATATGACGCTCACCTCCTGCCATCCGCTCTTACTGTTTCTTTTTTAAGACATGTAAGAGCTGACATTTTCATCTAAAATGCTCTCAAGTGTGGCAGAGGTGCATAAGTGTATGAGAGAGGAAGAGAGCGAGAATGGACAAGAGCAGTTCCTGACACGGATGTCCAAATTGTTCTTCCTTTCATGAATATGTTTTTCTGCCAGTGAAAAAACAAATCAAACAAAACAAAATGCACGCTTTAGATTTGTTTTTTAGATGTGGGTGGTGGTGTACTTCTGGTTTTGAGAATCAGAAATGCACCTGGGCCGATTTCAGGATCAATTCAAATAGGTGTCCTTCTGCTACTTATGTGTGTGTGTGTGTGTGTGTGTGTGTGTGTGTGTGTGTGTCCAGGTCCTGTACAGTGAGAAGGACTCAACAGGGCCCCCCAGTGTTGAAGTGCTGGAAGGAGAGAGGAGTATGTCGCTGCTCCTCGGGGTGCTACAGAAATACACACTCTACACACTGCAGGTCCTGGCATACACACGGGTAGGCGATGGTCCACCCAGCAGCCCCATACTACTCCGGACCAAAGAAGATGGTAAGATCTCTCTCTCTCTCTCTCTCTCTCTCTGATTTCCCATCCAGAACTCTATCATTTTGTCCAGTTTGTTCAACACTGCTCTCCACTTCTCACCTCTGTGGTTGTGTTTTTCATCTCTCGACACCTCTACTCTCTGCCCAGCCATCACCTCATCTTCCACCCCCCCTTTTTGCTGATCCTCCCACTCACCCCTTGGACCTCCTCTGCAACCAAGCATGGAGAACATGCTGTGTGTGTGTGTGTGTCCATGTTTGTGTGTCTGATCATCTAGGTTTTGCAGATCTAGTAACCAAGGCAGACTGTTTTCAGAATGCCAGCACCCTGATCTTTTTGAATAATAGAACACACACAGGCACACACACACACACACATACACGCACACACACACACACATACTCGCAGACACACACACACACGGACACACCCTCATCCTCCATCAAACAGAGTCACGTTTGAAAAGTTTTTCTCATTTCAGGATGAAACAAGAAAAGGGAAGTCAATTCCCAGCAATGTATAATGAACCTTCATTCTCTCTGTCAGTCATGTACACACACACACACACACACACACACACACACTGACATGTACTTGGTGGTGTGGAACATGCACTTTTATCCGTAACGGAGACAAAGACTAGTTGAGAGAAAATTACATTTTCTATGTTGTCTCTTTTAAAGGTGCCTTCTTAAATAAATAAGATGTTCACTCAGTGTTTGTGTGTGTGTGTGTGTGTGTGTGTGTGTGTGTGGGCGGGCACATCTACATCTGTGTGTCTGTCTCCATTAACATATAGTACCTGCATAGTATTAAAACATGGTTGATGTTGACATACTCTTTCATGATATGCTCTGACAGTTTTCTTCTCTCCCTCTTTCTCTCTCACTCTCTCTCCAGTCCCGGGTCTCCCTGTTAGGATGGTGTTTCCAGAGGTTCGATTGTCATCAGTTAGGGTGGTCTGGCAGCCACCCACACACCCCAACGGCATCATATTAGGTACACACACACACAACCACACACACACACACACAACCACACACACACAAACAGGTACGCCAATTTCCGAGAGCAAGATTTAAATCATACTGCAATGTTTTCCTCTTGTAGTGACAATAGATTTATTCTCAATTGCTGAAGGACAGGACTGTGCTTGTAGATGGATTAAGTTAGCAGCTTTACACAAACACACACACACACACACACACACACACACACGTATACATCTACACACCTCTGTGATCTTTCAACTGAGGGAAGGAAGTAAGTAAAAGCTGAAGAAAGAAAAAGAGCTGATTCTGTTTCTAGCTTTCAAACAAAAGGCAGCTCTCTCTACTCTCCGCTCCAATGCTGGGGGGTGTGCGTGTGTGTGTGTGGTGGTGTATGCGTGCACGTGCGTGTGTGTGTGTGTGTGTGCGCGCGCGTGTGTGTGTGTGTGTGTCAATCATCAAGCTTGTACCAGGGAACAAGGCTATTATAGCTGCTGAAGCAAGACGCTTTTTTTAATACATACATACCCTCACGCACACACACACACACACACACACACACACACACTGATATCTATACATATATCTTGTTTCTGAAACTGAATCACAGTGTGCACAGTGAATAAAAGGGAACAGATTAATGAAGAGGAAGAGAGGAGAGGTAGAGGCGAGAGGAAGAGCTACTGAGCTGGAAACAGCAGGAGGAGTGAAAGAAACAGGGTCTAGAGGAGAGAGAGAACAGAAGGATGGAGACAGCAGAGAGGAGATCTATGGAGGTGAGAAGAGGGACAGGTGTGTGTGTGTGTGTGTGGGTGTGTGTGTTTTTGTGCAGGGAGGCCAGAGACGTAGCAGTATTTGTCCTCTCAGTGGGGGAGGGAGGCAAGCAGGACAGTGTGAGTGATGTGTGACTGTGTTGTAGGGGGAGGACATTTAGCGTGACACTGCTCTGTGACAGAAGGCTGAGTGGGATGGCAAATCTGTCTCACACACACACATGCACACGTGCACACACAGGTCTCTACACACCACACACTCAACAAGGACACTGTAGGACAATGTGTGTGTGTGTGTGTGTGTGTGTGTGTGTATGTTTATGCAGATACACACCACTTTAGTGCAGTGGTTTCCATAGTGTCCATGTCCCTGTTTCTCCTTGGGTTCTCAGCCCCATGGGGGAGAGAGGAGAAGCGAGCCTTGATAGCCACACAAGGTACACAAGGTAGTTTGGTGCAAGGCAGTGAGGCAGCCTCTCAACTGTAGACATGCATATGCAGCATTAGAGTGGACAGGTCAGAGGGTCTGCCGCCGTGTACACCAGCAGCTAGCAGTACTTGTGCTCAATGGCTATTTGCCGTGGGAACGCACCCTTCTGAAGTTGTCAGGGATTGAACTCGCAACCTTTCTCATCACCCTACAATATAATCCCCACCCTTACCAATACTAGTTAAATTAATGTTTCGGCTAGATGATTGCCAAGAGAGACAGGAAAAAAAACACCTGCCCTGCTTGCCTCCCTCCCATTACATTACATTACATTACAGTCATTTAGCAGACGCTTTTATCCAAAGCGACTTACAATAAGTGCATTCAACATAGGTAGGCAAGAAAACTACTAGTCACCAGAAATCGTAAGAGAGGACAAATACTACACCTCTCTCTCCCCCCTGCATGAAGAGAAACACACACACACACACACACACCTGTCCCTCCTCTCACCTCCATACGTCTCCTCTCTGCTGTATGCTGCTACCTATTTCCTTCACTGCTGTTTCCAGCTCAGGGACATAGAGTCACAATACTGTATAAGGTCAATCCCATGCAGTTGTGCTTGACCCCGGTACCACTGGGCAGAAAAAACATAAATGTATGCTGCCGACGAGTTTGATAGGCAATTCTTAGGCACTAAATTCTCACTAACATGACAGATTAACTGTGTAATGGAGATCTAGCCTCTTGTATCAGATGGCAGCCCAGCCCTGGAGGATATTCAGGATATATAACGCTGTGCTGTTGACCCAGTTGTTGAGATGCAAGTGGATGTGTGGTGTAGCTGTTATCCAATAATCTGCCACGCTCCAGGTTCACATCAACATACAATCAGACTATCTGATGAGATTACCACCAGCACAACCAGATTAGAGATGACTCCAGGAAGATTATCATCCTGACAGTTTTATTGTGAACCAATCAACTCTTCAGTACAGGATCCCTCACACTATCCCGTATCTCTGTGTGTTGGTGTGGGTATGTTTGTGTGTGTGTGTGTGTGTGTGTGTGTGTGTGTGTGTGTGTGTGTTACAATATGATCTTCACATTGAGAGTCTTTGTGAGTGACCAGTGGTTTGTGTGTGTGTACTGTGTGTACTGTGTGTACTGTATGGTTATGTGTGTTTGTTGGAGGGCGTTGGTGCAATTACATGGCCTAGTGCACGCAAGACAGAGAGACGGTCACAAGCCGTATACACCACGGTCACAGTCAAGGAGACAGAGGAGAGGTTGTGTGTGTGTGTGTGTGCGCGCGAATTTGCTGTGTTTACAGGCTATGTGCGTGTTTTGTGTGTTACATGACAAAACGATGTGTATTTATCTGTAGTTGTGTGTGTGTGTGTGTGTGTGTGTGTGTGTCTGAGAGAAATTGAGAAAGAAAGAGTCAGAGTTAGTAATAGCAATGCAACAGTGAGTTCTCACCCTGCAGCACTCTCCTCTCCAAATTCCACATAAAGGAAATTGACTTTTTGGAGAGCTTTATTGTATTTGTGTGGCTGTCTGTGTGTGTGTGTGTGTGTGTGTGTGTGTGCGTGTGTGTGCGTGTGTGTGTGTGTGCGTGTGTGTGCCACTAGCGTGTGCATATGCAGCCATGCGGTACATCCTGGTATGCGTATGTTTACAGGTTTCCTATCTCTTGGTATGTTTTTGATTTCTCTGAGCTCTGTGATCTAAAGTAGGCCACAGAATCACACTGTATCTTCCCCCTCCTCATATCTCCTCTTCTGTCCCTCGCCAGGCTACCAGATCTCCTACCGCCTGGACAGCGGGGACCCTCAGCGCTGGACCACAGTGGAGGTGGGATCCAACGCTCGCCAGTTCACCGTCACGGGCCTTTCCCCAGAGCAGACCTACGTATTCCGACTGACGGCTCGCACCGCCCTGGGCTGGGGGGAAGCACAGGATGCCCTGGTTATTACCACTGAACGTAGAGGTATAGGACACACTGACACACTGTAGCAACATAGAGGAGGTTTTGCTATCCTTTCACGTTGTGTCTATTTCCAGTTAAATCTCCTATTAAAGTGTCCTGACCTCCATGAACACTCAAGAACTGCCTCATAGACATCCGGCGCTGAATGGCTTAGAACGTTTTACAACTCAGTGAAAGCAAATCTGAAATAGTCTTATATTGGCACTCCTACCTCCTTTAATAATGATAGCCTCATTTGTGTAGCAATTTTCTAAAGCAAAGTTGCAAAGTGCTTCACAAACGAGACAAAAGACAGAAACAAGAATGAGATTACACACGAAAAGAAGAGGACGACGAGGGGGTGGGTTACGGTCCTGGTTAGGATGTGGGGTGGGTGAGGGAGATATACACCGTTATACCGACAAACCCATATAGTGGAACACAAGTGAAAAGAGCAACATCGCTTCACGAAAGCACATCTGTAGAAATAGAAGTGATCTGAGTGCTCCGGTGGCCTGTTTGCTTGTGCCTGTGATGTCTTTGGTTTGGATCTGGCCTTGGACCTTTGTCGCATATCATCCCTCTCTCTTCCACATTCCCGTCTCTCTCAGCTAATCCGTAAAGTAATGCCAGAATCGGGGTGATATGATTTCTTCTGTTAGGACCAGTTAAAATCCCAGCTGCTGCATTTTGTACAGGCTAGAGGCGTTGGAGAGATTTTTTGCAGATTTAAGCGGGAATTAAGAGGTTTAATAGTCTGAGCAAGAGAAAATAAAATGGTGAATGACTTTCTCCTGATTGCTGAATGATAAAAAACACTTCATTTTGAAGATGGCTCTTAAATGGATCATTCTGGCTATTTTCAACCCAGGCCTTATTTTAAATCCGCTGAATATCAGAATATCATTTGCTACCTTAGTGAGGGCCTTCTCTTTACCGTGCATTGTTCTAAGACCAGATTAAAATTCATCAAAGATGCCATTTTGACAGGTAATGGTATAAGTGGAGTGGAGACAGCTTCCTCTTAAAGTTTTCATAAAAATGGAAATATGGAGATAGGCCTGTGGATGCTGGGATTCAAGGAATCTATTGGACCATTGCATGATTGAAATTTGAAGGGGAAGTGTACACTTCCAGAGAGCTGTTGATAATAGATGAAGTACTAGGACTAACTATCAAACACTTCTTTCAGAAATGTAGTGGGACTCCATTACCGTAAAAAGGACAGTGTGTGCTCATTGACTTTATCTTTTAAAGGAGCAATAAAGTAAAGAATAGCTAGGCATGTACCGTTAAAGTGGACCAAGTTCTCAGTGTGAATTTGGCAGGTCTCAGTGGCATTATGGTTAGTGGTGGCAGTGAAGGTCTCATAGAAGTTAAAGAATTGAAAGCAAGCAGGACACTTGGGCTTTAAAAGGTCCATTGTGGTTGGACACACAGACGTCTGTTTTTTGCTACATTGCTTGGACTGAGGACCAAATATTAGCACTAGGGAAAGAAATCAGACCTTTTGAATGTGTGGGCCCTTTTAACGATGAAACATAATTGAATGAGATTCAGAAAATCCAATTCATGGGTAGGAACTGGGCAACAAAGATAGATGTTAAAATCACATCCTCACTATAATTGCTATTTAGCTTTTGGAGTCTGTACGACAAGAGATTAAATGGATCTTAGCATTGATTGAGAAACTGAAGTGCTCAACATTATTTTGACTATTGTAAGTGAAATACACTGCATTTACAGGCTGTGCAGAAATGTCCCTTCATTTCCTAGAATCATTATCTTTAAAAACTAGTGTTTTAGATTTTTTTGTTAAAATCATACAAGGAAAGTGGTGTATGATTGATTGTACCCCCGTTCGCCAAGGAAGCTATTATTTGACAGACAGTTTCCATGGAGATGGACTCTGATCCTCTGTGCTCCAGATTGATCATCAGGATTTTCATGGCTGCCGATAGACTTAGCCTCTGGATTCTGAATGTGAAATTATGAAAATGTTATTACTAATAGAATATTTTTTCAGCTAATATTTAGCATTCTATCGTTTTAAAGAGTTTGATTTTATCCCTCTGGCAATTCTGAAAACAAAATGATGATGTGTAATGGTGTGTTTTATTTATTTATTTCTTTGTTCATGTCTCTGCTGTTATCCTGACAGATAAACGATTTGTTGATACCTTACATTCAGAAAGAAATAAGAAATATATATATATGAACTAGGTTGTTAATACATTACAATGTAGAATACTGTAATAATAATAATACTGTTTTGTCATTTGCTTGATGGTTTTGGCTTGAGAGTGAAGCTTTTTAGCCTTTGCAGGTAAAATGGCTTGTGTGTTATAGTGCCTACCTCCATCATTGATCGGGTGAAAATGCGAGTGGGGGGGTGGGAAGTGGGGATTGGGGGTGTCTTGAAATGCCAATGGGTGGGGAGAGTCGGAGAGTGAGTTTTGAAAGCCAGAAATCTCAGCAGCTGGCGAAGTAATGGTTTTGTCACTGGTATTGATTAGCAACCCTATCAACACCCGCAATTATGGTCATTTTGTGCTATGGGGCAGTAAAAAATGTACTTATTGCCTCTTTAACATCTACATTTTGCAGTCAAGGGCCTAAACATGGGGCACAAATTGACTCTGGCAGTCTGTGCACCGGGCTAGATATAGGAGGTTCAGCAATGACCATACAAGGCAGCTCTCTTAAGACACTGTTTTGTAGTATATCCTCCAACACAAAGCCAGTGGCCAGAAACGTTTATCCTCCACAGATTTAGAGATCATCCATGTTTTTATCTCATCTTGTTTAGACTACTGTAACTCTATTCCTGCTTCAGTCAGCAGTCACTCTCAAGTCTCCAGCTCTCCAGAATGCAGAAGTAGGATTTTAACTGGTGCCAAACGAAGAGGCCATATATCCTAAATGTTAGTGTCTCCACTGGTTCCCAGTTAGATACAGATTGATTTGAAGATTTTACTAATCATGTTTAAAGCTAGTGCTTTAACTTTGAATTATCTAATCTTGTTTGAGAAATATCATTTGACTAGAAACTTGTATTAGGTTTTGATGAATGAAAGAGTTCTTGTTAGTGGACTCGGGTAATATTATTATATTCTGTGAGCATGGTAAGCTCACAGAGCTTTTCTGAAGGTAATTTTGCTTGTTGGCAATTGATATTGAGAGCCAGGGAAAATGTCAGCATCCCCATAGAAGCTAACATTAAGGGTTTGACTACTCCTGAGCTACAACTGACATTGTGCGTATTAAAAACTAAAAATATCCCACCAAAGTGAAAAATCGCTTTAAAAAGTGAAATTGTCATTGTCCTGGTGGCTCAGTGGGCTAAGCCATGTATATCTTTGGTTTGAATCTAGCTCAGAGCGTTTGTCATCCCTGATCTCTACAATTTTGTCTGTCAGCCTGCACCGTGTACTCTCTAATAAAGCCACGAAATGTCACAAAAACCCTTATATGGAAATGTGCCTGACAGTTTTGTGAAAACCTAGAATCATGGTTTCAGATAGTCTATTATCAGCAACTATAGTATCGGACTATGTGTTCGAACTGAATCAGATATTCTATTCCAATATCAGCGTCATTATCAGGATGTCTGTAGAACAGAATTCGGTAGCTGCCTGTTCCACTCCAATAGCTTAATGGCCTTTTCTCACCGCCAGATAGACAGAATAGCCTAATAGAGATTTCTTTCTGATGATGCTGAAGAGTCCAACTTAATCCCTAGAAAAAGAAAATTGGCTTTTTGAGTGTGTGTGTGTGTGTGTGTGTGTGTGTGAGTGTGTGAGAGAGAGAGAGAGAAAGCTGCTACCCCCTCTAAAGAGATTTGTCTGTGCTGAGGTGCTCTGAAAGGGTGATAACTGATAATAAGTTAATGGACAATTGAGCATTTTTAGCAGAATTCATCCTTTCTCACCCCTATCTTCCTCTCCTCTACTACCGTCCTGTTCTCTCCTCTCTTGTACCACTGCTACTCCCCCCTCATATCCTTTCCTCTTCTATCCACATCTACCTCTCCCATCTCCTCTACCATTTCTCACCTCTTCTACCACCCTCCTGTACTCCCCTCCCACTTACGTCTTCCTCCCCTCTCCTCTACTACCACTCTCCTCTCCCCTTCTGCCACTCTCATTTCTCCTTTTCTCTTCTCCTTTATTCTCCTCTTGTGCTTTGCTTTTCTCTTGGCTTAGCAGTAAAGTTGTGTTAATGGTGAAAGGGGTAGTACTATTATGAGATTACTATCGACAAAGTCTTTATTATGGAATGGAAAGTGAGCAGAACAGAAAGAGGGAGAGATAGAGGTGGTCAGATATAGTGATGAGTGGAGAGAGGGAAGAGCAGAGGACAAATAGAGTAGGGTTAAACTACCTGTGATAGGGATGGATGGATGGATGGATGGATGAAGGTTGGTGTGTGTGACTGTGTTAGTGCATGCAAAACAATCTGTTTTCTGCCCTAACTGAACAGTTACATCATATAACATGTATTTGAGTGTGTGTGTGTGTGTGTGTGTGTGTGTGTGTGTGTGTGTGTGTGTGTTGTGCATGCGCATAAGAGAGTGTTTGAGAACAAAAGTGCAGATTAATTAAACTTCAGAGAGAATCGATAGTGCTTTTATTTCTGGACTCAATCGATAACCTGCTGCTCCTGAAATTAAACAGTCATGTCCCCCATCTGTGTGTGTGTGTGTGTGTGTGTGTGTGTGTGTGTGTGTGTGTGTGTACACGCATCCACTTTCTCACTGTGCTAACACATTGATACAAAGATACCAGCTCCACAGAGCAGTCTTTAGCACTCCTAATTGAATAAGACACACACACACACACACTGTGACAGAAAATGTGTTGATATATTCTCTCTTTGATTCTCCTGTGGTTACATGCCTTGTTTGATTTAAACAAATGTATGCATTACAGCACTCACATGCACACGTTGATACATATCTGGTACAAGTTCAAACTGGCTGTGTCATAGGTACATGTGGTCTTTGGGACAGACGCAGTGAGAGATAGAAGAGAAGAAAGAAAGAGAGTATTATTTCTCTGGCCATGTATTCATTTCCATATCAGTAGCTGCATATCTAAAGCACTACACATGCACACACACACACACACACACACATACAGAGAGAGAAAGAGAGAATTTGACTCTCATAAAACCATAATGTTATGTGTTATATGTATTATCAATGTATTTTTCTAAGTCACCTCCTTCAAGCATTTTGTTTACCAAATGAAACTCCCTCTAGAAGTTTGAATTTGTTTTTCTCTTTTCCCTGTGTGCTGCTTCCTCCTCAATTCCCCTGTTCCAATCCTTCTCACCATCACTTCTTTCTACTTTATCTCTCTCTCTCTCTCTCTGCTTCCGCTCTCATCTCTCCCCTCTCTCATCTTTTTCTCTCCCATGTTCCAACCTCCTTACCACATCCAAAGAGCGTCCCCAGCCGCCTAGGAAGTTGTCTGTTCCTCATGAAGGAGTTGAATCTCGCAGACTCCGCCTCCACTGGGTGACTGGCAGCTCAGGCTCCTCCCCCTTGAGGTACTTCACGCTGCAGATCAAGGAGCTGCCCAACAGGGACTGGAACACACACACTACTGACATCCCGTACAACCTGACTGCCTGGACTGTTGACAGGTAAACACGTGTGCGCGTATACACACACAAACACTCAAATTCATATTATATGATGTCACCGTTGAAAAAAAACACTTTTTTTTGATTATGTTTTGATTTTATGTTTGTTGTTGTTGTTGTTTGTGTAACCTTCATTTAGGTTAAATAAGAATAGAATGCTTCATATCTTAGTAGCGCTTCTTTGACAGTAAATGTATGTTAGCTGTGTATGCTAGCTAATGCTAGGTGACTGCTGGTTAAAACTGCTACTGTTAAGACTAGTTGTAGGCCAAACTTGGTTGGTTTGGTTAGGGTAAATATAAATATAATGTTAACAACATAAAGTAGCTGACTGCTGACATTAACTAACATTATGGACAGGATGTTATGGATGTTCCTTCAGTCCAGTTACTGTAGCCGTTGGACCTTCTTGGGTAATTTGGCCTCCAGCTTTGTTCATGTCTCGATGATGTTGAAGGATCATTTTGGTGTATATTTTATTTTTTTTGTTCAAATGTTTTCCATCTGCTTCACAATCTTCTACCTAGTGTTTCCCAACCAAAGGATGATGTAAATCCAATAGCCACTGTGTGAATAAAGTGAATTAGGCCATCCCACACATCTTTAAGGAAGATTTTAGTTTTTCCCAGTAGTTTTTTTCCAGCACCCAAATCTGGAAAATGTGGTCCAACATCTTGGACCCTAATTATTTAAAGGAATTTGTAAAAAGCAAGAGAGAGAAGAGTGGACATAGAGAGGAGACTAGAAGCAAACAGAGAATAGAAGCAAAACTAAGAAGGCACATTTTTATTCACTTATTATTTAAAGAACTAAAAGGTTTGGAGAGCAAAAACACATAAACTAAAAGGCCGCCAGAGAGAGAAAGAGCGAATATCAGATACAGAAAAACAGAAAGAGGAAGAGAAAGAGGAGAGTACTCATAATTGCTGAGAATCTCAGCAACCTAATCACACAGACACAGCAGGAACCTCTCTCTCTGTCTCTCTCCCTTTCCCTCTGTTTCTCTCTCTGCCTTCATGCTGTGAAGACTCGTTTGTCCCTTGTTTCTCTCTCTAACCACTTTTACCTTTTATCTATCATTTTTCACCATTCTATTTTTTTTTTTTCATTCATCCTAAAACAGTCCCTTACTCTTCCGCCCCCCTCAACCTATCCTCCACCCACCCACCTCTCCCCTTCCATTTCCTGTCCATCTCATTCCTCTGTCTTCATCCCTCCATCCATCCTCGCCTCTCCAGTGTAACACTTATTACCGCAGCAGGTGATGGGGCTAGGGCTGAATGGCTACTCCAACTTCTGATGAGTAGCAGGACTGTGATGAGGGTTTATTAGCGTATACGGGAGTGTGCACTCGTGTGCAGATGTGTGTGTCTCCTGACTGTTTGTGTGCCTTCCTTCCTGAGCTATCAGAGGGCTATTTGAGATACTGAAGAGTGTTCTCTCAGTGTGTCTGCATCCGTCTGTTTCAACCTCCCTCCTGCCTCAGGGAGAGTCTATCTGCCGTCATGGCGGTGGTGCTGTTGTTGTTTTGATGCTGTTTTGAGCTCAGTCTAACAGTGAACACTCTCAACGCAGTGCCAAATGGAGGACGTAGTTTACATTTGCGTGTGCTGAGACATTCAGCCTTACTTGTTTTCTATCCTTAATTGTTGTTTTCCACAGAGACATCTTTGGTACCAAAACATCCAAGTCCCCGGGCTGATATACACACACACACACACACACTTGCAAACACTGTCCTCGGTGCCGTCCCAATGCTATTGGTGCCCCACCCTCTCTGAGCTTAGCGCCTTTGATGTCCTATTCCTTCGATACCCACAATACCACAGGGCCATTTCTTGTCCCTTATCCCTGGCTCATTATTATACAAGAAGCTGAGCTGTTCCCCTGTCCCCTGCTGGATTTGCAACCAGCCCCCTCTAGTCTACTAAGCACTGTGTAAATAATGTATAGAGGAAGACCTTATAGATAGATGTATTGGCAGGGGTAGCAGCGAAAGGAATCCCCCTTGTTATCGCAAATTATTAAATGCACCCCTCCTGTTAACAATAGAGGGAATAAAAGGGATCACATGTGAGGAAGCATGACAATTTACCTGCCCGCCATCCTGCTTTTTAAATTTGAATCAATTGCCCTCAGTGTATAGGAAAATGTACATTTAGTATTAGCATGCAAAAAAGGAGCCAAATACCAGACTTCTTCAGCTCGTCCATAATGATGGCAGTCGGCTGATTGCACTGATTGTAAGTGGCTCTTGAGGCGAAGTGTTTTTCAAAATGACTGATGTAAATGGCTCTTCTGTGCTTAGTTATACATTCACCCTGTATAGAGGAGAAATGTCAGATAAGATGTTGTGGTAGAAATATAGTGGTGGTGGAGATAATTATGAACAACAATTAGGCTATTATTCAAGACCCCCGGCTGCTCCTCCGAGGCTTACTTAAGAGAAAACCAGCCTGAGAGGAGAAGGTGGTGTTGTATATTCTCAGATTGTCAACCATCACTGGCACCACAGTTACTTTCTGCTGTGTTCACAAACGCACAGGTATTTCACATTGATTAGAGATCCTGAAATCAATAGCATGTGAATGGGTTTCAGTAACGTGTGTGTGTGTGTGTGTGTGTGTGTGTGTGTGTGTCTATAGGCTGAAGCCCTTCACATCATACAAGCTACGGATGCTGGCCACCAACGATGTAGGAGATAGTGCCCTTAGCAAAGAGACGGAGGCAGTTACAACTCTACAGGATGGTGAGAGGCGTGAGAGTGACGGAGCTCGGGGGGAAATGAAAGGATAAGAGGGGGAAATATGAGGGTTTGAAAACATGAGAGAGAAAATGACTGTAAGGGATTGGGGGCGGGGCAAAAGAGGGGGAATAGAGACGAGGCAGCTCCCTGTTTCCCTCTCTTTCTCTTTCTCCATCTCACTCTCTCCCCTGTTCATTTCTCCCCAGTGCCTGATGAGCCTCCAGTCATCCTTGCAGTGAAACCATCAACCACCACCTCAGTCCTGGTCCAGTGGAAGGTATTTTACACACACACACACACACACACACACACACACAGATCCAATATAACCTGTTTCAGACTTCTGATTAATGCACCAAAGAGTATGTTTACATGCACACCAATACCCCAATTACTGGAAGTAATCAGCTTAAGGCAATATTTTGATTACAACATTTACATGGTTTGAAGAAACGTGATTTCTCTAACAACCCGGTTTACATGGATTCATTTATAATCAGTCTACCACACTCCACTCCACTCCACTGCACCGCGCCATGTTGTTTGCTTTGTAAATACAATGTCCAGGTTACTGCGTACGGTGACCAACATGAAAAAGCGTGGGGGGGGCATCTGACTACAGTGTTCACGTTTGAGATTGAGGTGTCTTTGATTATGGCTTTACCAAGATTAAAATAAATCAAGGCGTTTGCATGACAGTTTCATGTCATGATATCATTTGGAATTCATTGATCCCTCACTGATTGAAGCTGTCCAGGCTCTGAGGCAGCAAAGCCCCAAACCATGATGCTTGCTCCACCATGCTTCACGGTTGGGATCAGGTTTTGCTGTTGGTATGAAGTGTTTTTTCTCCTCCAAACATAGTGTTGTGCCCTGTTTGTGTTCAATTTGAGATGGGCAGCAATGTTTTCAGTGGAAAGCAGTGGTTTCCTCCTTGGTATCCTCCCATGAACACCGCTCTTGTTTAGTGTTTTTCTTATTGTCTTCAGCTGTTACCTTGGGGTTCTTGTCACCTCCTTGACCATTATGCAGCGTGCTCTTGCTGACTTCAATTACCCCCTTTCATAGAAGTCATTATCCTACAGGTTTCCAGCTTAGGCTGTTAATGTTTGAACAATATGTTCAATAACAACATTTAAAAGTACATTTTTGTGTTATTTGTTAAATCACAGTGTGTGTTATTATGACTTAGATGAAGATTAGACCATATTTTAGGAGCCATTTATGCAGGAATGCAGGTAATTCAAAAGGGTTCGCAAACTTTATCTCGTAACTGCATGTCAAAGCCGAAGGGATCTATGAAAAACTACAGTCACCAGCAAAATCATGCTTTACGAGAGTGCCAAAGCCACTGAAGCATCACTTTGTGTGTGTTAGAGCCAGACCTATCCACTGGCTTCTTTAAGTGGACTAAACTGATGCAAGGCTGCTCTGCCAGCCTGTCAGTGTCCTGTCAGTCAGATGTTCCACCCTCACTACACTCAGACAATGATAATGGGCACAGCACAGTATTCTGGTAACCCAGGGGGCTGGAGCAGTGCCAAGCTGTAAAGTTTATTTTTGAGAACTGGAGTAATGGGGTGTGTGTGTGTGTGTGTGTGTGTGTGTGTGTGTGTGTTTTCAGCGCCCCAGTGATGAAAGTATTAATGGGGTGTTGATTGGGTACCGGCTATACTATAGAGAGCTCCCTGTAAACACCACCCCCTCCACTGCAGCAGACGTCATGGCCACTAAAAACAACACCACAACAAGTGCCCTCATCACAAGTGAGTAGTACTGCTACTACTGGAATGGTTTGGGGGGAGGACCTTCTTTTTATAAAGTGCCATGTAACATACAGAATCTGGTCAGGAAACTGTTTTAAGGATAGCATAGTGAGTATCAAGACCATCCTTCAACTGGAAGGCCTGGGTTCAAGCATCCGCCCTGCTGAACTGTCCTTAAGGAAGACATGGATACCCTACCAGCTGGTCTGTAGCTGTCTGTGACCTCTGACCTCTGAGCGAAAAGAGAATTTCCCTCTGGAAGGGGAATAGAGTATCACAAAATAATATGCTTCACTAGAGAGGTCAGAGTGCAGGGGTAGCGACAAATGCCCCCCTGGGACAGGTAGGGGTTCGTATCTCTCTCAAAGATACAGGGATGTATTGTGGCCATGATGAGGGACTGAGCTGATAGCGCTGCTGTCACCAGTTTTACCAAACAAGGCCACCCCTATTCCACTGTAATGTTAGGTAGTGTAGAGTCTTATAATAGATTGAGTACCTGCTTGACTGAGATTGGCAGGTGGACAGTTCTGGGTGTATCCAAGTTCCATTGAGCCTGACAAGCGTATTAAAACATAAAAGTATTTCAAATTATTTCTGCTTCCATTAAGTAAAACAATTTGATTGAATGGTATTATAATGGAAAGAAATATTGTTAAACTTGAAACTTTTATTGATTTGCTCTCCCTCCATCTTGCTCTCACTCTCCCCAAGCCAAGAGCACCTTCAAGACAGTCAGCAGTGCCTCGCTAACAAAGTTTGAGTTGACACGTAAGTGCTTTCAGATGGAACTAGCAAGCCAAGCCAAGACATGATGACAGAGCTGGGCCAAAGGTTCAATGATCTTTATGATGCTGTTTGATTAGCAACCAGCTTTTCTTCTTGGCAATACCATTGATCTATAGAAGTAGAGGTAGTGGCAATCAACAGTTAAACAGACATGATTGGTATGTGTATCATGTATTAAATGCTGAGCATCATTGTTTCTCTACAGAGCTAAAGAAGTTCAAACGCTACCAGATTGTTATGACAAGCTACAACATCATCGGAGAGAGCCCGCCCTCCACCCCGGTGGAGGTGTCTGTTGGGGAGGCAGGTAGGTGGAACCAGAAGGACATAGTTATGATGATGGTTTACACCTGCACCATAACGCTCTCCATCTCTTCTCTATCTTAAACATTTAATATTTTGTATGAATTTAGCTTTTCCTGGGAACATCTAGTTTGAATTCCATATTTCCATATTTACACTTCCTTATCATTCTATCATTCTCTCTATCTCTCCGTCTCTGTGTCACTCTTGCCCTCTCTCTTTTTCTTGCTTTGCCCCTACACGTCTCCAGTCTTTCTCCCCTTGTCCCCTAGAGTGACATTGCCTTTGAAAGGCTTAGTGGTGTTCTCTAAGTGTGTGTGTGTGTGTGTGTGTGTGTGTGTGTGTGTGTGTGCGTGTGTGTGTGCGTGCGAGGTCATCCATTTTGCGCCGACGGCCCAACCCCTGTTTAACTTTCACTGCAGAGTCAAGCTATGAATCCATTAGACAGACGGGAGTGCAAATATATCTGTCACGTGCACACACACACATTTCTAACCTTGTTAGAAACCACAAACACACGTGCGTGTGCCCACACACACACATTCTGATATACTCACATAACATAGTTTTGTAATTTCTCTCATAATGACATCTCACACTCCCCCTTCCATGAGACCAATGTTGCACTCCCATTGAAGGTGAGTGTATAGTGTGTGTGTGTGTGTGTGTGTGTGTGTGTGTGTGTGTGTGAGAGTTTAGTAGGCCAAATGCATCACATGCAAGGGAGTGAGAAGTGAGGATGAGGAGGGGGAGGAAGAGGGAACGCTGGAGGGGGATGATGAAATGGGGTGATATGGCCTTTTCTCTAGCCTTAGGTCCACGCTACTGTGTTACAGTGGGGTAACAAGGTAGTGCCTTAGGCCTATTCTAATGGAAAGCAAAGAAACATATATTTTTTCTCACTTCCCACTCCACCACCCAGCTGTCTAACACCACACCTCCCCCCCACTCCAGCTCCATCGGTGGCCCCCCAGTCTATCAAAGTGTCAGCTGTGGCTCCTACCATCCTGGAGCTGACCTGGGACACACCCCCCCTCGAGACCCAGAATGGACTCATCCAGGGATACAAGGTGACATGCAGACAGACAAACACACACACACACACACAGTCTGTCTTGCTTAATGCCTTGTGAGGACTTTGCTCTGTGTCCGATAGAGAAAGAGGGAGAGAGAGAGAAGTAAGTTAGAGGAAGAATCAGAATATCCTTTAATGGTTTCAATATCACTCGTCGCTCCGTCTCTCCCCTTCAACTCCCCTGGCCCACCCCTCGCTCTTAGAACTTCAAACACAAGGTTATCTGTCCTGCTCTAGACACATTGATTTCTGAGAGAGGAGATGGGCAGGAAAAAAAAAAAAGAAGGGAATGTAATATTTGCAGAGTGAAGGAATAAAACGAGCAAGTGATCCCTGTAGAATCCTGATTAGGGGAGAGGATCGAGGGAATAAGTTAAAAATCCCAGAGACGGATGTATGCGGAGAGGCGGTGCGAGGGAGACAGGGTTAAGGAGATTAAGACGAGAGGAGTGTAAAGAAAGAATGTTTAATGAATTTATAGGTGCTGACTTCTGTTAACCCTCCTACACTGTTATGACTGGGTTTTGAAGCCGAGAAAAGTACTTCCCCCCAAGCTGTGAGCTGGTGTTTGCAGGAGGACTGAAGGCAAATTTCATTACGAGTACGCCGTTCTACAATTTAAAACAGCATCCGAGATTTCTGTAACACCCCGGTGGGCTTGTTAAACACTGGCCACGCCGGGTTACGGGTTACCAGATAACACCAGACTATGCCACTCCCGTTTCTGCGAGGTGAGATCTCGCCAACACACCGTAAAGGATTACACAGATTGAGTGTGCAAACTGGGTACCATGAATATAAAGCAGCCATACCTGTATTTTTATTAGAGCATCATAAAGCAGTAAAATAATCCTTGTATGTTTCTTAATGTAATAAATCATTGTTATCATAATGGCAACTTTAAGACCACCAATAAATGAGGCATAGGTCGGGCCAACACAGACAGGAACACAAGCAATATGCATCATGCTGCTCCTACCAAAATGGGTCAATCATCATCTAACAGAATTGCAGCAGACACAAATAGATATGAGACGATAAAGTGGTTTCCTCCTGTGCTAGACTGATATCCAGCTGCTCTGTTTTCCACCAAAGGCCTAAATTTACTCTTTTGCAAAAGATTGTTTGGAAAATCCATTTAAGAGTTCTTGATCTGCTCAAATCTCTGTGTTTTCAGCTGTGAATCTTTTAAATTGTGTTGTTAGAATAATCCTGATTGTTTCCTTTCACAAATAGCGCCTGGGATTAACAAATGGTTCTGGACTAGAAGTTGTAAATGCAATTTATATTACTTTCCAGTGTTTTTTATTGGGAATAAGAACAAAATGGACGTTGTAACAAAAGTAGGTCTTTGAGTAATAAAATAAAAAAAGCAACAGACACCAAACAGTATAAAGATACTGAGTGACAACTAAAAGGTAAAGAAAGAGTGAAAGTAGAAGCATACAATCATACTAATGTTTGCCTAAAATGCCAAACAATAACATAATAATTACACTTTTACCATCAATTGTTGACATGGCCTCTATGCTCCAGACCATTTTTCTCCCAGTACATGCCCCCTGAATGTTACATCTTGACAACTCGGTATCATAGAGAATATGTTTCGGACAGCACAATAGCTAGTATACTATATATTATACTGCTCCATGTTGTTGACACGAAAAACATGAATTCATGTCTGGCATTTGGCCACATCTCTTTGTATGTTCACCGCCGGCCCACAGGTCGACCTGCCCGCTGGGAAAACTGTCAGTCTATCAGATGGCCAGTCCACCTATCTCTGCAAAGGCCACGGTTTCATGATGTGATTATAGTATGATTGAGCTGAGAAACCAAACATGATGAGGTACCCAGATGGTTAATTGGGTCTAAATGTCTGACACATGCTATGCTCTGATACATATCGATCTCCACTTTCCAGTCCATTTTCACTGGTAGAATATATTTAGCTTCAAATAAATTGAACATCCTGACAGGAAGTACTGTGGCAGCTGCTACGGCTATTTTCTCACTCACACTCAGGGCTCCCATGTATACAAGATACTTTTGCTGACTCATTTCTAATGCATGAAGTTCAGCCAGCTGTCACCTTGTGGTTAGTCCTACTGTATGTCCTGAGATCGAGAGTTTGGCTGTTCAATGCCAAAACCCTACCAAGCCTCTCTCCTTGGCTCTCAACTGTTGTCCTCCATGGAAGTAGGAAAGCAATGTGTGACATTTTATTTATTTATTCCTCCTTTACTCAAGAACAGTTGTTATTAATAGCTGAAGAGCTTCCCTCCACGTTAAGCTGGGGGTGAACAAAATGCAATGATTCACACAGGGTCGGCTTGAATGCAAGTATCTGCAGGCCGAAGAAGTATTAAGGAGGATATGTATCTGGGAAGTACTGTTCTGGGCTGGGAGGAAGCCTTAAAAAGTGACACAACTGCACTGATGTAATGCATTAAACAGATTTTATTATGGGATATGGATTTGTATAGGGTTATATATATATGTCTCTATCGTTCTTTCTGGTTCATTTGTAAAAATAAAGGACCCACGCTACTGCAATATGGAAGTCACACACTCACATACGGCTATTTTCAGAGTACTTTCTTTATTCAAAGTCGATTTGGTAACACATTTCTCAAACTAGCACAGTTGCGTGAAACCGAAAATGATAAGGCAGTAATTTAGTCTGTCTAAGTCTATAAAGCCTCTTTCACACATGCAGTGAAATCCGGAACTCATCTAGACGTTACTCGGAGGGGTTGTATGTGTGAACGCAAATGTCCGAATCAGTTGGTCTGGAAGTCAAACGGACTTTACCCACCCAGCACCCTAGTCTGAAATCTGTTCATCACCGAGTGAGCCCACGTGTGAATGGAGCAGAAGATTCTCCGGAGTATTCTCTACGACCGAGGAGCGTGTTGATGACGTATTTATCATACCGGGATAATACAAACATCCAAGGGTGAGGAAGAAGGCAACTGCTTCGTACTCTTTTCTGCTTGCCTGTATATCGCTTTCCACCCTTTCGTCGATACTGTGGACACGTCTAACTACATTTAGTATTGACATCAACACAAAAACGGCCTTCGTGCTGTTAACAAAACACTGCGATTTCCGCAGCGTACTTTTTGCGTCATGTCCTGTCTCACGCTCTACCCAGGCCCCGCCCCTTGCCTAAACTAACCAGAGTATTTTCTGTTGTGTGAACGCATCCGAAACGGACGTTCTCCGGTGGTGTGCTGTATGTGTGGAAGGGCAACTCCGGTTAAAGAGCGGACCTGATTCTCTGGAAAATATCCGAAGTGTATATCTGAAAGAGGCTTAAGTCTGTAAGTCTGTCTAAGGACCGAAATGTCTTTGACAATATTCCTCAATAATAACTACCATAGGGTCTGAACTTGGATCAAAATATCAAAAAATACTACATCATAACGTTGCATGTGTTTTATGTAAAAAGCAGTTTCAAGAATGATTCAATTGTGGAATTCACTAGCTACAAGGTCCTAATATTACATCGCTCTCCTCATAGTAGGTACCATAATCAGATGACCTTTGTTTTATTTCAACTTGCAGGGATTAAACACAATGCCGTATATATCATCCTTTAGCTGGCCGGTGTCATCAATACCTTATAGGTCACTTCCAAGCCAATTCATTGGTTTATTTCCACATGGGCCTGTGCAACCTGCAAATGAAAAAGGCAATGGGATGAAAGGAACAGAAAATAAAGAAGATAATAAAAGGAAAGGGAGGGAGGGAGCAGAGAAAGCAGGAAGAAGGGATTCTTCTTAGGAGGATGAGGAAGAATAGAGCCTGTGTTGCTGACAGTGTTCCCTGTGTTGCAGATCCACTACTGGGAGAGGGACAAACAGAACCAGAGTGAGAAGGTGAAGGTCATCTTTGTCCCTGACACTCATGTGCGCCTGGTCAACCTCACTAGCTACACACCTTACCTGGTCACCCTGACTGCCTTCAACACAGCTGGAGATGGCCCAGCCAGTGAGCCGCGTGGGGCCAGGACCCTTCAGTCTGGTAGGGAGAGGGGCTGTGTGGAGAATGAGTTGCTTACTAACAAGCATCATATCAAGCCTATTTTAATTCTTCTTTTACTGCTTTCTCTTTTATTTTTGTCCATCATCCTCCATGTGTCCCCAGCTCCCGGCCAGCCCAGCTATCTGTCCTTCTCAGAAGTGACAGGGGGAAGTGTCAACGTGTCTTGGGGAGCTCCTCTCGCTCCTAATGGACAGCTGGAGGGCTACAGGGTGGTCTACCAGCCCACTGCTCCTGTACAAGGTATGCACACAGATACACACACGTGCGTGCACAAACACACACACACACACATTTTGAGGAGGACACTGACTTCTCCTTCCCCTGTCTTTGTGACAGCAGGAGTGAGTAAAGTGGTGACAGTGGATGTGAAGGGTAGCTGGCAGCGTTGGCTGAAGGTTCGAGACCTGACCAAAGGAGTGACCTACACTTTCAGTCTTCAGGCTCGTACAGTTAGCTATGGACCACCCATACATGCCAACATCACTGCACAGCCCCTGCAAGGTAAGCAAGCCCATTGCTCTGATTTCTGTGTGTGTGTGTGTGTGTGTGTGTGTCTGTGTGTGCAAGCATCCACGTGTCTAGTTGGGGGATGAAGGGGATTCTCAGTTAAGTCTGTTAATTTGCCTACTACAGGCACCCCTGGTTCACCTATGGAGATGTCCATCACCAAGTCTTCTTCTGCCCTTACTATCCATTGGTCAGAGGGAGATAAAGGGGCGGGACCTATAATTGGCTATGTTATTGAGGCGCGTCCCTCAGGTAAGCCAAGACACAAATGTTACAGCTCGATCACAACTTCTATATTACATCTTCACCACACAGCTACGTCAAACAGTTCCTCATTTGCACTAATTCTCTCTTACATGTCTAACCTTCCCTTTGTCTCTCTCTCTCTCTCTCTCTCTCTCTCTCTCTCTCTCTCAAGATGAAGGAGTGTGGGATTCATTCATCAGACTCCTCCCTCCCAGCAGCAGGTCTGTCTCGGTGCCATTGGAACGGCTGAGGTCAGGGATCAGTTACGAGTTCAGAGTTGTTGCTGTCAATCACCACGGTTACGGAGAGCCAAGCACACCCTCCACGGCACTTGCTGGTAAGCACACACGCCAAACCCAGGGTGATCCAACTTGTCTGACTGGGGTTTGACTGGATCCCAAGTCTGTTACCCCTGTGGCTGTGATGTGTCTTAGTCTCTGCTACCCTCTAGAGGCAGAGTCAAGCTACTACACCTGCACTCTGTATTGAATAAAACCACAGATGAACTCAGGCTACGTCCACACTAAGCCGGGTAAAGTTGAAAACATACTTATCTCTCCATTTTGTCCTCCCGTCCACACTAGGGCGGCGTTTTTACCCCCCCCAAAACAGAGCTTTTCAAAAACGCTCTCTCAAGTGGGTTAATTTGAAAACAGCCGGCCACCCGTTGTAGTGTGGACGGCGAAAACGGAGACTTTCAAAAACGATGACGTTTCACTGCTAGACTTGATCCAGCTGTGTTTTTGGTGGTCTAGTGTGGACGGCGAGCTTTTCGAAAACGCTAGACACGAAAAAGCTGTTTTCAAATTGAAATGGCTTAGTGTGGATGTACTCTCAACCTCCATATGGTTATCCACACCTGTAAACGTACATCATACATATGGTACATCAAGTGTTTTTCATGAAATAGTTAGAAGAGAAGGGAAACGGTAGCATAGAATTGCTTTATGTTGTGATTTTTTTGAAAGCATATATGTTCATTTCGTAATACTATCTTAAATGTAAGAAATACACCCTACTGTCATCTCACTACTACAAATGTACAACAGCATCTCTCCAACAATATCCACAAAACAGTGGAGCCCAGACGCCAAGCAGATTAAAACAAACACTCCACTGCCCACAAAGGCAGTGGAGTGTTTGTTTTAATCTGCTTGGCGTCTGATGGGTGATGTTTACCAGAGCAGGAAAATTCAATCTCAGGTAAATGATCACAGAAAAGTACTTAAAATACGTAATAGACTTTAAGTAAAGTCCCTGTGATTGGCTAAACTTCGAGGCACTTTGTATGGTCCTATAAGGCACACTACACCTGTAGCACCTGTAGGCTAAACAACAACAAACAAACCATGTACTGTAAAATACTTGCCTGAGACATCTGCCCCCCCCCCTCCCTTCCTCTGCCTGCAGCACTGTCAGAGCATCCATTCTATGAGGAGTGGTGGTTCCTGCTGGTCATGGCTCTGGTGGGAGTCATCCTCATCCTGGTTCTGGTCTTCACACTGCTGCTGCACGGACACAGCACCAAGTACAAGGCCTGCAGCACAGGTCTGTGGCTGTGTTGCTCTGTCTACTGTGAAACTTTATTGATCCCCATAGGGAAAATTCTGTTTTCACTTGGGGTTAGTCAGAGAGTACTGCTGACTGTAGGGCAGCCCTCCTGGATCTGTTTGGGATTCAGTGTCTTCCTCAAGGACACTTCAGTAGAGAGGGTGCTTGCCAACATGGGGGCTTGAAGATAGGTCCTCTGGTTGTGAATGGCAATCTCCCTACTCACTACGCCAACCTGCTGTTAGTGTGACTGACGTCTCTTCTAAAGCAATCATCCTTCATGTTCGGGGCTGTGCCTCTCACCCTGTTTCCATCTGGGCTTCTTCTTCTCCTCTCAGGCCTCCTATGGTGTTCTCAGGTGTGGCTGCAGAAGTGCTTTTACAGAGGCACCCTATGTGTGTGTGTGTGTGTGTGCGTGCGTGTGTGTGTGTGTGTGTGTGTGTGTGCGTGCATGCATGCCACCGTCTATAACACAAATGTATCCCAGCCAAGCACAGGTTATGTGAGGACACAGTTTTTAATCTGAGTTGCCACGGAAACCTTGGCACAACCTCTAGCCAGAGAGGCAATCAAATAGAGGGTTTGGGGAGGTGGGAGGGGAGGGGAGAGCAAACGGGAGCAGTGGGGGGAGTAGGACCAGACAAGAAACATTTAGCCACCATTAACGATCAAAGAATGAATAGGAGTCATACGGGCCGCCCCAAATGTTTCCTAATTATTGGTCTAATCACCTTAAATCAACGCTAGCACCTTGGTTTATGGTAAATGTGCCCCCATTTATTTGGGTTATTGGTGGGTAAATCATGAAGACATCTGGCTGGCTTCTGCCAAAGTATGGATTCTCGTTTCATTTGTTTCTTAGACTTCTCTCAGGCCAAAGAAGTAGCTGAATATCCAGTGAATAAAACAGGAGATAGCTCATAAACACAGTGTACAGCAAGAGGAA
>JAXDDX010000112.1:307500-390000 GCA_034670405.1 Hoplostethus atlanticus | reverse complement strand
TACAGGACGCTCTCTCTAATCATTAGTCCCCTTTATACCTCTACATGATGATATTAGAGATACATTGTATTAATCTTTATAGTGGGGAATTGATAATAGAGGCTATTTGTCCTGGGTTCGAATCTCAGCCGTGGTCCTTTCTGTGTGGAGTTTTCATGTTCTCTCTGTGTTGGAGTGGGTTTACAGTCCAAAGACATGCAATCAGGTGGATTGGATACTCTAAATTGCCCGTAGGTGTGAATGTGAGTGTGTTTGCTTATCTGTGTTAGTCTGCCTGTGTCCGCCCCTGTGATGGAGCTTCTCTGCTTATCGCCCAATGCATGCTGGGATAAACTCCAGCATTTCCAATATTGTCATTTCTGAGCATTCATCATTGAAACCAAGGGGTTTAACAAGCTGTAAGTAGATGCCAACAATATTAAAAAGATGTAGTAAGAGTAACTGAAGAATGTGGCAAGTTTTACCAATGATTTGACATGTGACTGGCAAAGACACTGAGGAGATTAAGTGCTCTGATTAAAGTGCCTATAAAGAATGGCATGGCCCTGGTCAAGAAAAATAAAATTCACGATGTCACAGAAATGCCCTGAAAGCCTACAGGTGGAGAAACAGTTGTCGTGGAAATTATATTAAAGTCAATTGCTACTGAAAGTCACTAGAAGAGACAAAACAGTGTTGGAAAACAAATCACTTGGAGACACTCAAGGTCATCCTCTAGTTAACATGAAGCACCAGTATCCTTGAAGCAAGCATTCATTCATTTAGAAACTTTATATGAATCAAATACAGCATGGCATACATGTACTGCAACTACTACTACTTCATGTCATACAGTTCACTTGTACAATTCCTGCTTTTTACCGTCTGTTTGTTTGTTTTTGGTGTAGTATTCAGATGCCTCTCTGGCCTCCCTGAAAAAGGTCTCTGAAAAGTAACACACTAAGGAATGCTAACGGAAGTCGTAGGTGTAATCACGATCAAATGTAATCCCAGCACACTTCAATCAACAACACGTTGTTTTACACTAAAGGAGGCAGATGTCTGGGTAACTCCTACAGTAGGGCTTCCCCTCTGGAACCTTTATAATGTGATGTGGTTGGTTATGATGCGCAGAGGCTAGTGCACAATTGAATAGTTCACACGTTCCAATCCTTTGTGACGCCACTATAAATGTTACCTTTCAAACTCTAGGGGGTCACTATGTGCCTCCCAGCCAGCAGGGGGCGGTGTGAGACTGTTACCCACCAGGCTGGTCTGCTGTCCGGAAGAAGGAATGTCAAAGTGGTTGTATCTACCAGCTTACGTGCGTTGGTGTATGTCACGATAGTAAACATAGCGGAATAAAGGCATGGCGTTGCAGTGTGCCGTGGCTTTAGCGGTCGCGGCCCGGCTGCAGCGGCTTTGTGCTGATGTCGTCGGTACATTTTTCAACAGTTTTCCCTCCACGCCGTGACTTGTGACCCAGTTTGTTTGGTAGGTGGTCTGTCTTGGCTCTGTAGTGCATCAACACGTCCCGTCGGTCCCGGTATGTCGGCGACTACCGACTACTGAAACAGATGCTGATTGATGACCGAGTCGTGACTTGGTTGATGTGATTGAATCTCAAACCGACTAATAATCTTTATTTTGCTCATTCTAGTGTCTCTGTGTTCTCTCACTTGGTATCACTATAATATTTACCACTAAAATGTGTAAGAGGTTTGAAGAGTCAAAGTGCAGCAGTGTCTAACACCTGCAGCATGACTGTTGCTGGGTTTCCATACAAGTAGTCTTTGCAGGTTATGATGTATAATATATAAGTAAGCAGAAAGGCAAAAATGAAATGGCAAATTTGATACAC
The DNA here is from genome assembly GCA_034670405.1 of Hoplostethus atlanticus. NCBI lineage: Eukaryota > Metazoa > Chordata > Actinopteri > Trachichthyiformes > Trachichthyidae > Hoplostethus > Hoplostethus atlanticus. Next base: position 388,160 of record JAXDDX010000112.1, on the reverse strand, counting down.
TTTCTCAATAACGTAAAAAAAAAAAAAGGTTTTTACACTGGCTTGAGGTGGAGAAGATTTCTTATTGATTCAATAATGTGGTAGATGTGGATTATCATGTTGTACATTTGTTATACACTTGGTTGGAAACAGCATGTCCTAACAACTAATGAATTAACTGTCAGATGTTTTTTTGTTGTTTATTTGACATTTTAAAGGAAAGATCCATCCTAAAGCACAGATACAATTAGGGCTTCACAATTATCACAACAATTATAATTTTGATTAATTCCATTGAAAAGAAAATGATGAAAAGATGCTACTCGGGATCAGACTGCTCAAAGCGATTGGTCATATAATGTGAATGCTTCTGATTCGCCAGTGCACGCTCAAGCTCAACAGATCTGTCGGTGATTGGTTACAACGCTCATTTACTGTTTGGAGTGTTTTGAAACTAAGCTAGAAAAACTTTATTTTGACACGGCGGGAGTATTAAATAGTATTAAAAATAATATCCTGATATTTTCTGTCATTTTGACGATGTCGATATTTGATGATATTTTTCATCTTTATTAATGTAATATTAATATTTTCTTCTGGCATACAAAGTCACTTAGATCAGCGAACCTGAAGAAAATATACTGGTCTTTTATAAATGAAAGCAGCACACAGACATCTTAGGCTCACAAACACACACACAAAGTGTATTGTATGAAAAAGAGCCAAGATGGACACAGGACTGACCAAAGAAATGAAAAACAGAAAGGCACTTTATATAAAGCAGATTAATTGTGGACAGGCTGCTGATTGCAAACGATTGACTGAGCCTGGGCCTGACCCACGTTTGTCTCTTCCATTGTTTTCGTATAGGTTGTCCATGACTGACCTGAGAGCGGGATGAACCCTGGGGAGTCCTGTTCATCAACATGGTCGCCATCAAGACGGTGGCGACTTAATTCAATGACTCCCACGTGATTCAAAGAAGAAATAAAATTAACACACCCCAAAACTACAATGGATGCAGTCACTATAGAACTGGATGAAGAGGTGATGAAACACAACTCATCCACAGAGCAACTCCCAGAACCGCTATTGATAATATTATCCCCACCACCACCTTTCCTGCCCGTCCCGAGCGAACCGGCCATGCCGTGGGATCGATGGCATCGGCTTTTTGAGCAGTATCTTGAAGCTCTGGGTGAAACCGAGTTGATAGATTCTACTAAGTGTGTGCTCTTGCAGAACTGTCTTGGCCAAGAAGGACAGCGTGTCTACAAGGCGCTGATCCAAGGTGAAGCCACTTATGCAGCAGCTACCTCCGCACTCTCGGTTCACTTCAGCTCCGTTAACAACCCTCGGACATGTCGCCTTAAATTCCAACAGAGAGCACAGAGGCTCGGGGAGACCGTAGAGCAGTTCGTCTGTGCCTTACAGGAGCTGGGGAAGCCTTGCAACTTTGGAGACTCGCGAGACAAATGTATTCTCAGTCAACTGGTTGAGAAAACTAACTGTACACAACTCAAAGAGAGGCTATTGGTAGAAAAGGAAACTTTAACATTGGCCAATGCATTGGTTATTGGTAAACAGATCGAACATGCTTTGACTGAATCTGCATCACTTGGCTTTCAGAATGTGACTGTAGACGATGCAGACCGTCCCGCCCAAAGGGGGAGGCCTGGACGACGGAAAAATCTCAAACCTCACGCGTCTATAACAGCATCAAATGTATATGGACACAAGAACAATGATGATTATTTTTACAGTAACGATAAACATTATTATAGCAGTAGTGATGAACATGATTGTGATGGTGGCGATGAGACCGATCTAGACTACGATGAAGCTGACGATAAAGATTGTGCTTACGATGGTGACGAGGTGAAAGATGAGGGTTATGACAAACCTAAAGATTATCGCGTTGGTGATAAAGAAGAGGTCATTTCTAAGACTAAAACAAAGGGACATTTCTGCCCCGTCTGTATTGATAGGAACTTCAGAAATGCGAACAAGCTAGCCAGGCACATGAGGACACACACCAAAGAGAAACCATTCAGCTGCCCAGTCTGCGCCTGTGACCTTCAGCCAGTCCTACCACATGACCAGACACGTGAGAAACCAGCACGGTGCCGGGCAGCATATCTGCTCTACGTGTGGGGAAAGTTTAAGAAGCTGGGCAGAGCTGAAAACGCACAAGAAGACCCATTCTGCAGAGGTACTGCCATGCCACGGTTGTGATAAAAAGTTCAAGAAGAAGAGTGTGTTGTTAAATCACATCAAGTCACATAGCAAAGAGCACTCGTACAGATCCCGAACAGAGTCACAAAACAAGAGTATTTATTATAGCGATGAGAAGCATTATGGGGGGGGTGAAAAAGAGACTGATGATTGGCATGGCTTTGACGGGCGTGGGCAGACTGATGCAGATTTGGGTAACGACGACGCCAAGGATAAAGGGTCTGAAGTTGCCGGTGATGAGATGGAAGCTAAATACTGCGATGGCGGTAGCGGTAAAGAAAAGCTTGTTCTCGCCAACTCTAAAACAAAAGGACATTTCTGTCCCATCTGTGTTGACAGGAGCTTCAGAGGGGCCAACAAGCTAGCCAGACACATGAGGACACACACAAAGGAGAAACCATTCAGCTGCCCAGTCTGCGCCGTGACCTTCAGCCAGTCCTACCACATGACCAGACACATCAGAAACCAGCACGGCTTAGGCCAGTATATTTGCGCTAAATGTGGGAAAGGTTTCGGTAGCTGGGTAGAGCTGAAAACTCACAAGAAGACCCATGCCGCAGAAGTACTGTCCCGCCCTGTTGGTAATGAAAAATTTGAGAAGAGTGTGTTGAGTCGTATCAAATCACACAGCAAGGTCCAGCTCAACGCTCAGCGCCCCGTCTGCACCGAGTGCGGTAAAATATTTACTAGAATGTATCATTTGAAAAGGCACATGGCAACCCACGGCATTAAGACGCAAAGCTTATGTTACAAGTGCCCCAGCTGTCAGAGGAGCTACTCCTTACTAAAAGACCTCAATAAACACCTGGAGATCCACCGGAAAGAGAAGAACGGGACCTGCCTCAAGTGTGACCGAACCTTTAACTGTCCCGATGAACTGGAGGCGCACATGGAGATTCACGAGAAGTCTTATCTCTGCACCATCTGTGGGAAGAAGTTTAAGGTTGAGTACGCCTTGAAGAAGCACGAACAAGGGCACAAAGAAGAACAGTTTTATTGTTCGCTGTGTGATAAGCACTTCTCCAAACTTTCTCACTACAAGAGACACTTAATGGTCCATGGCAAGCGGGAATCCAAATGCCCACACTGTGAGAGTGTCTTCCTACAGTTAACCGCTTTAAAAAATCACCTCCGGACTCATACGGAAGAAAGACCACACCAGTGCCCCTGTTGCGTTGAAAGCTTTGCAAAGAAGGAAGAACTAGAACAACACTGCCTGAAACACAGAAAATTCAAGAAAGAAAAACCCTACTCGTGTTCCCGGTGCGATTGCGCTTTCTCCTCGCTGACGGAGTTGACGGCGCACATGAGGTCACACAAAGGAGAGCCAGCCCATGAACTGCCCCGACTGCGGCAAGACGTTTCTGAACAAGACCAAGCTGGAAAAGCACTTGAGCATCCACACGGGGGAAAGACCTCACCTCTGCTCCGTCTGCGGCAACGGGTTCCCCTCCGCCGCCGGCCTGAAGCTGCACGTGCACATCCACACCGGGGACAAACCCTTTAAGTGTTCCCACTGCAGTAAGAGTTTCGCGTCGTCCAGCGGGCTTCGGTTACACGGCAGGCACCACATGGCGGTGCGGCCCAGCTACCCGTGCCCCGACTGCGGGAGGATTTACGGCCGCATGACGGAGTTGAAGATGCACCAGCGCTACCACACGGGGGACAAGCCGTACTCGTGCACCTGCTGCAGCAAACGTTTTGTCAGCAAGGACAAGCTGAACGTGCACATGAGGACACACACGGGGGAGAGGCCATACTCCTGCCCCCACTGTGGACAGACGTTCACACAGACCGGGGACAGAAATAGACACATGAGTAAATACCACTAGTGGGAAAATTGTCTTAATAAAACTCTAGTGAATTTAACTGGTTGTTGCTTTTGTAATAGTGTATATAACCAACCAACCTTCTAAGTTAACTCTTCTAAAGTTTGCTCCGTCATCATACGTGGTCAACCTAACACAGTTGGGATGCTGCGTTGCTTTTGTGTTCTTGTTTTTCTGTTTTGTTCCTGTTTTTTCCACTGCTACTACATTTTTTCTGTTTTATTTACTCCTGTGTAAAGCGCTCTGTAACTGTTTTGCACAAATGCTGCACAAATAAAGATCATTATTATCATTTATTCTTTTATTTTAGTCAGTACTCATATGATGAATGTTTTGAACAATGTTGATAAAAGGTGGAGTTTTTACAATCACGTTTAAATAATTGAGAGGCAAGCGTGTTTCTACGTATACATCTTTTACACATGGATGGAAACGAGTTGCGTGGGCTAGTGCATCCACAACTGGACTAAAATATAAAATCAGACAGGCAGTGTTAATGGGTTTATTTTTCTGACAGAGAAATTAATGACTTCATCTTTGTGATACACTATGGCTTCAATATCTGTGGCATATACAGTGGGGTCCAAAAGTCTGTGTCCACTATCATCATTTATCAAAAGCAAATTAAATGTGTTTATTCAGCTGATACCTCCTACTCAGGAAGACATTATTTAGATTTTATCTTTGATAAATGTTCATATAAAATTAAAATATTTCTGAATATCTTGCTCGCACACCATTTGAAAAGGTTTCCTCAAATTGTTGTCACACCATATATTTCCTTCAATTACTAATGTATGCTCCTTATACACAGTGTAAATAGTTTTGGTCTTTTACTAATACCAGGTATTAGTACGATATTATACGGTCCTCTATGCATTATTGTTGCTACTGGTAGTGCTTTAACTTTGAAAAAGGACTTCTGTTGAAAAATATATTTAATTATGAATTAAATTATTTTGGAAAATTATGTAATCTGATAAATTATGTAATCATTTGACTACAAATGTGTATTGATTTTACAAAAAATAAAACAGAGTTCTTGGTAGTGGACTCAGACTTTTGGAGTACATTGTATCTCTGGTGCGCAATGTCGGTATATAGTACAGCTAATACTACTAATACTGCTATGACTGATACTACTGCTGCTAATACTACTGCTACTACTACTACTACTATTTCTGCTATTACTACTTCTTAACACATTATCTTTCTGATTAATTCAACATTTAAATCAAATCAAGCTGCAGCATTTTAGTGATTGTCATAATTATTATTATTATGGCTGTTGTTGTTACAATATTATCTAATTTGCTATTGTTTTTCAATCTAAGGATAAAATGTTTTACAGTCATGGTAGTATTATGTTTTGAATTTGAATTTGAATTGAGAAAAATGCTGATGGATAATCGCTAATACTATTAAGCCTAGGTACCAATATAGAAACGAAAGTGCATTACATCTTCCAGTACAGCAGGGGGCAGTGTTCACATTGAAGTCATGTAGCTAACGTTACTGTCTCTGCGATCAGAGGAAGACAGAAAGAAAACACAGACAGTAGACGCTGCTAGCTCAGTAAGCTAATCTTCTTAGTTCATATTTATGTCCTATTTAGAGTTTAGAAGCGTCGTGGACACTGACGGATGGTATCGAATTGGAACTTAACCTCACGGAACTAGCCGTTAACGTGTCTATGAGCTAATGCTAACCTAGCTTAGCTAACTAAATGATCGATAGCGTTGTTAGCTGACAAACGACGCTAAGCTATAAAGCTAGGTGATTAGCTGGCGTGAAGTCGAGCCACGGTAACATTGTAGTGAAACATAATGACAGAAACGGCTGTTTAGGGATAATTCTACATTGACACAAGCCAGAAAACTATCTAAGTTAGTATGTGCACTAAATAGCCGTACTGCACGCCTAACAAGTTGTTTGCTAGCTAACCAACCGTATGAGTCACAAAGGTATATTGTGAGCATAATATTATCCGTCTCAAAATAAAACTAATATTTCTTAGGTGTAATTACACATAAGAAACGATTCAATAGCTGTAAACATTCTAATATTTCCCATTTTCTTGTGATAAGGTGTGTATAAGATAAGGTGTGCATGAGCTGAGATTTAAACTCTTTGTTTCTGCTATGACATGACATTGAGATACTGTAACATTTTACACCCTAGAGTCCACGTGGAACGAGCCAGAGGTATTTAATCTGCATTTTCAGTCTAATGGAAAACTGCCTCTGTTGTCTAAGAGCAGTAACCATTCACACGGTGCTTCTAGTTGGTCCAAAAATACTCCCAAGTGTAAAAACAGTGAAGACAAAATGCTATTTTCATAATTCATTAATCAGAGATTGAGGTCTAGCAGTCAGTGATTACATTTTCCACCTGCCAATCCTACCTGGAGCTGCAGAAAAAGTGTATTGGGTATAAACCTGCTGCATATGCACTCTCCTTATGACTACTCTGGGCTACTTTACTCCTGCCAGTGAGCAGGATATATTCTGTAATAGTACAATAGAACAGTCCATCCCTCAAACAGGCAGCTTGCTTAGTGGAGAGGATGCTAGACAGTTCTACGAAGGTCTAACCAAAGACAGTAATGGAGAAGGGGTACGGAGGAGTGCAGATAGCAGGACACATGAGAGATTGTGTAGACAGAACAATAGAGGAGATGCACCATTGTCCAGGAAAAGAGTGAGGAGGAGAATACGCGGTAGAGAGATACAACAGAATCAGACAGATACCACAGCAGAAAGGGAGGTTAGTGGTCAAAGAGAAGGCACTCGAAGGAATGAGGGAACAAGAGAAAGAAATAACTCCGAAAGATCCATGGAGCTCCAGGGGCTGAAGCTGCTGCGCTGTGCCCAGGAGGGAGACCTTTCGGGGGTGAAAGAGCTGCTCTCAAGGGGGGTGGACATCAACTTTCAGGTACAGGACTACTCTGTGTATGTTTTTTTGTGGGAGAAATTGGGGCAGGGGTTGAACTATTCATTTACAGTAAAAGTATTTGCCTGTGTGCATGTGTGTGTTCCCCTGCAGGATAGTTTCTTCTGGACTGCGGTGATGTGTGCAAGCTGGGCAGGCCAGAGGGCTGCAGTGGGGCTGCTGCTGCAACGAGGAGCAGCCTGGGTTGGGGTGGTTGACACACACGGCAGGGACTCCAGGGAACTGGCATTGGAAGGTACACAAAAGCATTTCGATGTAACTTTCACTAACATTGGTGTGGATCTGTGTATTCTGTTAAGTTGAACTCTTTATTTTTTTTTCCCCAGCGGGCCACCGGGGGGTGTTGGAGGAGTTAGAAAGCTATGGAAGAAATCCACAGCGAGGCACACAACCTGACAGCAGGTTAGCACATACGCAAATGTACTCAACAGGATACAGCCAAAACCAAATTCAGTCCACTTTCACATACCCATGTTGTCTCTTCCTCTCTTTCTCTCCAGTTCTCCCCAGCCCCAGTGGTGTCATGTGTGTGGTAGCCAGTACAGCAGCAGTCTGTCGTCGCATCTCTCCTCCACTCTGCACCAGTTCAGCCTGCGGCGTCCAGCGTCCACTCCCCACTACTGTCTCCCCCCCTCCAGCACCGGCTACAAGATGATGGTTCGCTGTGGCTGGAACCCAGGGACAGGACTGGGGCCGGAAGGGGCAGGGCCTATGCAGCCTGTGCCGACTGTGCTGAAGAGAGACCAAAAAGGCCTGGGCTATGGACCAGTGAAAAGAGCCAAAGTTACTCACTTCCTGGCCAAGGACCATGAAGCAGTGAAACGACTACCCACGGAGAAAGAGAAGAGGGGAGGAAGGGGAAAGAGGAAGGAAGAAAGCAGGAGAAAGCAAGAAAGGGATAAAAACTGGGAGAGAGATTTTCGTGCCTCCTTTTATCTTTGACGTCTGCTCCCAGAATGATTTTACCACACTTGACGCTGTGCGCATGTCTAGCGAAGTCATCTGAAAGCATCTGATTGGAAAATGTTGGACAGTTTTATTACAAGGACATTGTGCAGCTATGATCCCAGTCTGTTCTCTCCATGCTGGATGTTTCTCAAAGGGGCGGATTCTTTCCTGTGCATTAGACTGTTTTCTATTAACTCACCTCAACTCCTCCTTGAATCTACCTCAAAGCTGATAATCACCTTCCTTTTTATACAGTGGGTCAAACCTGTGTACCGGCCATAGGTACACAGGTTTGATCAGATAAGGTGACATTGATTAATTAATATTGTGATTGCTGTGTGTTATCCACCCAGTAAGACGGCTATCAAAGGTTATATAAGATGTGATATAAATCTATTAAACAATATATCAGCCTTACTGTTCAAACATCTTTATTGTGACCATTGCTCCCTGTGTGCGTTCCAGGCTCTCCTGTTATAGCCTATCCTGATGTTACTGTGGAAAGGAAAAGCACAGTCTCACAGTCTCTCACAGCCTTAATTTGTTACTGCAATGAGGAGTGAAAGAAACAGATGGGCTCAAATATATGGTGGCCAAACGTATCTAGAAATTGTGTTAGTAACTGCAGTAATGGTGTTAAAGGGTGACTCTTCTGAAGCACTTGTTTTGCTTTGAACACCGACTGCTGTAATGTAATGCAGTCTCTCAACCCTACTGTGAAGGAGTCCGTCAACTCTTCCATGACGGCTCCACAAAAAGTAACTTCTCACCTACTGTTGCACCAACACAAACATATGACTCACTTATTTCCCGCCCTGCCATATCAGCATGGAGGACACACATTATCGCCTCGCATTTAGACAGGTTGTTCTGGCGTCAACCAGAAGTCTCTTTCACGCCTATAGCATGTAGCTAAAATGCAGGAGGTAGGATTTTAAGATGAAATATCACCTGAATGCTGGCCTCGCTACACTGGTCATAGCTAATATCACAGACCTGTGCAGCCTCAGATCCTTCCCTCCAGGCTTAAGACTGAAGATTACTGGGCTTTAGAAAGACCTGATCTTTGACTGGAAGAATCAGTATCCGCTAGGGGTGGGTGATATAGCGTTAAAATAATATCACGATATTTCAGGGTAATTTGCGGTAACAATATTCATGACGATATGAAAAAATAATACTGAACAGACTTTTATTGGTGATTGCAGTAGCATTTATTAGTGCAAATAGTGACAACATAAGTCAAAATATAAACATAAAAGTAGGTATAATAGTGTTTTCCTTGGAATCTTCAGTAAAAGTATAAACTCAATTGTTTAATATTTTAGTTTAACAATAAGTAAAAGTTAGTTTAGTTATTGTTTGAGTGCTCAGTTTGAGATCAACACTCAAATAATTAGACATTGGTGACTTTGTTACCATTAAGACATTATCACTAGCAATAATGTAGCCTATAGTCTACAGATAAAAAATGTGAAAAATGCTAAGTGCAAATCATCGTTAATATCGTGATACAACACTTTTTTTTCATGTACAAATTTATACCGGTATTATCATGAACGATATGTTATGGCACAGCCCTAGTATCCGCTTTTAAACCGCTTCTTAAAAACATATTTTTAGAGGCTTGCTTTTATGTAATGTCGTCCATCCTATTGTTTTTACCCATTGTTTTTTTAATCTTGTGCCTTCTTGTTTTTATTTGTTTTGAGTATTTTGTGAGTATGACGCTTTTATTTGATTGTTAAAGCACCTTTTAAAACATGTTACACAAAGTTTATTATTATGGATGTGACCTTGAGATCTGGCTATAAAGTATTGCGTAGCAAAATTTATCACATGCCTTGTCTATTAGCTTTGAAACATTATTAGCCTAGTACTGCTAAGTGCTAATATGGCTGTGCTTATTTTGTGGTTTAGACTGGAATTAGTTGTCAAATACAACAAAATGACATCTAAAACCACCAATTTCCAGTTCAGTGATTTTTGTAAGCATTTACTAATCATATAATATTACTAAAACAATAATCTAAACAATTTGGGTTTAGCAGTAGAAATACTGATCAGTGTACATTGTGTCTTCATCACTGGACATCTGCCTTGTTGTGATTGTTGTACTCATGCCGTGGAACGTGTCACCAACTTCAATTTGATTGGCCGTAAGGGACCTAGGATGCCTTGAGGGTCCATCTGCGGGGGGATCTGGAGAATGGACAGGTTCAGTAAAAAGTATGAGGAATTGTCAAGTCTCCTATGCAACTATTTAACGGAAGTCCAGCTAATTTATTGCCCGTTGCTGTTTATGTTGCGTGTTCTTTGTATTAATGTAGACATGAACACATAATCACCTCTGTCTCTTTGCAGACGGAGAAGCTGTAGTTCTGTAGAACCTCCACTAAGGCCAGTTTAACCATCACCAGAGCAAATCGCATCCCGATACAGTTCCTAGGCCCTGCTCCAAACGGCAGGTAAGTGTATGGGTCAATGCTCTGCTTGTTCTCTTTACTAAATCTGGAAGAAAAAAAACCACAAATCGACAAAGAAAAGAGGCTAAACAACATATTGGGGTTTTTTTTATGGACCAGGACAAATAAAGCACATTTGAAGTGTTTCATGAGGGATGACAATGTTCACTTGTGTCCTATTTGTCTTTTTCCCTGCTGTATCCTATTACGTTTGCTGCTGCAATGACCTAATGTCCCCACAGGATCATGAAACATTCATCTTATCTTATTTGTATAACAGTTTACAAAATGCTTGAACGATCAAAGCAAACATCATACTCATACAATAAATAAAAACAATTTTAGAATAGCCAGAAGGGCCCTGCCCGAGCAGCTGAGTATGTTGTATCCGTTCAAATCCCACCTCCAGTATTTATTTATTTTTGTCTTTATTTGACAGTCAGTGGAGAGAGACAGGAAAGATGACATGTGACATGGGACCCGGGCCAGATTCGAACCCAGGACATCATGGTTATGTGGTATGCGCCTTAGACCACTGAGGCACCTCCTGTATTTAGTACAAGCTGGAGATGTGAAAGAGACTTTTGATTGATGTAGACAATAGTCCACATTTTAGGAGATAATAACACCAGTTTCTTTCTCCACGTTACGAAATAACATAAAAACTTGATTTCAGAAGTGATTGCACCATTCTCTTACCTCTTCTTCAAAGTTTAAGTCAGTATAATTTTCCCCCAAAATTTCTGACAGCTGACTTCACACTGGCTTACTTCATTATGAGACAATCCTAAGTCATTTCAGGGACCCAATAATACTGTTTATACCAGCAGTGGGACTTGGGGTGTTATTGCTGCGTTGTCATTATGTAAGTGTTCACAATGCACACACATATACACACTGGCAGCTACCTGTCAGGTTTGAAGTCCTCTGGGTCTGGCCACAGGTCAGGGTCACGCTGCAGAGCGTAGACTGGGACCATAACAAGCATGCCCTTAGGGATAGTGACTCCATTGATCTCCACAGTTGCTTTGGCAACGCGCTCCAGGCGTGCACCTGGAGGGTAGAGCCTAACGGCAAAATCTTTTTCAGTCTAAAGAGTCCACCTCAAATACCCAAAAGCTGAGAATATTCTGATGATATAGAAGTTATATTTTTGACTTTGAAAGTAATAACTGATCTTCCATTATCTTCATTAAGAAAATTCCACGCTCAGACTCACAGTGTTATATATCATCAGTCTGTGATGCTCAATGCATTCCAGGAGACATTTTGTGATGACATGTTGTAATTTATTTTTTTGGTGTGCCCAATTTCCCTCAGCCTGCCTCGTGTATTTTTGCCTCAGCCAGCGATATCATACATTTCCCAGAATGCCTTTCGACAACCCCTGTGGAACGGCCGTGAACTTGTTTCATTTAGTACATGTACGTGGAGAGAACAGTAGTAGTAGTTGTCCCCCTTACACAAAATGCAATGCCCCGTGGCTGCATTGCATTATGGTCTATTGAGGCTACTGCTGGTGAGGAGTCTTCTGAATCTAAGAGTCGGTGCAAAATGGTGACTTAAAAAGAAGCTCTTGCTTCCTGATTTGGGACCTGATTCTGAGGGGCTGACACCATTATCATTGCTGGACATTGTTCTGCTATTAAACTCCATTGTAGCTGCACTGGAAATATCTCGATGTGATGTGATGTCATCTACATTTGGTTAGTCATCCTCCACCAAATAACAAAATGGGCCCAGGAATACAAGGTACATCACCAAAACAGTGTTCACGTGTTTCAGGGTGGATTTTTCCTGCAGGTGTTTTTGTTTGGGTAATCAATACAACTAAAAGACATAAAATAACCTTAACCTCAGAGATTCATTGACCACGCTGTCTAGGTACTCCATTTGCATCAGAGCTTCATATTGGACGGGGGCCTGCAGTGTTGTAATCAGTCACAATTTGGTTATGTGAAAAAATAATGTTGATATTCAAAACAAATTTAATTGAAAAAAGTTAAGTACAATTGTAGATTGAGGAACGGACTAGAAGACTACATATCCCAGTGTAATTCTGCTCTACCTTGTTAGGGAAAGTAGCATCTATCTCCTCCTGCAGGTGTTGCATGACTTCTGGATTTCTTGCCAGGTTGTAAGCCAAGAAAGTGAGAGTGATTCCAGACGTCTCTGAACCAGCAGAGATAAAAATTGTTGCTTGCGACAAGATCTCGTGATCACTTAGACCTGTTGAGGCAGGAGGATGAAATGATTTCTTTATATGAATTTGGTCTTAGATGTTTTATTTTTTTTATTTTTCTGCATTAGTGTTTTACATTACTGCTCTTTTAGTATTCTTTTTTTGATATTTTCATTTCATTATTTTTGAAAGCGTCTTCGCTTTACAGATTCTTTTTTTTTTTTACATGTGCCTAAGACTTTTGCACAGTACTGTATTTATATCTTTGATGCCACCAACCCTTATGCTGCTCCTCTCCCTTGGAGTGATTGACTGTCTGGGAGTTGATCATCAATTGAAGGAAATCCAACCGAGTCTGAAAACAATAAAAGCAATTAGAAGTGTAAGGCAGGCATGTGTTCATGTTTTATCTGTGTGTGTGTGTGTGTGTGTGTGTGTTTTATCCAGACCTGGTGTGAGCTCCTACTGCGTTCTGCTCTGATCTTCTCCAGAACAGTTCGAAAGAAGGACGTAGCAGACTTAGGAAAAAGGGACAACCCTAACATCTCCAAGAGAGGAAGGAGGAATGGAAAACACCCTGATGGAAGAGGGAGAGGGGGGAGGGCACTTAATACCCAATAATAGCATTATCCAGATCAATGACTTTATCTGTATGATTATCAAGATTGATTATATCAGTATAAAGAAGATGCAGGCGAAGAGGAGCGTCGGTGTACCTTGGACCAAGAAGAGAGGTATAGAGACTCTGAACAACTGCTTGTTATGAGTGATGAAGGGAGATGAGGGATTGTTGATTGAGTCGAGGTCCACACTGAATGCACAGCTCACCAACACATCCACGCTGTAGGATCCAAAGAAGCTGGGACACACAGTTTATCAATCAGCCAGTCAGACACCATTTCTTTACGACATTTGTTTGGCCGAGTGTTAGCAGGTTTGTGCCACAATCCTTATCTGTGGGCACTGCCAAGTCACCTGTCGCTGGGTTTATGCCGAGTTTTACACCCCTGCCGAGAGCGATGCAATACCCACCGTGTTAAATACCCACACTATGCGCTAAGGCCAGGCCATCAGAGGGAGTTTCAAACCAGAATACAGATGCTTGGTAGGGGGGATTACTCACTCCTTCGGACTCATAACTTCAGCATCCTCCGCCCTGGCCCTCAGGCTGTCCGTCAGCTTGCGGGAGTGGTGTTTCATGAGGGGAAACATCTGAGGCAGAAGAGAGGAGGGCAGCGAGCAGAAGTACAGTGAAGTGTATGAAGAGGATGAAGTGGAGTGAATGGGAAGGGTACTGGCAACTCCTTACTTCTTTTATACGCCCAGAGCTGAAGGAGGGAGAGAGGATGTTGCGAAGTCGTCGCCATGTCCCGTCCTCGGCAACATTCAGAGCATCATAGAGGTCTCCATTTAGACGCAAGTTCTAAAGGTGAACGTTGGTCAGTACGTGTGTGTGTGTGTGTGTGTGTGTGTGTGTGTGTGTATTCAGGCTTCTCCATCACCAAAATTCATACATTAGTGAAATGGTTGATGACATTACAGCAGAAGACACTATCTGTGTGGTCAATGGATTACTAAAATACTAAAAGGCTGTTGTATCATTCTACTCAGTCCTTTTCCTCCGCCTCAGTCCTCCTCTTATGTGTTCCTACCCTTCGGTTGGTGAAGTGGGAGAAGAACTCCTTCACCAGGATGGTTTTCAGCATGGCAGGATCCATAACAGCCAGCATGGGTTTTTTCAACTCATACACACTGGACACATGCACACATATGAAAACATCAACAACATGATAGCCTTGTGGGGACACGTGAATACACTTCAAAAGCTTTGTAGACTCACCCCCATATCTTCCCATACTTTCTAGAAGACTCATAGTCATCTATGTAGTAAACCTGTGAAACACAGATGACATCTTTGTCACCAGCATCTTTATCTGCACCATAAAAAAGTTATAGGGTTGTAACACCAAAAAGAAGTGCACACACCTCGCTGTGTCTGCCAATGGTGCCCCAGTACATCCGCGGCTTGGGACAAGGGATTCCCAACTTCTCAAATATCCCGTAAGACGAGTAGCCATACCTAAAGACACGGGATGGAAAGGGTTAAATCACGTCTTCAGAGGCCCCGCTGCTTGTTTTGTTGTCAAATCCGCCAGAAAATGTTTCGCCTGGATTACTAATAAAACCCATGTATTCTGGTTCAAATGTATAGCTGATCCTTACACGATAAACAAGCTGATGAATATGGCCAGTAGAGTCCATGTTTCAAAAGACATGAACGAAAGAAAGTCCATAGTGCTTTCCTGTTTGTCTCAGAAGCGTATTCTCTTGGACTGAGGCCTAAACAAAGTCTGCAGAAATGCGGATTTACGGAAAGTGTGCATGTAGGGCTGAAAAAGTCTGCGAGAGAGCCCTCGTGCACTTGACGATTTGACAGTGGGACAGCCCTGAACCCTCGCGGATTTAGCGGGAACGCGCCTCAAAGTCCGTGAGTCCGTGAGTGTGGACATTGGGATTGGGCCCGACTTTAGATTTATCGTTCATAAGTGAGTTGTGGCAACCAATTCGCGTGTGTGTGTTGTATTTATGTTACAACACAGGCAATCACAGGCCTAGATTGCTCTCACAGTTGGTGGAAATGGTCTGCACAGTCACAGTCTGTTAATGATTCACCTGACAAGCCTGCTGTTATTGGTCTACCCCTGGCACACTTACCTGTGGCTCACCCACAGAGCGGGTGCAGTAGAGGATAAACGCTTTTAGTACCATAGGGTGAAGAGAGAGAGAGAAGAGAGAAGACCTGCAGAGATGGGATTCCTCCCCTATTTCTCCACTGAGACATGGACTCTCCTAGTTGCCTTCATCACACTGATCTTTGCGTAAAATACTTTTTATAACACACTTCTGGTCATTTGTATTGTTTCTCTGTGTGTGTGTGTGTGTGTGTGTGTTCATACTGTAAAGTAACTTGATTGACAATGAAAATATTCTCTCTTTCCCTCTCTCTGTTATGTACAGGTATGCATGCTGGCCATATGGAACATTTAAGAGGCTAGGCATCCCCGGTCCCAACCCGATTCCTTTTCTCGGCACCATGCTGCAGTATAGAAAGGTTGAAAACAGATTCCATTGCGCTTGTGTGTGTGTGTGTGCATGAGTGTCTATGTGTCTGTAGTGTGTACATGTATTCTTAGCAAAATTAGTAACTGATTTTTGGTTTTGTGATTTTTTTTGGGGGGGGGGATTTTGTGATTTTTGGTTTTGTGATACTAGCCATTCTTCACTATTTCATAACCTGTATTATTCCTATACATAGGGATTCGTCACCTTTGATGAAGAGTGTTTCCGGAAATATGGAAAAATGTGGGGGTAAGTATTGTCTGTGTGTTTCTGTTTGTTTATACTGACATGTTTATACTGTCTGTATACTGTCTTATTTCAGTGGATTTGTACCTGAATACGAGGAGTAAATGATCACTTGTTGTGTTATTCTTGGTGTATTTAGCATCTATGACGGTCATCAGCCAGTGCTGTGTATCACAGACCCTGCCATGATAAAGACCATCTTTATTAAGGAGTGCTACTCTTTGTTCACCAATCGTAGAGTAAGCACACTCACTCACCATATGACTCGCTCACACTCAGTCATCATCAGCATCAGATGGTATAGTAACCCTCCATTTGTTTTCTAATACCTTCTGTTGTAGAACTTCCGTTTGAATGGGGAACTGTATGATGCCGTGTCCATCGCTGAGGACGACCAGTGGAGGAGGATCCGTAGTGTCCTCTCTCCCTCCTTCACTTCTGGAAGACTGAAAGAGGTACAGCCCTTCCCTCCCTCTTCCCTCGCCTTTGTCTTTCTCTGAATAGAATCGTGTTGTAACGGCACACTAGCTGAAACCGGATGCTATCTAGAGTAATGCCACAAAGAAGCAGGAGAAACTGTACCCGTATCATTTCTTCCATATCCAGTAAATCCAGTTTATCTTTCTCTGTCCATCTGTCTCTGTCTGTGCCTCAGATGTTTGACATAATGACGCACCACTCAGCTAATCTCGTCAGCAGCATGAAAAAGAAGGCAGACAAGGACGAGGTCCTGGAGCTGAAGGAGTAAGAACACTTTCATACTCCAGTATACTCCAGTTACACACACAAAAACCACACGTCAGACATTTTCAAGCCTGAAAGGATATGTAGGCTGTATGTATGTGTGTGCTCTCTAGGTTCTTTGGACCCTACAGTATGGATGTAGTGACCAGCACATCCTTCAGTGTAGACATAGATTCCCTCAACAACCCCGCAGACCCGTTTGTTAGCAACATCAAGAAGATGCTGAAGTTTGACTTGTTCAGCCCTCTCTTCCTCCTTGTTGGTAAAGCATTTGTTTTGCTTTTGTAAAATAATGGAAACTTTGTCCTCCAGCTAGTTGGTCAACCTACAATACCAGGCAACTTATTGGAGATGTTTGATGATAGTCAGTACCGTATTCCCTTTGTGAATATGTTGCTTCCTGTTCAACGGCAGCTGTCTTCCCCTTCTTGGGTCCTGTATTTGAGAAGATGGAGTTTTCTTTTTTCCCGTCCTCTGTCACGGACTTCTTTTACGCTGCACTGCAGACGATCAAGACTAATCGTGAGACCAGCGAGCACAAGGTATGGCTGTGTCCTGTGTGTGTGTGTGTGTGTGTGTGTGTGTGTGTGTGTGTTGTATGTTGGTTTGACAGGGGATTATATCAACAGATCTAGAAGTGTAATCTAAAGTAATCTAGTGAATGTCTACTTTCAGAGTCGGGTGGATTTCCTTCAGCTGATGATTGACTCTCAGAAAGGCAATCGCTCCAGTGGGGAGGGGCAGAATAAAGGTGACATCTTGCACGAAACACACACACACACACACACAAAATTTAAAGCCGTTTTCAATCGTGTCTCCCTCTCTATCCCCTCAGGTTTGAGTGATCACGAGATCCTTTCTCAGGCTATGATGTTCCTCTTTGCTGGCTATGAAACCACCAGCAGTTCTCTCACGTTCTTGGCCTACAACCTGGCAACAAACCCTCACACCATGACACGGCTGCAGGAGGAGATAGACTCCACCTTCCCTAACAAGGTACCTAGGAAGTAGGGAGCACACAACAGTAGGGGGTCCCAAAATGCCTCATTTCATAAAGGGATCTCACTTTTTTCAGGTTTTTCTTACCTCACTGCATTTATCCACTTTCTATGTAGCCATCCAGCACTTATGTCAGCTTTAACTTTGCAAAAATTGGTAGCAGACGTAAGAAGGTGTGTGTGTGTGTGTGTGTGCCTGTGTGTGCAGGCTCCTGTCCAGTACCAGGCCCTGATGCAGATGGAGTATCTGGACAGCGTCATCAACGAGTCTCTCCGGCTGTACCCCATCGCCCCACGTCTGGAGCGCGTTGCCAAGGCAACTGTGGAGATCAACGGGCTAGTGATTCCAAAAGGCATAATTGTTCTTGTACCCACGTGGGCCCTGCACCGGGACCCCGAGCTGTGGACCGACCCGGAGGAGTTCAAACCTGACAGGTACGTTAACGTCTTGTGTGTACGTATGCCATCGTAGCCAGGTAAAGAATCCACACAGAGAGGGCTGTACTCACCACTGCCTCACCCTATTATTATTTGTGTGTGTGTATGTGTGTGTGTGTGTGTGTGTGCGTATGTTCCCCCAGGTTCAGCAAGGAGAACAAGGACTCTATTGACCCATACACCTACATGCCTTTTGGGGCAGGGCCTAGGAACTGTATTGGGATGCGATTTGCTCTGATGATGATGAAGCTGGCAATGGTGGAGATCCTGCAGAGGTTCAGCTTCTCTGTGTGTGAGGAGACAGAGGTGAGACCAGCAACCTTCACCCATATACTGCTTAGCGCTGATTTATTAGTGGTGTATGTTTAATCAGATCCGAGGTCAAATCGTTGTTGTTAGGCAGTGAAGATAAGGGTTACATAACGTCAAAGCTATCAGCAGAATAACAATCATGTGTTTGTCAGTCCAAAGATCAACAACCACTGCCTCACACAGCGCACAGGAAAATAATACAATACAGTACATTTAATAGAGTAATACAGTATGCACTCAAATGTCAAATAATGCACCTGTAATTGCTATTCGCTGTCTTCATGAGACTTCTACCCTCCAGATGTTGTTACCTCTGTTGCTACCAGAGTTAAAATGGAAAGCTTTGCATGTTTTGTATGTTGTCGGCTTTGTTCATTTCCTTCTGTCATTTCCTGCTAGACCCCCTTGGAGATGGACGTCCAGGCCCTGTTAATGCCAAAGCGACCAATCAAACTGAAGCTTGTGCCACGTTCTGACTCCTCAAGCGAGAAAACCGAGGACAACTGAGGACACACACACACACACAGTACTGATTTTTACCACAATACACTGTCCGTCAGAGTTGTATAAATAATAAATAAATATAATGGACAAAAATATGAATTACTTTTTATATATGAATGATTAAAAATGACTGGAACAAACAAAACACTACATCACTTTTCACATCACTTTTCACTTTTTATTACAGTATTATTACAGTACCATGCACCTTTATTTATCAATACTCTCCTCTATTCTTTGTTCCTGTTATTGTAAAGCTTTTGGCAATATCCTAATCCAATTTATTGATACATAACCTAAAGATTCAGGCATGGCCTTGGCCCATCTAAGATTATCATGCCAAAAAATGTATCCTGTATGAGACAAGAAAGGATGTTGTGGGTTTCTCTCCTGGACTGCTCATTCGGTCCATTTAAACATTGTCACTGTTTGTTTGACGCCATTGCTGTTACACCAACATTTGATTTGTAGGTGCAACAAATGACTATGAATATGGCTGTGCAGCAGTGCTGGGCCTAAGATATTGATCAATTTCATAATTAAGTCAGAAATATTACCCCTTTGAATTAGCTAATATTTTATGATTTTATGTGAAATGTTCCTAAACTTAAAGGTTTTATATGGAATTATTTCAAATAACATGTGAGAAATATATTTTTTAAGAATAAAAAACAGACTTGATAGTAAAAATAGAAAACATTTTTCTCTGGATACTCAAAAGTGGTGTAGACAATTGTTGATATGTATTTTCAGTAAGAAAATGTTTACAAAGTTAAACAGTGAGGCTAAATTCAATATAGGCTAGTCCAAAAATGTGTTAAAAATGTAAGTGACCTTTGGTTCTTAGTGAAGTCAAATATTCCAAAAAGGTGGTTTGGTTCGGGCATTATAGTGAGCAAATATTTGTATTCATATCAGTTGAAATGGAAAGACATTCAAGAGTCCCATCTGATTCCAGCCCCTCTTCACTGGGATGGATGAAAGAGTGAAAAAGGTTAATTTGATCAGACCAAACGTGCCAGATAGCAATTCAACTTTTGACCACAGATATTTCACTGATATAAATCAGAAAACACACTGAAATACGATAAGCGGTCTACTATAATCCATTCATTATTGTTATTGTTATTGCTTTATTGCTGTTATTGCTCTTTGGAGTGTAATAGTGTGTGTTTTGCAGGGAGGGCGCGCCTGTCCCTCTGATTTTTTAAATCACAACACCGCCCTCGTGCGGCCGGTCTGATTACATCAATGTCCTTTCATCGTCTATACTCCTGTTCCTTAATTATCGATCCAATATCCGAGTTTTTCCACCATCTTGTTCTTTCCGTGTTTATAAACAGAGAGCAGACATAGAGATTACAAAAATCTGAAGTGGGCAATCAGTATCTATACAATAGACACCATTTGTTTCTGGGGTTGG
Source organism: Hoplostethus atlanticus (assembly GCA_034670405.1). Lineage (NCBI taxonomy): Eukaryota > Metazoa > Chordata > Actinopteri > Trachichthyiformes > Trachichthyidae > Hoplostethus > Hoplostethus atlanticus. The sequence goes on along the minus strand of JAXDDX010000112.1, from coordinate 367,785 downwards.
AATGTAAAAAATTTAGTCATTTACAGGTTTAACTGTAAATGACAGACTTTATTACACTGATGCAGCCTAGAATTTCTCCAAACCAGTAAATTGATTACTTTCACTTATTTTTTGATTACTTTGCCTCCAAGATATATAAAGTGTGAGGTTACACTGATTTTTTACAATATTATCTGTAATCTCACGACTGACATTTTAGGTTACTATACAAATATCACAGCAACCGCATAAAACCTTATAGAAATATTGATGATGATAGATATTTTTTTTAAAGTATGATTACGTCACTATGTCGACGTGAGTACCACAGACACACGAATTCCTATAGGAATATTCTCGGAATATGAAAGTGATTTTACATCAGGGCAGAGTTGCACTGGCTCCTCTGGAATTTAGAGAAACAACAAATTGCTGTGTTGTAGTGGTGATAAAATGGCGATCAAACAAATAAAAACAAATAACTACAGAGTGATTTGTATCTGTAACCCATCATTTTCAAAAATGGAAAATGACTTGTAAATATGCAGCATTTGAATAAATGTCTTTATTTTTTTTACTAATATACTACTAACTAATATATTACTAATATGTCAATATTTGTACATTAACACTAACATTTTTAGAAATATATTTTAATATTTTTGTGTGGATGCTATTGAGACTGTTCTTGCGCCTGTAAAATCGCCAAGATTAAACTCACCTGAATAACCAAGAACAAGACTTTCGGTTTCGGTGTGCAGCGTTCAAACTAAAGACGTGAGTTTAAACGTGAAACGTGTATTACTGAAAAATCAATGACAATTATTCACAAATGTTGCGCATGTTTACATTTTTTTCAATTGATGGTTACAGATACAAATGACTGCATTTACTTGTGAATTGCGTCTGTGTCTCCTTTTGACAGTTTGATCTCCATATAATAATGGTGGGTTAAAAATCACATGGATCATAAATGAACACTTATAATTATTTAAAACCCAGAGAACCAAGACTCTAATCTGCGATACCTTCAAGAAACAAAATCTCGCAGTGGATACAGTGACAATGAACTGGAACTATATAATGAACTGAATGTTTGAGCTATCATATACACACGAGGCGTGTGTCACGGTAGAACTAGCAGTTTTGAACCCCAAAATGTGCCCAGTATCCATTGAAAAAATACCCTCGGACACCTGTTAAGCGTTTTTTAGGTGGAAGACGGAAAGACTGTGGCCAAGGCTGCCTTCAAGTGCTACCAGAAATATCGTAATTATGACTTAACGCACATGAACGACCCAACAAAGTAGTAAATAGATAGGGAAAGAGGGAATTTCCTAGGATACGGAAGTTGCTGAAATGTGGCCACTTCAGTGCTAAGGGTGGAAGTTTATTAATTAGGCACAAGATAATAAGACACTTAAAGAGCGAAATAGAACACAGTGATAGGCTTATACACGACATACACGATAAGCAACGCATTTCAATCTTATGACCCTTCCTCCATCAGCATCCTCAGCTTCCAACCATTTACTTTATTTAACTTTTAATTGTTGTGCATGTCCTCTTTGGTATACAAACATACTCGGTGTTCTGATTTTTAAATTGTTAGTTACAAATAACCCCATTTCTATATTATTGTCCTAATCCTCCAACTTAAACATCCATCGCAGCAGCACAAAATATATCACTCCATTTCTAAAATGAAACTACAGTTACCAGTCGTCGGTGCTTTTACCGAAGCAGCAGCTTACGAGGAGCATGTGAAGGCAACAGGAGTCCCGTTCTCAGGGATAATCCATTCCGGATCCTCTCACTGACCCAGAGTCCATGTTGTTCCGACAGCCACGGAGCGAGCTGGTGCCCTGGCCGAAAAACTCACGTTGCAACTCTGTGTGTGTCAGAAGTGTGTGTTTTGACCCTCCGAAAGAAGATGGCAGACTACCGGGACGACACCGGAGCTCGCGCCCTTCTAGCTTTACAATCGGCACCGTGCAGTCCCGTGCGCGTTGCGGTGACCTCGCACTCCTTTCAGCCCTCCCTCGCCCTCTCTGGTACCTCGGTTATGGAAGCCAGGATCATTCCCGTGCGCTTTGCGCCCCCTCCGCAGGCCTTGGCCAGATTCGAGGGCCGGGACTTTGAGTTTGTCATGCGCCAGAGGACAGTCACTATAGGCCGGAACTCGTCTCACGGGTCCGTGGATATCAATATGGGCCATTCGAGCTTCATTTCGAGAAGGCACTTGCAAATTACCTTTGATGAATCCATCGGTTTCTCTCTCCGCTGTCTGGGGAAGAACGGCGTGTTCGTGGACGGGGTGTTTCAGCGGAGAGGGGCGCCGCCGCTGCTGCTGCCCCGAGAGTGAGTCCCATTAGCTAGCACGGTCGCTAATATCAAGCTAATTATGGCAACCTAGTGGCTCGCTGCAGCGCCAGGTACTTACGGGCGAATTAGCACAGAGGCTCCCAAACTTTCTTTAGTCAAAGCCCCATAGATAGATACACAGCAGGCCACGGGCCGACATTTGGTGAGAATATGTCCCTGGGACCCTCATCTAAGAGGATTAATGTTGGATGTGATTTGGTACAGCAACGGACAACTGTCTGTACTGTAGTCTAAGTTAAGTATGGACAGTGAAACCTCTGACCAGAGGCCATTCCTAAAACATTTTATAGTAAACTGCTCTTTCTTCAAATGAAATGAGAGTGAATTAAACGATTCCTCATTTTGCTGGGGGTTCTGGAAACTCCTCAAGGACACCTGCTGGTCCCCGGACCCACTTTGTGAACCAGTGAATTAGCTAACTAGCTAGCTGTATTTGGCCTGCTAACACTGATAGCTAAGAGCTAACTTAGTTAGCAAACTCGGAAAAGTGCCGTTGGCCATTTCGCAACGATACAAGCAGTCATTAACATTAAGTTAGAATTGGCTACCTAAAATACAGAAGTTAGAATATTTTTTTCTGTAATGTGTTTTGTGGTTAATCAATCCAAATGAATCGTTATGTTTTAACAGTACTTAGAAAGGTCATATAAAGTATAGTGGTGAGACGGGCCTGTTGATCAACGTGTCACCGTCACGTAAACATAAAATGTAAACAAACGCACCCTTGGCAGGTCAGCTCACTTGTCCTGTCTGTAGAAGTGTGTTAGGTATGGGAACTTGAAATGCACCTTATCGTGGTGATTTTTTGGGCCTTTTAAATTATGTTTTATAGCGTTGCAGGGCCATTGTCAGGTTTTAATGTTTTGTGTTTACTGATTGGTTTAATTCAGTATCAGACAAACTGCAATCTTATTGCATGAGCCTACAGACTGTGTGTGTGTGTGTATGTATGTGTATGGGGCCGTGCCCTTGTGTCCTCTGATTGGCTGTCAATGCTGTTTGGGGGTGTGTCAGACTTCGATCAGGAAGTATAGACTGACATCCTCATACCAGGCGCACATGGAGTAAACACAAGACATACAAACCGTGGCCATTTTCACAGCAGGGTGCATCTGCTCTGTTCTGGCCCTGGTAATTCCTGTTCACAATGCACAGTCGCAGCATCTGTGGTGAATTGGTAATGTGGATGGTGGTATTTGGTTTGGTTTTGGGAAGGCTGTGTGATGATACATTTGGCACTGCGACTGTACTCAAATGCCAAGCTCACATACTAGCACCATAGTCTCAGATCTTGAGCTCCAAGGGGTAAAAGGCAAAGTCATTTTCTGGGTTGCCACAATTGGTAGTCTATTAATTGAACCAACATTGGATTAGTCACACTAGTAAATAGGATAGTTTCTATTTTTTAAATTTATCTATTCATTAGACACTGGTCTAATTGTCTGTGACTGCCTAGAATGTGATACTTTATTGGTCCCATAGCGATGTTCTCTTTTCATTTGCCCCTTTCCACAGGGAGGTCAGAAGAGAAGTCTGGTAGAGCTTCAGTGTCTTGCTCAAGGACACTTCAGCAGTGCAGATGCTTGCTGACACAGGGGCTTGAACCCGAGTCCTCTAATTAATTCACTTCACCACCCTAATGCCCATGCCTGCTGGGTGGAATTGTGAAGGGTTTGCTCAATCCCTCACACATATACTTCTATTCAAAGGTTTTGTTTAGGCTTGTATTATCTTGGTCCTGACCTGATCCAAGGTTTTATTAGAGCCCAATTTGTTTCAATTGTCCAGAGAGAGGGGTTACTGCAACCTAGCTGTTCTGTTGAATCTAGACCAGTGTTGTCCACAAAAGGTGTAGACAAAGAAAATTGAGTTATTTATAAAACCCTATATGTCCAGATTGGGCTGAAGTTAATCATTCAATATATCTAAATCTAGAGGATCTAGTCTGTAAAAGTGTTATCATTTTGTCAACCAATGACTTTAATAATCTGCTGTGCTTTAAAAAGTACCATCATTTACTTTTTTTTTTTTTGCTGTAAAAAACATTCTAACAGGAGATGTTCCCTTTTCTATAAAACAATAACTTTTATGTTATTCATGAAAACACTGCATGCTACGAACCCCATATGGCTAACACCTCTCTCTCCTTTCTCTTGCACCCTCTCCACCTCCCCTCTCTCCTCTGTCTGTCTTCGTCTTCTCTCTCTTGCCCTCTGTCTTTGCTGCATTTGCCTCCCTCCTGCTGTTCTTCCCTCTAGGTGTGTGTTTCGTTTTCCCAGTACGGTGATAAAGATCCAGTTTATGTCGCTCATGGAGCGTGAGGAGCAGAGAGAGAAGGAGCATCCCTCGCCTCCCCCTCGCCCTCTTCTGCCCCACATTTCCCCCCTCAAAATCAGCATTCCCACGGTGCAACAGCATGAAGAGCACATCAGGTCCTTTGGCTCCCCACTGCCCTCACCCACAGGCACCATCAGGTAAGGATGGACACGCACAAATACAAACACCACTTCACGTACACACATCACATGTGCACAGGCCCCTATCTCCAGATTGGGATAGTAAATGTTTTCGTATGTAAGCAACCTCATAACGATAATACTTCTTCAATTTGTTGTTACGACTTCATACCTGTAGTAGTTCTAAAGCAGTACCACAAAAACAAGGGTGTATGACACCACTGTAACTGATCAATTCAGACAACACAAATCATTTTGTTGTAGGAATACGTGAACATTCACTTTTAAAGACTGGAAGCAAAATCATAACACAGCACTGTGCCTTGGATTGGTTAAAGAATTTTACTTCTATCAGTTTGTGTGTTTTACTTTCTGGCCTTGTCTTGGGTCTGTGCATGTGTCTGTACATCTATCTGTTGTTGTCTTTGTGTACTTCCACAGATGTGAGGCTTTGTATCAGTATGTTTGCATTCATTCATTTCGCTGATCAATTGAGGGTGTGCTAATCTGTGATATCAGCTGCTCTGTGTGTGTGTGTGTGTGTGTGTGTGTGTGTGTGTGTGTGGTTGGAATGAAAACCTGCAGGCTCTTGGGTCTATATGGCACATGCTTGAAAATAACTGCTCTATATCTGTACGGACACATGCGGTGGTGTGTGTGCCCTCTGGTGGTGTGTGTTGGTTCTTACACCATGCATTCCCACCAATGTGAGCTTGTGTGTACACTCCTTATATGGAATGAGTGCAGCTTCCAGGCATGTGATTGGCTATACGGCAGATTGTTTTGCCTGTAGGCCTTTTTTCCGCCCATTTGTGGTTTCCTTTTTAGAGCCCCCAACCCCTCCCACTCATCTCTCTCAACCCCTGCTCTCTCACACGTGGACACACATACAGTTAGACACTAATACATCTGTCCACCACTTTCACTGTGGCCTTTTTCGGGCAGATTGTGACACCTTCTTTAACAGTACCCGCATACACACAAGGAAGGAGTATTGTGTAAACACACATGCTCACACTTAAAACACCAGCAGTGGCTCTTCACACGCTGCTGAGAGTCACTTGTCTTGCTAGACAACTTAAATGTACAGTACATAGGCAACGCTTCACCCCCAGCATTCTTCTCTCCCTGCCAGCATTCACATTCACTGCTGGCCCACCTGCGTAAGTGTAGCAGGTCAAAGGGGTGTATCATAAGTGTGACGGTAGAAAGAGACAACCCCAGCTCACTTATGTCAATGTTTGTGTGTGTCGAGCCGCTCATCCAATTTTTTTACCCTTTAGATGCCCCTGAGAAGGATACGATCTTCCAATCCATCTCTGCTCGTCACTGAACTCTCCTCCTTTCCTCTCTGCTGTTCGTACTCTTTTCTCTTTTTGAGCCACTTGCAAAATGGAGCCGGCAGCCTATTTTCCCTAGCCAAGAAATTCTCTCTCTCTCTCTCTCTCTCTCTCTCTCTCTCTCTCTCTCTCTCTCTCTCTCTCTCTCTCAAAACTATGGTTCTCTGCTGCCAAAGGCAAATCAAAACACACACTGACTCTCCCAGACAGCAGTGTTTACTTTACAAACAGAAGCAGGTGTGTGTTGTTTTCCCCGTGTTCTCACTCAACAGCAACAGATAAAACACGGTTAATAATTAACCTACTTTGAGGTTTTTTGTTCATCTGTGTGTTTTATGATCACTTTATGTACCTAAAGTACTATGGACCCGAGCCGTAGTCATCTTTCCAAGCTCAAGTCTTGTGACTGTATGAGTGTAAGAGAGAGAGGGGTACGTTAAAAATGCCTTTTTAACGTACACGATTGGACAAATGGATCTTAATGTTTTGCAGTGCAAGTAAAATAAGATTCCTTGAAAACGTCACATACGATACATAGTCATATATTTATGACTGGAATGGAATATTTATTTTCCTATTGTTTCTTCCAAAACTTTGGATAAAATATTGAATTGTGTTGAGATTGAATTGTGAAATGGGAATTGTGTAGGAACATGAGTTCGGTATTACTTAGGCCCCAGAAAAGCATGTACTTGCTCCATTTTGTCAGCAGTTGTGACATCAACTTGGTCAGATATTTTCTCTACCCTCTTGTGGCCTGCATGTATTAGACGGTTCATTTGTGCCCAATTTTATGATTCAGTAGTTTATGTTTTTATGTTTAAGTTCTTAATGTTTTTAAGGCTCAATCCATAATTGCTGCATAGTCCTAGGTTTGTTTCTGTAGTGATTTATTAGTGATTGAAGCTTACTTTTTTATTGATAAGTCAAACTCTCCAAGAAAGTATGTTTACACACCCACAATTAAGAGGGTCAAATAAGTTCTAGGTAGTATTGTTGGTAATTTTAGTGTGTGTTTGTTTTGTGATCACTTTATGTGGTCATTACCAGGCTTTCTACTAATAACGGTCCGTCATGTAAAAGTGCACATAGTAGTAATTACATGTTGGTGTGTGCTTGATGACTGCCTCACCTATTGCCACTGGTAGCGCATGAACAGTTTTCATGGCGGCAGCGTAGGCTCTGCCTTCTGGCCAATATATTAATCTGGTTTATTGGTGAACCTGTTTTGCTGATCCAGCATTTGAAACTTATATTTTAGAACATTTATCTGCCAATTATGGTCAGTGGCCAATTGATCAGTGCACCACTAGCTAACATTGTTTTGATTTTCAGCTAAAACTAAGCTGATTAATGACATCATGATTGAGCATTGGCCACTATCATCATTGATTGCTCATTCCTTTAGAGGGGGATACAATTTTGCCTGGGTTATTTTGACACTGGAAGTCATCAGTCATTAATATAGACTCTCCCCTCACCTCTCCAGTGTTCCTAACTCCTGTCCGGTCAGTCCACGAGGGGCAGGGTCATCAGGGTATCGCTATGGGCGCAATGTGACCTCTGACCTCCAGTTAGCAGCTGAGTATGCTGCCAACGCCGTGTCTGAGCAGAGACGAGGCATGGCCGAGCAAAGGGCTGGCGGAACTGAGCAGCGAGGGGAGTCGACCGGCGGAGACAGCCCCAAGGTGAAGACCCAGTAACATCAAAAGTTAATTGATTCCACCAAAGAACACAAATTGCTTCATGTTCAGTTTTCAAACGGGTTCTTTGTATGTGCATTTGTGTTTGTATGTCATCCCCCGGTGTCTTTTGTGTCCAGGATGAGTCCAAGCCTCCTTACTCCTACGCCCAGCTGATAGTCCAGGCCATCTCCTCGGCCCCAGACAGACAGCTGACTCTCAGTGGCATCTACTCACACATCACTAAACACTACCCTTACTACCGCACCGCAGACAAGGGCTGGCAGGTAGGGCGGTCTTGGTGGGCATGTATGGGTACCTTTGATTCAAATAATGACAATGTGCAATTAATTTTGCCTCCTTCTATCTGTCCAGAACTCAATCAGACACAACTTGTCTCTGAAACCGCTACTTTCTGAAAGTGGCCCGCTCTCAGGATGAGCCTGGAAAAGGGAGTTTTTGGCGTGTGGACTCTGCCTCTGAGAGCAAGTTGGTGGAGCAGGCCTTCAGGAAAAGACGGCAGAGAGGGGTGGCTTGCTTCAGGACGCCGTTTGGACCCCTGTCTTCCAGGTAGGCGCTTAATCATGTCACCTCTGACCTCCAGACACACACACACACACACACACACACACACACACACCCTCTAATGTTTTGACTCAGTTAACCCCTTGTCCCTTCTCTCTGTTTCTCCTCCTGGCTATCATTTGATTGGATAGAACAAAGTAAGTCTGATTTCTAGATGGTTCTCTTCAGCAGCAGGTACCAGCAGTGTGACGGAGCTCCACATGTTACTTATAGTCTCTTGGTGTGTTAACAGGTGTTTTATGTACATCCACTAAAAAGCTCTCCCCTTCCTTTGGTCTCTCTTCTCCAGGAGTGCCCCAGCCTCCCCCACCCACCAGGGCCTTCTCTCCCCTCCTTCCAGTGGGTTGCAGACTCCTGAGTGTATGAGCAGAGAGGGCTCTCCTATCCCCCACGACCACCACGAGCAACTCGCTCACAAACTGGCGTCTGTACCCGAGTACAGGTACTCTCAGAGTGCCCCAGGTGAGCGTGCATGCAGACGTGTTTAAACGCACACAGAAATACACACTACCAAGCAGGTGAAGTCATAGTTTGTGACGGTCTCTCTCACCAGGTTCTCCAGTCAGTGCCCAGCCTGTTATCATGGCGGCGCCCTCTCACCCGACGGCCCTGCCCTCAGGCCAGGGGAAAACCCTTGCCTTAGTTCCTGGTGGTGGGGGCCACGTCCAGCCCCTCCACCTGCTCCACCACCCACAACCCTCTATCACTATGCTGCGGGTGGTTACCAGCACCCCTCCATCTTCCCACCCTCCAAATGGGTACATCGCTTCCTCTGCTTGTACTACCATGCCAGGGCAGCAGGGAGGAGCAGAGGGCAACAGTGAGCTCAGAGGTACAGCCATAGGAATGTCATTTAGGAGTATTTTCTGTATTACCTGGTACAATATTACATATGCGCCCCCTCCACTTCGGTTTTCAATATTAAAAAACTTAAAATCTGCGGTGGACTTGTCAAACTCCATAATTGTTTTGCATTTTGTGCAGCATTCTGCACACATTAAAACAGCCTAAAACACATTAAAACAGCCTAAAACACATTAAAACAGCCTAAAATGTCTATTGGCTCACGCACACATTTTATTGGAGGTGACAAAGTTTGGCTGCATTCATCTCAGATTCATACACTCATTCATTCATATGTTCATTTTGAATGAACCAAAGGTTTTAGCATAACTGATAATGCCATCACCTTGCTGTCAGTCTGACTCTATGGAGGGCCTAGGCAGGTTTGGTGTGACCGTAGCCGTGACACTTTCAATCACACAGTTATCTTGGGATGGATTGATTCAATAAACTGCCTGGATGGCTACCAGACCAATTGTAGTCCAACCAGTTTCTTCTGATGTATATTCCAAGTCTTTCTCTATTATAGTACAATGCGTGTGCACACACGTGCCTAGGCATGTGATAAGTTATGTTTTTACTTATTTGGATTGTGTGTGTGTGTTTTCATCAGAGGTCCAGACGAACCGGGAGCGAGTGATCCAGACAGTGGATGGTGCAGGGCACGGTGGGGTGATCCTGGGTTTACATCAACTTCCTGTTCGTCCTGTTACCCAGAATGGCAAACACACCACTGCTGCTGTTGCCACAGCAACCAGCCTTGTTAATGCCTACGGTAATTGTTACTTGGCAATCCCTGCCATATGAATTCAGTATCCCATTCATAATGACTATAGATGAATTAGTGTTTGTGCCAGCAAAGATAAGGCTACAGGTTACATCCCTCCATCCCCACTATCATACTGAGGTTGTATGTACTTGTTTACATAGGTTCCATACTAAGGCTGCAGTTGACTTTAGATTGATTTAATATCACTTAGTCAGCCTCTTGGTCCTTTTTTCTCCTCTTACCAGGCCTGACCAGTCCTCTCCAGATCTTGGCTGCCCAGGCCTCCAGCTCCCCCCCAGTGCTGGTGAGCAGACAGCCCAATGCAGGAGCTGATACCCTGGCTGAGCAGCCAGTTGAGCCCCAGGCCAAGAGGGTTAAGATGGAGGATGAGGAAGGGACTGACTCTGCTCAACCTCAAGTCACACCCGCCCAGCTACCTGTCATCGTTGCCATGACATCACAAACCCACGACCCTAGGAAGTAAAATCCAGGACCCCTGACCAGGTGCCTAAAGGACAGCCTCCTTATCAGCCCCTAATTGCTTCGCCTTTTATACAGATTTCATATGACTGCAGCCGACATGGCCAAAAACAGTCTGGACAGCCTGTCTCAAACAGAAGGGAATTAGATTAGAAACATCATTTTTTTTTTGGTTAAAAAAATTGATTGTTTAAATACACTCTGAAATTAAAATCAAAAAGTAAATCTCACAGAATTTTGCAGCTGTCCTTTTAATGTTATCCGTCATTCATAAACAACACAAACAGGTAAGAACATTGAGCTTAATGGTGCATTTTACACAGAGCTACTTAATCTCTGAATGGTGGAGGACATTTCTAGGATACAACCTCTTCCCCCTTTCCTAGTTGTTGAATCAAATGCATTAGTTATTATCACTTATAGGCCAAAGAAATCACCTGTTCTGCACCTTTAATTTGACAGCCTGATTTTAGGAGAGGGAATGAATTAAAACCAGGGACGGTGTGTGCAGAGAGGTGAAACGCTCTACTTTTACAGATAAAACTGCAGTGATCAGAGTTGAAATGTATTGTTGTGTAGTTTGCACAGTCCTGGGCAGAAGAGTAGGGAGGACTTGGCTCGGTAACCTCGTGCTGGGTTGATGGATTTTGGGAGAAGGGAGAGTGTTTAGGAGTTGTTTGAACACGTTACAATGCAGTCCTCCTTAAGAGATGAACAGGTCGGAGAAGAGAGAGCAAAGAAAGGAAAGAATCGGAATCGGAGGAGTCTCTTTTTGTTGCTTTCTTCTTAAAGCACAAGAGAGAAGGCTAATGTGTTTGGAGAAATCCAGGAATAACAAAATCCAAACCAGCAGTTTCCGGTTCTCGCTTCAGCTCAGATCAGTTTGGTTTAGCAGTGTGAAGCCCCTCAGATTAAAGATATCCTTGGCGATGGGGGAGGAGAGGAGGTTGCAGCGCTGGAGCAGAGAGGGGAGAGAAAGGGGGCGACTAGTGGGAGAGGTGATTGAAGTGGAGCTTATGTAGACAAACTGATTGTTGTTTTTGTTATTTTTCTCGTTTCGGCAGTAGTAGTAAAAGGACAGATGGAACAGCCTGTGTGTACAGTTTTGTCTTAGCTCAGAAATGCATCATTGTAATAATCCTTAAAGCCTTAAATGTTTCTACATTTTTTTTTTGTCATTTTATTTTAACCTTTAGACAGTTTTACCTTTTTAGAATCTTAACACAGTGCTTCTTTAACATTACATGATTTGCTACACTACAATGGTGATGATGTTGATGCGTTAGTAGACTTCAGTTGTAAGTTTTTATCAGGGGAAGGGCGGGACCAACACACGACCACACAAATCTCACTTCGTTTCTGTCTGCTCCTTTCAACATTTTTTTCTCCCCATTCTTTCTTTCACTTTTTATTTCCCCCTAAATTCCAACCCCCTCTGTCTCTCACCCCCCCCTATCTACCTCCCCCTTTCTTCAGTCTTTAGTCTGTCTTTGCAGTCTCTACTGAGGCATCAAGCTGTTGGCAATTCCTGTCACAGACGCTGCCTTAGTTAGATATTCTTCAGCGCTTGTCTCTCCCTTCTCTATTCTTCTCACATTCTCTCATTCTCACTCTGCCTTTAGCTTGTCCAAATATCCTTCTTACAGGCCTCATTTTTGCTGGCAATCAGGCACAATTTGCGCAAGATTCAATGATTGTTGTTGCACATTATTAGAAAAATGAAACAAAAAAGATGCGTAATGATTGTATGCTGCTCTTTCTATTTGTTAAATCGGTGGTTCTCGGTCCTGGTCCCCGAGGCCCAGAGCCCTGCTGGTTTTCCTTCCAGCTGTCTAGTCAGGGACTGACTAAGACCTGGGACCCCAGGCGAATGCATGAACTACCTGGTAGCATAGAAAACCAGCGGTACTCTGGACCCCGAGCACCAGGGTTGAGAACCACTGTGCTAAATGACAAAGCTATTAGAAGATATTTTTTTCCTATTTTGAAAAAATATAAAAAATATTTTGCTATCTACGAACAGCTGTCATCAAACCGTAAACATTCTGGAAATAGAGAAGTATATATGTATTTTTAAATGTTCCTGTTTTGTGATTTGTTTAAAAAAAAATGTGTAGCACAAATTAAAATTCCTCTTTGACCGCAATGTCCCTCTGGTGTCTTCTTTCATGTGACCTGCTGCCAGCAGGGTGTCTGCAGGACCTGACGGTGTCATACAATCTAAGATATTGTATCTGAACTTAAGGCCTTAAATGGTCTTGAATACAGTTACAGCATTTTAAGTCTTCGATTCAGTTTTAGAGGTCTTAAGAATGTTGAGGTTTCTTGGTGTGCTGTTCTTCCATTGAGAAGTTAGTCCAGTCATACAGTCCATATTCTGATATATTATTATATTTCATTCTACCTGGTATTAAAAAGGTCTTAAGTTTCAGTTGATGAACCTAGCAGACACCCTGGCCGTCCATGTTGGGGCAAAACTCCAGCCTTGTGTAAATAACATGACATTGGGTTTCGAAGATGCTTAAGTATTCACCAATTCTTTATTCTTAAGTGCCGTCGTCCTAAATGGTATAAATATTGAACAGAGAGCAATAGACATGCATGAATGAAAACCATTGATCGATTGCATACAAACCATTGAATGCACAAAAATAAAACAAAGTTATTATTGCAGAGTGATTCAAGAGAGAAGAGTAAAACTAGGTTTCGGTGTTTAACTGACAAGATATTTCAGAAAAAAAAGTTGTTTCCAGTAGTTCCCCATATGCACTTCTTTTAAATGTCCAAAGAATATGTGACGAAGTATTACATATTTACAAACAAGTATTTACACCTCATGACCAGATACAGAATATATTCACAAAGAAAGAAACATTTATTTTCTTGACTGCTGTATATGTTAGGTGATGGATAAACAATGTCCCACGCCAGTTGCACAATCCCTGTGTGTGTAAAGCCTTGACAGTTCATCCTTTTCAGTGGAGGTAATGGTAAAGGGCGAGGTCACGTGAAGTGTGAGAGCTGGGCTGTATCTTTGACTTGTCTTGAGTTCGCTTCCTCTCACCAGCCTCGATCACTCTTGAGTACAAAAGTCAACATTCATACACAATGGTTTAGTCCATTCAGCATACAGTGATAGTGTTTTGGGAGTAACTAACAACTGTAAAACGAGTTTATAAAAACATTCCATTCCAAAAGCACTGTGGAAAACAACCGAGTTTCACTGAGGCTGTTTTCACTGCACTTCTTCCTCTGCAAATGATTCTACATTTTACCATTAAGAAAAGGATTTATGTTTAAGTTGCAACTGTTTCAGAGTGCTGTGCCTTTGTCTGTGAGAGTTGGGTAGCTGCTATACCATGCTACTTCTGGAGTTACTAATGCAAATCGTTTCAAAAGTGTTGTTTAACTTTTTTTTTTTTTTAGCCAGGTTGAAAACGCAGCCCTAGGAGTCTAATGTGTGGACATGCTCCAAGGGCTGACGGGTAAGAAATGAACCTACTCAATCTACTGTGCTTGAAACCACGTCAGACTGCTTACTGGCTGGTTAGACCTAGCCCACCTCAACCTCTGATTGGTTAGACATATTCCTCTCACGCTGTGGTAGGTTAAGGATTCTGTCTGTCACACTAACCCAGTAGGAATAGATGTTGGGGAGGTAGGCAGGTCCTGCAGTGGAGTGGAGTCCTGGAGTGTGTCGCAATTTGATTGCTTGGCTTTGTGCTGTGCTGATGCTCGAGTTCACATTCGTGTTTCATGACTAGTGTGTGTTTGTGTGCACATGCTTGCGTGCATGTGTCTGTGTATATCCTTTTCATCACTGCAGAAAGCCCTCTCTTTCATCAGTTGCTCTCCTTCATTGCTGTCCCGTGTAGTGTGTGTGTGTGTGTGTGTGTGTGTGTGTGTTAGGAGGGCAGCAGCGCTGGGAGGCGGTCAGCAGGAGGAGGCACTGATCTTCTCTGAGACCTCCAGGTCAGACTTGGCAACCAGGAAACGCAGACGACCCCCTCCCAGCCGAATCAGATCCACCGCACTGCACAGAGCATGCGGTAGGGAGGACGGGGGAGAGGTAGGAGAGAGGGGACGGGGGAACAGAGGGAGGCCAGAGACAGAGAGAGAGAGAGAATCCAGTTACATGAAGCTCAGCAGAGACAGAATATGGATGAAGGAGCATCACTGTCTGGGCTGGGGCCGATCAATCAAAGTCATCGATTGGCTAAAGAGGTTGACAGCCATGGATGTGGTTAATATTGTAGGGAGACTGCTGACTCCGTCATCAATATCAATATCCCCCACCACCGTCACTAATTGAATCACATCGCCACCATCACTGTACCATCCTCACCCTCCACCTTCTTTACCTCTGGTAGTCTGCTCCTATCAGACTGGTTCCGTTGACGGCCAGGATGCGGTCTCCGATCCGCAGTCTGCCGTCAGAGGCAGCAGGCCCGTCAGGGATCAGAGTCCGGATGTATATACCTGGAGCATTGAGAGGAGTGTGCTGCAGGAGGGAGATGTGTTAGTGTGTGTGTGTCCATTCTTTATTAAATATGTAGCCTCACTGTCAAGGTGGCTTATACATGATTTTTCATGGTCTTTCATTGTTATTTATTACTTATTTTAGCACCAGAAGTAGTGAACTGCCTGATTCACAACGCCAAAACACTGTTGGATGGACAGTTGAGATATGTGCGCATGTCTGTGTGTGTGTGCATGTCTGTGTGCATGCATGGGTGCAAGTGTGTGTGTCTACTTACCAGGCCATCTATGAGTCCCATGCCCAGTCCATAGGGTCCCTTGTCCAGTTCCACTACAAACACCACACACAAGTCATCAGGAAGGGGAAGGGCGCCAGGGGAGGGTACAGGGAAAGGAAAATCACACCCACTAATACACCCTGCAGAGGAACACAAACACCCAAACGCACACACACACAAACACACAGGGTCTCGCTATGGGGTTGGACAAACGCACAAGAGCTACAGCTTCCCGCTATGCAGAAGACACACCCAGCTACTACAGTATACACACACTATCACACACACAGCTATTAAATCACTGGGGCGCATGCAAAGGGTCAATCTGACACAGAGACGTGCACTTCTTGCAACAGACTGCAGATGTCACACTCACTACACTTCAAAGTCAGCACTGTACTGTCACACACCAGCAGAAAAACACAGCTGACCACCTTGATCAAGCAATTTAGCTGAAACTGAAGCACAATGAACTAAATGCGGCAATGCTAAATAAATAAATAAATAAATGCATTTACAACTCCATTTTGTTCAAGTGTTAATAACATTGTATTTCTAGGTTCCACTGTACTTTTAATGTGATAGAGTGAAGGATTACGAGAGAGACGTAGAGAGAGACTGAGCCACAGAATAACTTTATAGTTATAAAGGTTATAAATGTGTGGACTCATCATGGTATTGTAAGGCGCTTTGGATAAAAGCATCCACCACATGGAAAACAGCGTATGTCCAGTCCAGGATTTCATATGCCACTTAACATGACATACAGCGGGGTCCAAAAGTCTGAGTCCACCACCAAGAACTGTTTGTTTTCATCATTTATCAAAAACATTACATACATTTTGTTTTACTTATTCCAGAATACATTATTTAGAACTGATACAAATCAAATGTTTTAGATCTTTGAGAAATGCTTGTATGAAATCTCGTTCACACACCACTTGATAAGGTTTTCTCAAACACCATATATTTCATTCAAATATTAACACGCTTGCTCCTAAAGCACGGTGTGAATTGTTTTGGTCTTTTACCAACTATTACCAGATACTGACTAGATTAATATCTAACAAGTCTTAACAAGTCTAAACGTTGAGCGTGGGCCAAACGATACAAACATTTCAATTTGTTGCAGACTGGAAGAAAGTCTCGTCATCAGATGAATCAAAATTTGAACTTTGCAGTTGCAATCGGAGAGCTTATGTGAGGAGAGGTTAATGCAACGGTCCATAAAACCTCCAGTCTAACTCTATTCTGCAGAGACATGCCGTCCCTTCTGGCTTAAAGTTGTATGGAAGAGGATTAATACTTCAGCAGCACAATGACCCTAAACATGCATCGAAGCTTTGCCTGTTTGAAGTCCAAGGAAGAGCTTTCCCTCCACGGTCACCAGAACTCAACGCCACTGAACATTTGAAAAGGGAAAAGGCGAAACATACTGTAAAGGAGTGCTGGAATAATGTGGATTCTCAAATTCTGCGAAAAACTTGTAGAATCGACGCCAGACAAGCTGTGATTAAGGCAAATGGTGGACATACCAGATATCGAGACGTTCAGACCAACTAACCTTTATGACTTATATTAGTGAAAAATGATGTAATCTTGTTTTGACTAAATTTGACTAAAAATGTGTATTAGTTTTTGATGACGATGATGATGATGATGATGTTCAGCCTTTTGGACCCCACTGTTTGCCATTTCTTGGTGCTTTAATCCAAAATGTTTTTAGCATGGGTGGCCCCAGTGGCCTCATTCTTACAGGATCACCTTTTGTATTTGATTGTGTGTGTGATTTAGTATATGTGCAATATGCAGCCTAAATGACTCGTGACCTGTGAACTGATGCGTGTAGGGGTCACAGTATCTAGTGCATATCTACGTATATAAGGGCTAGCTATATAATGCAGCCTACCCTCCAGTCCATTGGTGATGAGTCCGTTGGTCTTTTTACATTCTGCCACAGTCCTGCTACTGCAGCCGTTAGTCTGGGCGGTGTGGCCTAGGATTGGGCCAGGGCCGCCCCCTTCAGGGTACAACGGGGTATTGGGAGGGGTCAGGAGGCAGGAAGGGTCTGGATTTGCTGGTCGAGGGTGGTGGATAATGCCATTCCTTCTGAGGCTGCAGTGTGACTGGCCGGCGGGTCTGTCCCTTCCTCTCTCCTCCCCTGTTTCCACCACAACTTCATCCCCAGGACCCCCAGGACCCCCAGGACCCCCAAGACCCCCAGAACGGGGGCTGCTGTGGTTTGGAGGCAACAACTCCCTCTGTGGTGGGACGGGACAGAATGAGGACAAGTCAATCCAAAGTCTACAATGAGGGCACAATGGAGAGCAACCAGCATATTCCTGTTACTTTTAATCTAAGTATTCTTGTTGCAATACACACATTTTGTCCAAAGGAGCCTGGATACAATGCTCTGAATGAAGAGTATGAATGTGAGATCATTCTGTGTGTGTGTGTGTATGAGGGTGCAGTAACACCAGGGATTATGGTCCAGTCAGCCGTTCCCACTAATTAGACAGCCTAAAACCTAATCAGATTAACCATGATTTAACCATGTCTAGGTTTATGTGTGTGTGTGTGTGTGTGTGTGTGTGTGTGTTGGCTAGTAGAGGTTTTTTGTCTTTCATCTGTGGGATTATGAGGAACTCCTCTAGAACCACAGCTGCTGAGGCACATGGCCTGGATTACTGCTAGATGTGTGTATGTACAGTATGTGTATCTGTCTGTGTGTGTGTGTGTGTGTGTGTGTCTTTCTTTCTTTCTTCCACTGACCTGAACGTCCTGCCAGTCGGCTGTGTTGGTTCCGTTGGAGTGTGTGTGCGCACTAGGAGCGGCGGTGTGTGTTTGCGTCTTGGTGCGCAGCCCCCAGAGGTAGTGGCGTATGTAGAGCAGCTGTCGGTAGATGCTGTCTTCCACACACTCGCTGTCCAGGTCCACCCTGAAGCCAGCGCTGGGCAGCACGATGGGAGGGTGGTTCTCAAAGCTCTCCAGGAGGTCCACTAAACACATCAAACGGATATTAATACAGGCACACACACACACACACACCCTTACATTACCAGCATTACCAGCACCTGTACCTGCCTGTGCTCAACAAGGTTTATGTGACATTTTGGTAACATTGTTATTGAAAACAAAAGTAGATCTGGTAAATCTGTCTTAAAGATGAAACAGACTGGAAAACAGGCTGAATTGAAAGAAGTGTCAATCACCCATGCATGTCAAACGCCCATGCACACACACACACACACGAACATCAGCTTGGAGTCTGACCTCATGCAAATCTACATCGATCGGAGCACAGAGGCGCTCATCTATCATCTTTAGCTTACAGGAAGAAGACGTACTCCAGCCCTTGTCGCTATCAGACAGCTGACCATTATCTCAAATATGGCGGTTTCTTTCCAACCACTCGTCCTATGATGAGTTTAAATTCAATCTCAAGAGATATAAGCTATGAGGGCGTTAAACTGACATCATTTCGACAGTTTTACTGGCCAAAAAAAATCAGAAGTCACACTCAAACTCACTTGCACACACACACACTCACACACCTACCTGTTCTGTATATATAAGCCTCGTCCTCACTGCTGGGTTGCCAGGCTGGGACGGGGCCGATCTCTGCTGTGAGCTGGTACTGGGTGAGAAGCCTGTGCAGCTGGACGGGCTTCAGGGTGGAGTGCTCACTGGACAACACCCTCCAACTCAACTACACACAGAGAACGGAGACTGGGGATGTAGCGAGTCTGCTACAGTGTGTCTGAGTGTGTGTCTGAGTGTGTGTGTGTGTGTGTGTGTGTGTGTGTGTGTGTGTGTTTGCTACCTGTGTGAGCTGCTGGGGGGGTGTGGCCAGTATAGACACAACACTGTTGAGTTTGGTGAAGAACTTGTCGGCCAGATGTCCCAGGCCCGACCTGCTGGCCCACTCCATGAGCATCCTCACACAGGCCTGCATCTGCAACACCTTGGACCGCTGAAACCAACCCCGCGACGGGCCTAGACAGACACACACACACACACACACACACACACACACACACACACACACACAGATTATGTATAGGATGGTAATGGCAGCAATTGATCAGGGTTGGCTTGAAGTCTTATGGAGTGTTTGGATAGTTCAGAGGAGAGGCACTGCAGTAGAATTCTGTTTCAGGGTGTGTGTGTGTGTGTGTGTGTGTGTGTGTACATTCTATAGCAATAGGGATATTAATTTTGTAAGTTGATAGTGAAATCAGTGAAACAATGGCGATTCCAACCAGTCGGCTGTTCCCCAGAATACAAACAGAGTGCTGCAGAGACCCACAGCCGAGTGGGTTGGTGTTTTACTGCACAACACACCAGCCTGCAGGATGCATTCACCCCTCTCTCTGTCTATCCCTTTCTTTCTCTGTATCACATCAAAGACCTGAAAGGACATTTGGTGGGGAGCTAAGTGGGTGGTAATTCAAAATATTGCACTTGTCAAGTTTGGCAGCCCACAGTTTATCAATCGGCTGTTACATTACCTCATCGCACTCATAATTCCTCCTTAAGCTTTGTCAAATGCCCCCGAGTTGAGGGGCAGCTTCTGTTGGGAGTGGCACAAACAAATACAAACACACGTATACGTCCCAGTACGTATACAAACAAATACAAACACACGTATACGTCCCAGTACGTATACAAACAAATACAAACACACGTATACGTCCCAGTACGTATACAAACAAATACAAACACACGTATACGTCCCAGTACGTATACAAACAAATACAAACACACGACAGACAGCTTCAGACAGTGAACGAGCTACAGTGTCAGATGACTGAGCAGAGGGCAGACGAATAGTGAGACTAGGTGAACACTGCAGATATTCAGCCATATGTTTTGGATGCACACACGCACACACACACACACACGCGCACACACACACACACACACACACGCACACACACACACACACACACACACGCACACATACTCCCCTCTGTAATAGGCTTATGTCTAGGCATACAGTAATCTATGTGTGGGGCATAGACAAACAGACGAGGCATCTCTTAACCCCTTAGCAAAGGTGTCGTAATGCACACACACACACACACACACACACACATACACACACACACACACACACACCTAAAACACAAATACAGGCAAAGACTAAGACTCAAACACACTCACACAAACAAACAGTCTACCATTATAATCTGTTTACAGGTCACAAGATGCAACGTCAAACAGTCAGGAACACACACACACACACACACACACACACACAGACACAAAGAAGCAGAGTGGCTGGACCATATCACGTCTCTTATTCTTCAGTACACCTTCTATCAGTCTCTCTCTCTCTCCCTCTCTCTCTCTCTCTCTCTCTCTGCCGTAGTTGCCATGGTTTCAGGTTGACTGTGTGTATGTGTGTGTGGTGTTTTTAGAATATTTAGGTGTGTGTATGCGTGTGTGTGTGTGTGTGTGTGTGTCTGTGTGTGTGTGTATGTGTGTCTGTGTGTGTGTGTGTGTGTGTGTGTGTGTGTGTGTGTATGTGTGTATGCGTGTGTGTGTGTGTGTGTATGCGTGTGTGTGTGTGTGTGTGTGTGTATGCGTGTGTGTGTGTGTTGCAGAAAGCCCAACGCAAACGTCAGCGTTACCTGCTACAAACTCTCTTCACTGTTACCATGGACACCATCAGTGGGGAAATATCAATGAGTGACAAAGGGGAGAGAGGGAGAATGGGAGAGAGAGAGAGAGAGCGAGAAGGGGGGTGGGTGGGTGGGGGGGGTAAAGGTATTTCTCCCTCCCCCTTTGCCAGACATGTGATCTCTCTTGTCTCTATGGCTAATGAAGACATATGGCATGTGTACGTGTATACGTGTGTGTGTGTGTGTGTGTGTGTGTGTGTGTGTGTGTGTGTGTGTGTGTGTGTATGTGTGTGTGTGTGTGTGTGTGGGGGGGGGCTAGCTAGCTAACTAGCTAGCTAGATACACAGATATGGCTGCTGGTAAATGACTGAATTCTGTATTTAGACCGGGTAACAGGCAAGGTCATCACAGCCTTCACCCCTCATGTCTTTGCCCTCCCTCCCTCTCTCTCTCTCTCTCTCTCTCTCTCTCTCTCTCTCCTCCATCCATACCCATCTCCTTTGTCTCACCTCCTGATGACCACATGGAAGGAAGGAGAGAGAAGGAGGAGGAGGAGGAGGAGGAGGAGGAGGAGAGAAACAGAATGCAAATGAAGGAAGGACATTAACGTGTCAAGGACAAATCTGGTTTACTCTCTGTCAAAACGCTGACAAGGACACAAGGACACTCTCTCTCTCGCTCTCTCTCTCTCTCTCTCACACACACACAGACACACACACAGACGCACACTAACAAACACACAAACAAGCACACAACCCCGGAGGGAGATCTAATGGAAGAGGGCAAGATGGGAGTATGACTGTGAGTGTCTCGTCCTACCTTTGTCCATTAGCTGGTTAAACAGTGACACGTTGGAGAAGAAGAAGAGGTAGGCAAACATCTGAGCCTGAATCTCCGGGTGAACCTGGTAGCCCTGCAAAAGCTCCTGGGCAATCTGAAACACCTACACACACACACACACATACACACACACACACACACACGTGAACACACACACACACACACACGTGCACACAAATATACCTAAGTAGAGCAATGTAAAGAGATATTTATGTGTGCATCTGTGTGTCTACATGTGTATTATTGTGTGTGTGTGTGTGTGTGTGTGTGTGTGTGTGTGTGTGTGTGTGTGTGCAATACAGTATAATACGTGTGCGTACCTGTAGGACCCTGCGTACAGGTTCGGGAAACCCTATGCCTCCCTTCCAGCAGGGCTCAGAGCTGTCCACTGGGAATGGATTACAGTCTAGCAGACCTGGTAGCACTACATAAAGAGACTGGACACACACACACACACACACACACACACACGCACACACACACACACATACACACACACACACACACATTGACTGATGATGGAGCTAAAATAGATCACAGAATAACTTAATAACTCATTCATACTCTTCCCTTTGTCTAATCTTACAATGTGTGCGTGTGTGTGTGTGTGTGTGCGTGCGTGTGTGTGTGTGTGTGTGTAGGTGTGTGTGTGTGTGTGTGTGTGTAGGTGTGTAAACCTCCCTCCCCCTGGAACTAGGCCAGGTCATTCCTGTGAATAAGACTGTGAATGTGAATGTGTTATTATTCATCCGTCCTGGTTAAAAAACCAAGATTAAAAATATCTCGCTCATTAAGATGACAGTAGTGTTGCTATGGCGATTGATTACCTTGGTGATATAGTAGACACATTGCTGAAAAGTGTACATGATCACTTCCTCTAAGATGGTCATTGCCTCTTCGTTGGCTGATATGGTTGCTGACAGCAAGGACTCTTTTGACCCTGGACATAGATGACAGAGAGGCATGACATATATACTGTAAGAGACAGAGAGAGAGAGAGAGAGAGAGAGAGGGAGAGAGGGAGAGAGAGAGAGAGAGAGGAGAGAGAGAGAGAGAGAGAGAGAGAGGAGGGGGGGCAAGAGAGGGAATGTTCTAGCTGTGTCAGTATCTGTGTCAGTGTGAGTAATGACTCTTCATCCAAGATGTCTCAACACTCATCATTAAGACTGTGTGTGTGTGTGTGTGTGTGTGTGTGTGTGTGTGTGTGTGTGTGCGTGTGTGTGTGTGTACCTTGCAGTGTCTCTATGCTGTGTGTGTAAGCGGGTGCTCTCTGCTGTATAAAGTAGAGGATCTCTATGGAGTTTGACATCCAGAAGAAGATGGTCTGCAGGTCTGGCACCAGGTCTGAGATACTGAGCAGAGACAGGGAGGCCGGGTCCTGGCTACACGGACACACACACACACACACACACACACACACACACACACAGCGACAAAGGAGGGTTAAATTCACTTAGGCAGATGTTCAGACATACTGACACACACACACACACACACACACGTTCTGTCTCTCTTTCTCTTTAATACAAGCTGGAATGTGATACTCACTGCTGAGCTTGCTTCTGCGCCAGCTCCTTTGTCTTCTCCTGCAAGTCACACACACACACACACACACACACACACACACACACACACTGCAATTAGGAGCTCATCAAACTTTTAGGATGTGCGTAGGAGAACCACACTTTGTGAAGCTCTCACTAACCTGCAGAAAATAATACTGCTGCTCTATTTACACAACCTGAAAGGGTTAAAAACACACAGACATACACACAGTAACACACACACACACACACACACACAAAGTAATAAACATCTTTGTACATCACAAACTTATTTGTTGACTAAACCCATAAACTGTCTCTGTGGTGGCAGAGGTTGCCATGGAGACAGACAACTGGTAGTATGTCTTGTGCTATTCACATCGTCCCTCCCAGCACAGTTTATCAACCACGCTGTGTAACAAAGCCAACACAGTCAATTTCTCAGAATGGACTAGAATATTGTGTGTGTGTATGTGTGTGTATGTGTGCGTGTGTGTGTGTGTAATACAGTACATGTGATATGCAACCCTGTTTAACTATTCACCTGACCTGTCATGGCTGACCGGTTTCTCCTCCACATGAGGTCGCCTTAAGTAGAAGACAAAGTAGCAGACAGACAGACAGACAGACAGACAGGGGGGGCAGGAGAGCAGACAGACAGGTAGACAGACAGACAGACACTGACCCATGCGATGGTCTGGATGCGCCGGACGATCTTGAGCAGCAGCTTCCCGAAGCTCCCCGGCGGGAAGGACGAGGCGGAGTGTTGTATGCACAGACACAGCAGGTAGGCCGGCGTCAGCTTGTGGTCGTCCCCTGAGACAGACGCGAGGTTGAGCTGCAACACGGTGCAATTCTACTCGACTCTCCTTTAATCTATCGGAGGAGTCTATTCTTCTCTACTATGTTCTACTGAGTCAGAGCACATACCTCCAGGTTCTATGAGGGAGATGATCCTGTTCAACAGCTGGTCCTCGTGAGCCTGGTCAAATTCCAGCTGTAGCCTCCTCTTCTGACCTCCTCCTCCTCCACCTCCTCCTCCTCCTCCTCCTCCTCCCTCCCCTCCAGCTGCTGGCCCCCCACTGCGGGGTTTTACCAGGTGGGGTTTGAAGCCCCGTCTGATAGCGGGAACGCTCAGGGCCTGTCCCGTTCTGTCCTTCAGCGCCGAGCCGCACATCTTACAGGTCTGAGCGCCTCCTCCCTCGCCCTCCTCCGCCCCTCCGTCGTAAAGCTGCCCCAGGGTGCGGAGGCGCGCCAGGGTCTGAGCGGGCAGCGGCTTGGCGCCCGTGGGGTCCTTGTACAGGAAGATGTAGTGCGCCCCGAAGGAGAGCAGGTCGCCGTGCCGCAGCGTGGTGGAGCGCTCGCAGCGGGAGAAGTTCACCAGGACCGTGGCGTGGAGCACGGGCTCGACGGCGACGCAGAACCGCTGACTCTCCGCCGGGTCTTCCCCCTTGCTGTTGTTGTTGGCGTGGCGACGGGGCGCTGGAGCGCGGCGCAGGTGGCAGTGGAGGGGCAGGATGTCGGGAGAGGACAGGCAGATGTTGGGGCGAGCCGACGGCATCTCCTGACCGACGGTGTGCTGCTCCCGGTTCAACAGGTACACCAGGCAGTCCTGCCGTACACGACACCTGAATCAATACACGACTCAACGCCGCTTCACTGTACGGCACCTCCATCCTTATATCCTCACCTGTCTGTTGTAGCCCTGTAGCAGCAGCAGGTGTGGTGACTGGTAGAGAGAGTGCCTCACCCCTCCTCCCCCCTGACTCCCCTCGTCCTTCCTCCGGCCACTGGAGGCCCCCTCGCGGTCTCGACCCCCCCTGTTCCTCAGGGGTCCTGGGAGGGTGGAGTAATAACGCTTGGGCTCCTCTCCTACTCCCAGCTGGAAACACACACACACACACACACACACACACACACACACACACACACACACATGCAGGTTTTAAGTCAGAATTCCCTGAGTAATCAATCAATCTGATGTGTGTGATCAGCGTGACGCCCCACCTGGTTGAGGCTGGTCTCGCTGAGGCTCCGGCAGAAGGAGGAGTTGCTGGGCCGGGGCAGGGTCAGGGTCCCCTTCGCCCTGTTCCTCTGGAGCTTACGGGCCTGGGCATTGATATCTGGGGGGAGGAGAAGTAGAGGAGGAGGGAGGGACAGCACAAGGAAAGAGAGAGAACAGGAGGAGGACGAGAGGCAGAAGTTGGGGTCGGAGGGAGACGAAGATAGCAGTAGAAGTTGAAGGGAAGAAAGGCAAAGAGTGGAAAAAGTGGACAACTCTGTTAAATGGGACACTTGTATGATGCAGCAGGTGAGTCATGAGTAAACTGAGCAGGTCTGGGTAAAACAACGGGTCAGGCTCTAGAGCATCAGGTGCATCACAGTCATGTGTGAGCTGAGTAGCTTTGAGTGAAACTGCACACCAGGCGGGGGTGAGTTGGGTGAGCTGGAGTCGAATGAGCTGAATGGCACTGGATGGAATTGGAGGATTTAAGACACCGTGCAATGGTGCGATGGCTCACACACGTTCTAACACACACACACACACACACACACTGGCAGAATCACTGGCAATGGGGGTGGCACTGGTGACAAGGCAGGTAGAGGTGGTCTCCATGGCAATGACTGACAGCCACCCTACCTGAGGCCAGTCCCCACCTTTAGAGCCGGACTGTACCACTCGACCAGACCGCAGGGGGGAGCTCCTGTGTCTGCCCAGCCCGGACCGACCCATTAGAGCTGCCAGGAATTGTGGGGTTTTGGTCCCTACAGCAAGGGTGGGAGGGGTTAAGAGGGGGGAGGCTGAGAGAACACCCCCCCCCAAAACACCATGCACAGAATAACCCCCCACACACACTAGGGATGTGCTATTTTTTCACGGTCGACTAGTCGGTGGGTGGTCTGAACAACAAATCGACTAGTCAGTGTACACAAAATGCCATTGACGGATGAAAAGGAGGACATTCAATAGGAATAGACAATAGGAATTTAAAAGAATACACAACTGCTACCACTATCGCGCCTGTGAAGGGCCTTCAGCGTTCTACCCGGAGATGATCATTTACAGATAATCTTTGTTAAGACTTTCGAGCGAGCGAGAAATAAATGATCAAGTACAAAAAAAAACTGAGAACAATAATAATACAAACTTCGCCGCACATCCTCACAAACGACTCGCCGACTAGCCGACTACTGCACATCCCTACACACACACACCACAAGACAAAGCATGCACAGGAGAGATCTGTGGTGTGTCATATGAGTCACATCACCTGTTATTAAGGAGAGATATACAGTTAAAGGTACAGGATTTTCTCCACTAACAGATCACTGTCATATTAGTCAGGATGAGACAAAAAAAAACACGACATGTCATGACAAACAGCAGCCACTGTGATCTGCCTTCTGCTTTCATTTGGGTCAGTTTAGGTTTTTAATTTGTAATGGAACCAGCAGAGCAGCCTAATAATGAAATCGACCAATAGAAAGAAGAACGTAGACTATATTACTGAAGGCTGATATTACACTCACTTTGGCTGTTATGTATTTATAAGAAAATCCTACACATATCGTAGTACCTTTGAAGTGCTATCTCTTAAAAAGACATGCACGTGCACACCCACACACACACACACACACACACGGGTAGAAAGACAGGAGACAGGAAAAGAGAGAGAGAGAGAGAGAGAGAGAGAGAGAGAGAGATTCCAAGGTACAGTAGTTTTGTGAACACTACAACACAATAGAGAAAGGGTTAGTGTGAGAATGAAAATGTGTGTGTTAATGTGTATTAGTTAATATAGCATATATTATTGCATATAATACAGAAATACACCAGAGGGCATTTTTTTACTGTTATTATATGTTCAACAGCTGTGCTTCAATAATTACAGTAAAGTATGCACGGCTTTTATACAGTAGTTACCGATGCCTGTGTACTGTGTACCAAAGTAGTAGACATACATAACTATAAGAAACAGGAGAAAACAAGAGAGACTGCTGACCGGCTCTCTGGCTGACGTAGAAACTAATAAAATAAACAATAAATAATAAAACACTAATAAAACACACGCTTTATGGCTGGGACGTCTGTGACCAGTCAGACTGTTTGGCTGAAGCTGTCTGCTGCTCTATTACTCATAAACTGGGTATTTATAAATGCTGATGTGCATTTCTTTAGCAGTTTAGCAAGGACGGTGAGCGGCACACTTTTCATCAATCAATACACTAACTTCACGTAAAGGTCACTCCATAGTTCCTGTACACACACACACACACACACACACACACACACTGCTGCATTGCAGATGTGAAGCCACAAGAGTTTCTGTAATTTACTTGCACGTCAACAATTGAAATCTATCTCAGATTCACAGTGAGTCTCTACAGAGGCCTGGCAACACCATTCGAGTGCAGGGCAGTGAGCTAGTGTGGTGCTGTATGGGCACTAAAGTGGGAAACTGATATCACATCCCTGTAGTAGAAATGTGTCATTCATAAAAACACTAGAGCGCCTACACCCACCCGCACGTCCGGATGCAAAGGATTCACCTTTCACTCAGTCAATCGACGAGCCACCCATGCATTTCCACTGCACTGTTTATGAGTGTGTGTGTGTGTGTGTGTGTGTGTGTGTGTGTGTGTGCACGCTCAATTGCACATGCAAGTGTGTGTGTCTTTTCCTTAGGTAGTGGAAGCCCGGCTGAAACACTGCATGTCTTCACAATGAAGCCGCCTACTGCAGATCACCGCCTCCACAGAGAAACAGAGGTAATCACACAGGTACACTGTTTCTCCACAGGATAATAACTATGAAGACTATGAAGCCTAGTTCTGTCTTGTGCAGAACTTTCTCTCTCTCTACCCCTCCTCTCTCACTCTCTCTCACACACACACACACACACACACACACACAGCAAAGGGGCTAACAAACTGTGCTTTTCTGCTGAGTTTGACAAGTCAAGAAAGAGAGGGGATTAAAGACCAGCTGCTGTGTGAGATTGTGTGTATATCCATCTATCTGTATGTAGGTGTGTGTGTGTGTGTGTGTGTGTGTGTGTGTGTGTGTGTGTGTGTGTGTGTCTCACCAGCAGTGACAGTATCCTTATCCTTCGCGTTGAGTTCCTCCACCTCTGCTCTCTTGCGCAACTCAAATCGGCGAGCGTGTCCTTCTCTGGGCTTCCATAGTTCTTGGAGCAACAGCGGCTTTTCATTGTCCCCCAGTGCACGCAAGCATTCTGTCCGCCACCCGCCTCCTCCTATCCCGCCTCCCCCGCCACCCCCCTCCAAACGTCCGATCACATCGCAGAGGACGTAAGAGTGGGCGGCGGCCTTGTTGAGGGAGTAACGTTCCAGCGCCTCTTTCACCAATTCCTGTGCGCTGGACCGCGGTGTGGCGAGGACGCTCTTGTAGTTGGCACCGGCACAGATCTCATCTCCAAAGATCTTCAACACCCCAGGGGCGGAGCTCTGGGTGGAGAGCTCAGCGGGGTCGTCCGCTGGTCGCTCCGGGGGCTCAGTCACGGAGCGGCGGTCCCCGCGGGCGGCTGTTCCACCTTCCGCCGGGACGCGGTCTCGGTAACTCAGAGTACGGTACAAGACCTGGTGAACAGACAAGCAATGCTGGACACACTGTGTGACGACGGTATATACGTATGTATGGCAGAGTACAAAAGCAGACTCACTTCAATGACGATGCACGTCACTAAATGTGAATGTTTGCTAGTGTGTGTGTGTGTGTGTGTGTGTGTGTGTGTGCGTGTGTGTCTACCTGTGTGAAGGTCCTGCTCTGGCGTTTCAGGCGGCTCTTGGATGGTAGGGACATGCTGGCCCCAGACGAAGAGCCGTAGAACATGGCGCTGCTGTTGGTTCCACGCACTCCACAACTGGCAAGCAAGTGCGCACACACACAAGCACACACACACACACACACACACAGCACACACGCACACACACACAAATGCAAACTGACAGAGGTAAGAGCTGGGGATGGACACACAGCTGCAGCTTACACTTACACAGAAAATGTACTTTAGTTTTGAAAGGTACAGCAAATAAACTCTTTATCTCTATATTGTTTCTGTATTCTACTAAAAAAGTTGATTTAGTAGAAATTGATCCACCATAAACAGACCAACCGTGATAAATGATGATGACAGTGGAAAATTCAACACCATGGCAGCCTTCACAAAGACGATATGAAAGGAAAGGTGCCTGTGTGTGTGTGAGGGTGTGTTTAGGTGTGTGTGTGTGTGTGTGTGTGTGTGTGTGTGTGGCCAGTACCTGGATGTTGTTGTGTATTATCACCCCTATGTGCAGCAGCACGGGCCTCGGGGCTGAAGGTTGAGGGTTGAAGGTCAGACTCTTTGCATATCTTACTGCCTCCTTTCACACTGGACAGGAAACAAGGAGACTATGTTAGTATGAGTTTACAAAACCTGAGGGTCCTTCATGGGGCGGGTTCGTTAAAACAGCTTCTTTTCCACGTCCAGGTGGACTCACATTTTATTGCTGTGGATTTCTTGACTTAAGTAAGCCGGAGTGCAGATTTCATCACCAGAAGAACAAATGAGATAGTCAAAGCAGCACAAAGACCTTTTCCAACTTGGGTCTCAACTGGACAGATACGGGTCTGACTAGACACTATTGTGTCCAGATCCAGGCAAATATAATAACTGGATAAAAACATTTTTGTGTAGAAGCAAACTGCGATTTGCTTGAAAACAGAAAAAAAACATTGTACAATCCACAGTCATATCAGTGTAATTGCAAGCTGCCCTTCTACTTTGAGGCCACTGGATGCAGTTTACCACATGTGTTTCTAATACAAGACATACATTTCACTCACCGTTTAAATCAAACAGCTGGCTGGTCGTCTCTCACAACACAGGGATATGCACTGCATTATATTTATCTAGAAGGCCACTCTGCTGTTGTAACTACTGTACCTCATATCTCTACCTGCTTTCAAATCCAGTAAATATGTTGGCGCTTGGCACGGCCGGTTTCTGGCACTGTGGACCTTATGAATGGGACAGACTGCAACGCTCTTTGAAATTATGTTTTTTCTTCAATGATTTTAAAATAATTATTTTTCACATTTTCCATGTTTGCAATTGCTTTTTATGATGTATGTCTCTGTAAATGACTGTTCTGGGACTTGTGACTGAATTGTATTGTGAATTTTCTTTGTCATTTCTAGGAATGTTTTTTGTTACTACCTGACTGAATAAAACATAAATGAAACATGATGAACCTTATGTCTGCTTGGATCAAGGTCATACATTTTTTCCTCCATACATTTTTTTCGTCCGTTTGGGTCCAAGGCCTGGGTGAGTCATGCTTCTCTTTTGGTTTTGGATGAACTCTTTTGACCCATGAACACCGTTAATGTAGGTTACATTAGCGCCATATTGAACACAGCAGTGTAGCAGAACAGCTTTCAACTAGCAGCACTTCATGCAGTCTCTTTGACTGTAACTTGCACATATCCACTTATATATTATTTCTTTTCTGCAAATATATAGCAGGCAGCCTAAAAGGTGTTGTTGTAGCTGACTGTGCAAGCACTGGTGGGATAACGTGACTATTTTAAATGCCTGCTAATCCACAGTAATCTGGCTACTTGGCCGCAGTTAACTCAATCCTCGGACCAACAGACCCCTCCTGCGGCCACACACACACACACACACACAGACACACACATTGCAATGGTAGGTTGCGTTTGGGGCCCAGGCGGTATACTACATTTTGTAACCATGTCACAACTTCTCCTGCACCTTTTGACTTGGCAGAGTGAGGAGCGCAGTCTGCCCTTGTCTACAATACTCGAAGGTCAGAATTAAACACTGCATTCAGAACAAGTAGACTCCTGCGACGCCCTAGTGGACGGCACTTGTGGCTATAGACACTTTATTTTAATGTGTGTCTGTCTGCCTGTTTACCACTTTGGTCTCAGTTTGGTCGCCAGTGGCAACCGCCGTAGCAACAAAAGGCAGGAGAAAATCCTTAGAAATTAATCCGCTGATGAGTCGGCACGAGCTGCACTAAAAACTAGACCAACCTAGTGGTGGCCGTTAACGGACAGCTGTCTCTCATGCTTCAGCTGGGTTCACCGTAAATAAATGATTACAAATTAATGAATGCATTGTCACCTAAAAAACACACCCTTGTAAAAAAAAAAAAATAATGAAATTGCTGTTGTGACTATCAGTAATATGCACCGTCAACTCTAACAGCCACATGAAACAATATGTCCAGGAAAGTTGATGCATGATTTCCAGCAGTGACTAGCCCACTCCCCTGAGTCTACCTGATGTCTCGTGCATTAGTAGCGGGCTACTCACGCTGCCTGCAATGCGCGGCTCCATGGTGCTGGGGAATCCTCGGCTTCTTTCTCCTTCCATCCCCCTAAAAGAAAATCCCTGGCATGGCAAACAAAAAAAAACCTAAACTGCGCCGTGCCGAGTGACGCCAACTGTCCGGTGCCCCTCAAAACCCAGTTAACTCGAACGATAACCAGCCGTTTAAATCTCCCGTTTCCGTACGCACATCTCGGCGGAGTGTCCGGCAATGCCCATCGCCTCCAGCGACCGCATTCCAATCCACACCGGTTCACTCCCGAACTGCAGGCGGAAATAGCCGAGCTCCCCTCGCTCGTGAGCCTCGGCTTGGTTCGGGCGCACCTGCTGATGTGCAAGAGCGCGCAGACGTCTCCGTCTGGCGGACACCCGAGGTACGAGCGCAATCCAGATGCTATGCAGTGGTTCCCAAAGCTGGGTCCGGGGCCACTAGGGGTCTTTGAAAGGGACCATGAGGGTCATCAGCAAAGAGGAATATAGTCACTGTTACTGTTATCCGCAAAAAAACAACAACAACAGTATACTTGTTACCCCCCCCCCCCCGCCCCCTATTTCGCGATTATGTGTTTCCTTTCTAACAGCAAAAATTCTCTGTTATGTGGGTCAAAATCAAACAGGGCCCTGAGGGTCCTTGACTCCTAGCTCTTGAAATGTGGTCTTGCAGGACAGGACTGTATCCCTGCATTTCACATATACATCCAAATATGTAGTTTCTGCCTACGCGCCAAAATATATTGTGGACTGGCAGATTATGCTGTCAACAGCAGACACAGACATGTACATATCCAAATACTGTATTTTGAATATTTCATATTTCTATATTTCATTGTATATTGACAACTAGTATGAAAGTATGAACATGGTAACAGGCAAGAAATATACTAATGTAAAAGATTTTTATTAAAAGACATATACAAAAGATACAAGCATTGTTGGCATCATATTTAGGCTTATCACCTCACAAAAGCACCACGGACACAATAACCGATAAGAAAATGAGAGAGAGAGAGAGAGACAGACAGACAGACAGATAGACAGACAGACAGACAGACAGACAGAGAGAATAGGGTATAATATAATTAGTCTTGTAGGACCAGAGAGCATCAGCCAAAGAAAACACACAAGCAGCACTAAGACCACAGTCAGCAGCTCCACAATCACAGAGCATCTAGAAACAA
Source organism: Hoplostethus atlanticus (assembly GCA_034670405.1). NCBI lineage: Eukaryota > Metazoa > Chordata > Actinopteri > Trachichthyiformes > Trachichthyidae > Hoplostethus > Hoplostethus atlanticus. Next base: position 334,960 of record JAXDDX010000112.1, on the reverse strand, counting down.
TGCAGACGGGTCATGAAGGCTTCAGAGGACGTATAAAACCACAGGGCTGTATACAAAGTCAGGTGGGCACTGTATGGCCAAATCAGATAGAAAACATCTCCAAGATAAGACAGACAATCCTAAAATACTTCATCTCAGCTTGGCCAAACCTGCCTGTGGAGCCATTCAAATAACTGGCTATGGTATAATCTCCCAGTGAGTAAACACTGAGAGTATAAATACTTAAAAGTACTCTTGAATTTGAGAATATCTGAAGAGTTTCATTCCAAAATGAGACACCCACCATTTGAAAAATGCAAGTCCTACTCTGAGAAAACGAGTTCTGACATGAAAGTAATCCACTATTATTGAAACTAAAGAGCTTCCTTAAACTCTTAACTTACAAAATTGTGATATTTTCAAAAAAATAAATTATTAATTTTTCTTTAGCTATTTAGAAATGAAAATTCGATTGAGTTTTTGGAATGAAACAGTTCATTTGAAAAAGTATTTGAGCTGTTCAGAGGCAGCGAGGCCCTCGGGAGAAAGCAGTTACACGTCTGTAGATCTGTTGTTGTTTATCACACATGAACACGTCTGATAATATAAAGTGGTTTATATGCCAATTCTTGACTGTTTTATAGCGTTTGTCTGTATGACGAGCTTGTGTATTCTACGAAAGCTAATATTACACACATGTAAAACCTGTGTGTAAAGTGACACTTGGTGTAAGCAGGTAGAGCTGTACTGAGTGGGAACAGCGTTAGAGGCTGATCAGTGAAAGAAAGCAGCTTTGTTGATATTTTATCGTTTTCGGCGCTGGAGCAGCCTGACTGGTCCTAGAATGTGGCTTCACAGGTAATACCTTTTAAGCCTGAACTGATTCAAATCCTGAGAGACAGACAGCAATGAAAAAGACAGGGAAGAGGAGGAGAGGTAAAAAAATAATAATCGAACAATAGACAGTTTCTGTATGTTCTGAGTTAACCTGCAGACCTTGTACATGCTAGGGTGACAGCCCGCTAGGTAGAACAAGACCTTTTGGTCATCTAGCCACACTTGGTCTCCCTTATCATACTATACAAGCCTATCCAATATACCATGTGCCATCACATACAATACTTAAGAGTACACAAACACATTTTCAATACATTTCGTACATGTTTCTCTTTCATATATATCATATGTTCAAGGTACATGCGTTGACGTGTAAACATAGACTCAGCCAATTAGAGGCTTTGGATTCATGGGAGTCAGATAGTACAGAATATCCCAATACACACACTCACACAACCCCAACCACACACACACACACACACACACACACACACCTGAGATGCCGTGATATTGGGCCAGATTGTTCAACAATACTATAGCTTCGGTTTCCTTTCAAGTGTGAAACATAGCATAATAATAGTGTGCTATCAATTGTGGCAGTAAGTCTGTCTTCTGGCAGTGTTGAGTAAGACAGTGGTTTCCCCTCGGAGGTTCAGCCATGTTGCTCTGACATATCAAGTAAATACCATTCAGCTAGTATGGAGAGGATGGAAATATTGAGATTAAGCTAAAGCTACTGTGGAACTGAAGAGCAGAAGAAAGAATAGATAGGCATGAACATATAATTCATACATGAATGTATACTGTAAAAATCATATTCCTGATGACGTCTTGAATTCACTAAACCTAACAAACTATTTTAACTCTTACTGTGCAGAGCCTGCTAAAGGTGGAAGCACTAGGGTGGAGTCGCCGGGACTCGAACCGTGAATATCTGCATGTCCGCGATTAAAAAACAATAAATAAAAACATCGTTCTACAGTCATGCTTGATTTGGAAATCACACAGTAAACCGCTGACTGAAGCAACCATTACTAAACCATACACAGTAGAGAGCACTCATTTAGAACAACAACAATAATACTATCTAGGGCTCTGGACTGGAGTAGCGAGTTCATGTTGGTTCTTAAATATAATCGAACCGAGACACCACCTGCAGTAAATGATGATGGCAATACCTGAAGTAACGTACCAAAAGTAATTGTGATCGTCCACAGTCAGACAAATGTAAACATAATCTTGCTTCACGACCAGACGAAGGCCTCAACTCAGCCTCAGAGCACTGAATCAGGAATTTCCCAGAATATCGATGTAATCCCTGACCGTGTGAGCCCAAACCGAACTGAGATAATAATAACGGTGCTCAAACACAGGAGCCGCTCCCCGCTTCCTGTGAGGTCAGTGTTGATGTCATCTGGAGGTCTGGACCTGATTGGGCGGCTGAGCATAGAGGTACTTCCAGATGGCGTAGTAGTGTATGGCCGCTCCCATGGCGACAAACAGGTGCCAAATGGCGTGAGCGAACGGGACAATGCCGTCACTTTTGAAGAAGACCATCCCCAGACAGTAGCAGGCCCCGCCTACCAGCAGTTCACACAACCCTGACTGTTCCGGCTGGGAAGGGGGAGAAGTGAGAGTTTAGACGTGGATTACACTCCTTATTTCATTTCAATGAGGTAATGAGCGCTCAAAAAAAAAAACCAGAACAAAGATGAGACTTTGAGACTGCGCTCACCATTGAGAGGATGACCAAGGCAGGAAAGACTCCCATGACTGTGTAGCAGATCAACTCCATGATCTTATACCTGGGAGAGAGACAGACAGGTTAGATGGATCAATAGATGGACAGACAGAGAGTACGACGCAGATAGACAGGTGGAGGCCGAGGCAGAATGCGAGAGATTCAGTGAACATGCGTTGCCTGCATGTGTACATATGATATGTGTGTGTGTGTGTGTGTGTGTGTGTGAACTGACCTCTCATGGAAGAAGAAGACGTAGGTCGTTCCAACAGAAGCCATGACCCACACTAACCAGCGCATGTGGCAAGCCCAGGGACCCAGCTCCCGCAGGTTCAGCCTGATACGCACACAAGCATAAACAGGAAAAGAAAAATACAAAACATACATACGCTGCACTACACACACACACACACACACACACACACACACACTAACACACACCTAGCTAGTTTATTACCAGGGCGCGTAGGAAGCTGCGATGAAGAAATAGATCACCATCCTGTCACACATGTGGAAACAGTGCTCCACAGACCTGGGGGGGACAGACAAAACAACCCCATCACAACCCAGTCACACGCCACTTACATGTGTTATCAGTGCACTGTGTGTATCGTGATGGCGTAAGCTGGAAATCACAAAACTCTGCAGTTGGTGTGGTGAATGCGTGCGGATACATATTTGTTTCTTTGTTCCTGTGTGTACGTGTGAGGGAGAGAAAGAGAGAGACGGTGTCAACAAACAACAATAACCAGCGAAATTCTGCTCAGCCTCTGCAGTAAGAGGCAGCGAGGCCGTGCAGGAGAGATGATGCTTGGCGCGTCCTTAAACGTCCTTTGACCACGCTGAACATGTGTGATGTTTGGATCCAGTGCAATTGATAATTTCATTCAGCAGATAAAAAATTTAAATTGTGTGTATGTGTGTGTGTGTGTGTGTGTGTGTGTGTGTACCGTAGGTGGCTTTTCTTCCAGGCCACGGTGTGGAACAGGGTGGAGATGATGAACAGTGAGCTGAGCCCCGCCCCGTAGACCCAGGCTGACACGCGCTCCCATTGGTCCTCGGACTGGAAGTGCAGCACTGAGCTGCCCAATAGACTGGGGATTATCCATAACTGTGTGACATGAAGAGAAATATGAAGTGGTCAGTATGTGTGTTTTATAATGTTACTGTATTGTTCTTATTCAACAGCCACAGTATAATGTCATGTATTCCTGTTCATCTGTGTGTGTGTGTGTGTGTATGTGTGTGTGTTAATGACCACTTTTTATGGACCTGAGCTATAGTAATCTTTCCAAACTCAACTTGTCAGAGTGTGCATTGTGTCATGTGTGTGTGTGTGTGTGTGTGTGTGTGTGTGTGTGTGTGTGTGTGTGTGTGTGTGTGTGTGTGTGTATGCATTCACCGCATGCGTGGCACAGTTGGCAGCATGCTCATACTCTGTGGGCTGGTATCTCTTGTTAGGAGGAACACGGTTGTTCATGTACCTGGAATCAATAGATATATTTTTTTATAGAACAAAAATCTGCAATGAGACACTGTAGATATTAGTAGAGCTAGTCTGAATTTGTCATTACACAGATGACAATTCAGTTCAGTACTTTCTTATTCCAAATAGGGAAACTTGCTTTAAAAAACAAATACCAAACACAATATACAAATACTCACATACAAAAGCATACAATATAATAGATGAAACACAATATCTAACACCAGGTCATCATTAAAGTGTGTTTCAGATGCATGTGCAAATTGAGCAGGTTTACTGCATAGAGAATAAAGGACTTTTTACTCCTATTGCACTTGAACCAGGGTACATGTGGGATACACATTTGTTATCTTTTTTTGAGACAATGCTATTTGTGTTCTTAAATATCCTTAAACCACGCTGAACTGACTCCAAAAGTCTCTGGATGGTGCTTGTAGAAACAGTTCACCCCACCCTGTCCTTTTGCTTAGCAACGCTTCGACCAAGCCAGATCACGCTTCAACTTGTTGCCATGACTGCTGTTGCCTAGCAACAGTGGGTAACCATGGACTGACTGAACCAGAGGTTTGTCTTGATCTCTTTCATAAACAATACACACATATAAATACGCCTGCATGCTCACATACACCCATGTACGTAAACTCAGATCTATTCCGTCAAACAGGAACACTCGCACAGAAAGCCAACTAAACACAGAACAACTGAGGAGGCAGCACTCCATCAGTGATGTCATTGTTGTCATGGAAACCCCCGACCAGGGGATTGTCTTTTTTCATACAAGAAAACTCCTTTTTCTTTCATCTCTCTTCCCCATCTACTCCATCATTTTCTGCTCTAGCCACATCTCCTCTTTGCTTCTCGGTGATTAAATTAACATGTGTCAGGGGAAAAGGCAAATGGACAAAGACAGGAAAAACACATCCGTGCATACGTGCGCACACACACACACACACACACACACACACACACACACATACAACCCCTCCCTATTTTTCTGCTGCATCTTGCAGAGCCAGATTTCATAAGAGACCTAGATTTAGCGGTCTCTCTCTCTCACACACACACACACACACACACACACACACACACACACATTGTTCTAAGATTGGTGGGACTCAGTATGAGAAGTAGGCTGCTGTTAAAGGGGAATACCAGTCAGTTTTAAAAAAACACTGATCTGCAAAGTGTGGTGCTGCTCTGTTGAGAATAAACAGGAGATCTGTAGCCTCATAGGATAGCAGATAGCAGTTATAATACATCTATTTACAGGATATCACCCTGGGTGCTCTCAGAAACATCTTTTCTGATTGACTCTATGGAGCTGTGCATCCACATTTCATCTCATTAGGAAGCAAGATAAAACTGTCTCTCTCATTTCTGTCTGCCGGTGACGGTAGTGAATTTTAACATGCACAAACTGAACTGCCCAGTTGAATTGGGAAACAATATTTCAATCTAGAAATGCAGTGATATTATCTTTTAGTTGAACCATGTTATAACACATTGAGGCGCACCTGTGTAAAACATGATTGAACACAACGTTCTCCTTCTACAGTACAACTGTTTCAATTTGTGTTCATCTCTTGATGGTGATAAGTGATGCTGATTTATTTAACACCGCTGCCCCCCCCCAGGGAGACACTACGATATGTGGCACGGTGGCGCAGTGCTTGCACTGCTGCCTCACAGCAAGAAGGTGCTGGGTTCGATTCCCGCCTGGGGCACTGTTGACTCTGGTTGCCCAGGTGGCCTATCTCCTGGGCCTTTCTGTGTGGAGTTTGCATGTTCTCCCTGTGCTCACATGGGTCACATGGGTCTCCTATAAGAACCCCATCTAAAAACATGCAACATCCTGTCCTGTCCCTGACCAAGATGAGGACCTACACCTGGTATTGGAGGCTGCCCACTGCTCCCTGGCTGTCCCTGGAGGAAGGTCGGCGGGGATGGGGAAAAGCAGAGACCTCATTCAATTCGGACACCCTACCCTGCATGTGTGTGTGTGTGTTGGTGCGTGTGCGTATGCACCCCGAATTGCAAATAAAGTAATCTTCATCATCTTCTTCATACAGGCAATCCATCCAGGCAAGTGGTGGTGAAAGAAGGTATGAAATCTGCCTCACATAATCATGGGACAGAGATCCTGACAGGAACGGCTCATCCTTTCTCTCCATCTTATCTCGCTCTCCTCCTTTCTGTTCATGCTCCCATTACTTAAGCAGCTGTATTTAGAGTGACACTCATTCAGCGCTATTAATACTGACTGACCCAGCCCAGAGCAACACATCCCAGAAACACACCGTCCTGTCCCATATAAGAGGCTTCCTCACCCTGTATCCAACCTTGGCCTCACGTTGACTGACTCTCTTTCTGGTGTGTGTCTAACTGCAAGTGCCAGGCCCAGCAGGCTTGGCTGGGTCATTAATGACTTTATCAAGCTGGCTGATAATTACCAGGCCAGCAGCCAGACAGATCGACACACTAACTGGACAGGGAGGAGCATGGCTGTGGGCAGCTGGGTGTTGGAAACAGCCTTCGTTCTTGTCCCCTGGAAACTCCTCATAGCCAAGATCAGGACAGACAGAAGCACCGCCGTCTGTTTGAGTTTATTTTTTATTGAACTTCAAATACTAAACCTCAGTCAAGTTAATGGTAAATTATTCAATCCTATTTTATGCTCAAGCTCAAGCAAATCCTGGTCTTTGTGCATGTGTAAGTGTAATAGTCCAGTGAACTCAATTGTTTGTGAAAGTGTGAAATGATAGGAGGAATGTACAATTAATTGTAAACGAAAAGCAAAACCACAATATTGACCTCTGCAATTTCCAAATCACAACAGGAGGAAATATTTCTCAGGGCAAAGATACCCTCCAAAAATATTGTACTCACAATATGCAGCAAATAAAACTGCAATATGATGTTTTGTCATTGTCCTGCAGCCCTGATCTATAGCATGAAAAACACTTTGAGCTCAGGCCACATGGGAATCATGGGGTTTTCCATATCAGCTAAAGGGGTTTTGCCCCTGGCCACTGAGATATTAAAAGGTCTCAATGCAAGACTATTATACCACACGCAGCTCCTTTGACCTCTCCCTGCGGACCCGGGCCCAGGACCCCCATGTCTAAATCCAGGTCCACTAGGCCGAGGCCCAGGAACAGATTTGACCTACCATGTCTCAGGCACTGCTCACAGAAAGAGTAGGCACAAGTGATAGCTGAGGAAGGATAGATGAGGAGAAGGGAAGTAGCACATACAGGTTTGTGTCAATACTGCTTGTCAAGCACACAAACACAGGGCTACAAGCTACACATATTACATGATCAGTTATAGACATATCTGTGTAGTAACATTAAACACCACACTCCCAAACCTCCCCATCATCATCATCATCATCCTCATCAGACTGCAACAGGACAAATAGTTATATCTGTAGTCTCTCACAGTAAACTCCATGAGCTGAGGAGGAAACGAGATGAAATGGTTCCACCTACCTTACAAGATTCATTTAAAGTGGAAATAAGCAACAGTTGACAGCAGACGGACAGCAGGCTGAAGCCCGAATTTCTTCTGAGTGTGAAGCAAATTACCGCGGCGATTTGCTCAATTGTGCCCGTGAAATGAGCAATCTAATGTAATGTCATGAAACGAGCATCGTTGTTTCACCGGAGACGTCGTCTTATCCTCATCTCAAGCAGCACCAGGCGACGGATGCACCCCGACCCAGCTGCTTCCAGAGGATCCAGTCCGGAAGTGTGGGCGTCGTGGAGGGTCTCTGAGGAGAGAAGCGGCTTCCTGCGCTCTGGCGTGCCACGGTAATCTCTCCCGTAGGGCCTGCCACGAGCTTCAGCTCACAAACACTCAGCGAGAAGGATTTAAATGAGAATTGAACACTGCCACATCATTATTATTTTTTTCAGGGGGACTGATAGCACAGAAATGTGTGCCCATTTGCGCCTTCAGCTGCCGTTCTTGATTCTGCCTCTAGGTGGAGATGGAGTCATGGAGGTGGAGGCTGGGTGATATAACGTTACGACGATGGCCTTATGGTGATGCGTGTATGTTCAGTTACTCAGTCCAGCCAAAACTGATTTACAGCTCGGTGTTATAAGGTAGACTACTTTTCATACCCTTCCTCAAAACCGTTGTATCTTCTGACCTGTGAGGGTTTGTGGCATGACACCAGCCCCTGCTGTGGACACCAGGCAGACGGAGGCATCCTGAGACATGATATGCCTGGTAACTAGCCCTGTTCCATTTAATCTCCCAAACCAGCTCCTAACCTGGTGGCATCTGTAGTAAATTGGTAAATGTGATAGAACCTAAATCAATTACACATGTGCACATAGTTTCTCTCTCTCTCTCTCTCTCTCTCTCTCTCTCCCCCCTCTCTCTCCCCCACACACACACAAAATGAGTCAAGCCTTTTTGAGTACTGTAACAGTAATCATTTATTAAATGCATATTATGACCAGCATAAGCATTTAACAGGTACTGCAGCCTTTCAACACGATTAATATAAAATACCTGCTTTTAGCATTCAGCTCAGAATAAGCTCTCTGTGGTTATACAAGCCTAACTCATTCACTAAGTACCATTTGCAGACGGAGGGTCACATCCTTTTGCATACAGTATTCATTTAAGTATGCTTGACAAGCGCAAGCAAGCACTTCAGAATGATTTCAAATACTGTTTGACCCAAGTCTGATCGTTTTTGCCAGTATAAAAATAATACCTGATTACAATATTGCCGACAAGCTTTGTTTTTTATTATGAGAGAGTGGGAAAGAAAGAAATAAAGAAAGGTGGAGGAGAGAAGCAGCGGTTTTCTTCATGTCTCCAGAAGCTATGCTGGGGCTGGGTCATGTAACAGCGTCAGGTTCAGACTATCTTCAGGTCCTTCATGGCAGACTCCAGAGTCTGAAATGTGAAGCGTTTAAACACATCTGTCTGCATGGTGTCTTTAAAAACATCACAGGAACAACAGGAAATGCTCATCACACAAATAAGGCCAACATCTGATCAACATCTGACCACAATCGTGTGTGTGTGTGTGTGTGTGTGTGTGTGTGTGTGTGTGTGTTACCTTAACATCCCAGATGGCCATTCCTCCATCCATGCCAGTAGTGCAGAACTTGGTACACTTGCTCCGTCCTCCCTCCAGCACAGAGATTTGGCTGAAATATTGTTTGTCAAGTTAAACTCCAAGAAATAGGCCTAGAGCTTGGATGTGTGTGTGTGTGTGTGTGTACACCTGTACATGCCCACCCACGTGTGTAATTGGATATGAGAGCACCAAATAACAACAGCAGACAAAGAAAAAGGAATGGCTGGTTTGGTGGGAGTTAAGGCTCTATGAAACAAGAGATTTGTAGCTGCTTCTTAGGAGGGGAGGGGTGGGTATGGTTGGAGTGAGTGAAACTAAGCGATCTATAATGTAGAAGAAGAATGTAGAATCTAGATAACATCTGATCAGAAATCAGCTCATTAATGAGACAGGCGTTAGGATGGTCTTACGTTTAAAGGCCAATTTAGGCAGATACTAGAAGAATCAAAAGGCATGGAACATACCGTCTCATACACACACACACACACACACACACACACACACACACACACACACACACACACACGCACTCACGCACGTGTTCCTACCTGATGCTGTTTTTATGCAGAGTCTCCAGGTCCTGGTCAGTGGCCTGGGTGGCTGAGGCTCGACGGTCCAGGTTCTGGAAGCGTTCCCTGGCGCTGATGCCTTTCTGGGCTGCCTGCTTAGGAACCTCCAGCTTGCCGCCAAACGTCACGCTGCCCTTGGCGCTGTCGTGCACAAACAGCATGGGGCAGCAGTCATGGCCCTGGAAGAACACAAAAACACACGAGGATGCAAACAGGCACCGAGACACAAACACGCACAGAGTAAACAATAAATATGGTATAACATGATATTTACTGATTTATTTAGTTGTTTAGTATGTTGGACTCACAGCAGCCACGATGCTGTTCTCAGTAATGAAGGTGACACACAGCAGAGGAAGGGTGTCTGAACTCAGACTGCTGACCCTGTAGAAGATACGGCAAGGTCAGAGCACACACACATAACACACACACACACACACACACACACACACATAAACACACACACACACACACACACACACACACACTGCCCCGCCCTCTCTTACGTGCAGGTCTTGCCTCCCTCTGCGACAGCGACAGTTGAGTCATGAGAGGTCCAGGCCAGGCGGTTGCCTGAGTGTGAAAAGCACACGCTGTGCACCCAGCCGCCACCTCCAGTTGGACCCACGGCCCCTGCTCCGGACTCGAACAACACCTCCCCAAACGGCATCTTGCTGCCCCAGGGAGTAGGGCCTGGCTTCTCCTCCACCTCCTTTATGTAGGCTGAGAACACCCTGGAGGCGAGAGGGGTTGGGTGGTGGGAATGTGAATAAGATAGATGGGAGAGGGAAAAAGGTGAGTGATCTTTACAGATCAATACTGTCATATTATTATTATTATACATGTTATTATCATGTTATCATTTAGTGAGGTAATTTTGTCTGGTCCTCACCTCACTGCTAATTTAAGATTATGGTAAGAGTCAGGGTGAGGGCTATGGTTAGTTTAGAGTTAGGATTTGGTTTGGGTTAAGATAAGGGTTAAGGTTAGTTTAGGGTAAAGTTAAGGGTTAAGGTTTCGGTAAGGGTTAAGACAGGCATAGAGTGGTGAGGATTAAGGTCAGGGGTTAGGGAATGAATATAGGCAATATAGGTCCTCACAAGTGCAGTAAGACAAATGTGTGTGTGTGTGTGTGTGTGTGTGTGTGTGTCTGTGTGTATCTTCTGATTCACTGATCTGTCTTGACACACTGATACCTGCATCTGAAGTCACAGGAGCCGGCAGCCAGCAGGACGTTGTTGGGATGCCAGTCCAGACTGAGGATGGTGGAGCGGATCGGCTTCTTGATGTGCTTGCAGACCCACCTGCAGGGAACGATTAGAATCTGCTGAATGTGGTTTATAAGGACCAAATCACAAGCGCCGTCGCGTGTAGATTTAAATGCACTACAACTGGAACACATGCAGCGCACACCCACCCACCATCACTGAGACAACAGGCTCTCACCAGTCATTTTCCTGCTCAAAGTAGCAGATGGAGATGAGGCGCGAGCCGCTCCCTACAGCAAACTTGTTCTCCCGCGGTGACCATTTCACACAGCGCGCGGCTCGGTTGATTCTGAGGATGACCAGGGTGGGCTTCCACGCCCCCTCCTTCTGGGTCCACACGTAGGCATTACGGTCGGCTCCGCATGTCACTATACGGTCACTCTCTGGAGCCCAGTCAATACCTGCAGGGGAAGGAAACAAGTGGGGGTAGGAAGCAAAGAGGGAAGTTGTTAAATCGCTGTGTGTGAGGGAGGCGGCTCAGTGGTTAGCACTGTCGCATCACAGCAAGAAGGTTCCTGATCCAATTTGATCCGGTTCGATTCCCAGCCCTTTCTGAGTGTGCATGTTCTCCCCGGGTGCTCCGGTTTCCTCCCACATCCATTTTGTCTATCTATCTATTCCAAAGACATGCAGGTCAGGTGGACTGGAGACTCTAAACTGTCCATAAGTGTGAATGTGAGTGTGACTGTCAATCTGCCTTGGCCTGGGTGTTTCTGTCTCTGTTTCCCTGCCTTCCACGCAATGTATGCTGGGATAGGCTCCACCCCTTGCGACCCTGAATAGGAATAAGTGAATGAATGAGTGTGTGTGTGTGTCTCACCTGTCACCTGCCCATTGTGTTCCTTCAGCTCGTGGATCTTGTTCCACTTAGTCCCATCTTTCTTGTAGATGTGGACATCGTGGTTGTTCGGACACAGGGCGATCTCTGGGGGCGCAACATCACACACATGCTGCACATCAGTCAAATATATAGATGGGAAATTCATTCATCAGTCACGGGAGAAGGTCCAGTGTGACTGATGAGACCTGATGATGACAGGGTGATTCAAAATGCTAAGCTGACTGGGTCAATGAGAAGAGGGCACACCAGAAGCTAGAGCTATGTATCTGCCTGCAGGCTGTGCACACACACACACACACACACACACACACACACACACACGGTATCTTTAAATAGATGACTTGTGAGGACTGTGACCTTACTTCCCATAACGTTGTAGCAAAAGCACGTTATAGTCAGCAGATGAGTCAGAAGCAGTGTGTATCTGTGGTTGCACTAGTGTGGGAGCTTTAATGTGTGTGGGGTTTTTTTTGTGAGTGTTTTGCTTGCAAGTGTATGAAGGATCCTATGACTGTGTAACAGCCGCCTATTACATCCGCTTTGCCCAGAAACCAAAGCGCTGATCAAAACAGCCAAATATGGTATTAGTTTCCTGAGGCTAGTGGAGCACAAGAGCTTCTCAGATAGGCCCCCAGACCCCACCCCTCACTATAACAGGAAACAGGAAATACCTTCTCCCACCTGGGACCCAATCACAAACCTCCATCTATTACTATAGTCTGTGCTCAGGGGGTCGTTGCTAATGGAGGTGAGATGTTCCTGATAAAAACAACGTAAGGATTAGAGCTGGCGTCATCACAGACACTCAACACCTCCAGTCTGAAACGCAGCCCTATGCATCAAAAGGTAAGATTGACCAATCAGAAAGGCGATCAGACTCACGGGTCCGGTCTTTGTTCCAGGCATGGCAGCTAATTGGTTCCAGCAGGAAGCTATGGTGTGTCATGGCCAATCAGGAGTTAGAAGCAGACCAGGAAGTGATGTGTTGAACCAGTGGCTGAGTGCGGTGAGATTACAACTGAAGCTAGAAAACAGAAGTTGCTTTATTCTCATACAAGGGTAAAAGCGGAAGGGAAAAAAGCAGAAGAAAAAACAACCATAAAACAATTTTAAAAAAAAGAAATATTTCATGAAAGACAGCGAGACTAGTGCAGACTAACTGAGAGGTACTAAAGTAAAACAAACCATCAGACAATTTTGACTATGTGGGACCAGAGAAACAGACTGATCTGATCTCAGGTTGTGTTAATGAAATCCAGACTGGCGGAGGCATGAGAGGAATGATACAGGTCAAGAGTAATACACACACACACACACACACACCCAGGAAATAAAGACAAACACATGTCCATCCCATTCAGTTAGCAACGCTAGTGCTAAAACAAAGTTCAAATCAATGTGCTGACATGGTTACTGAGCACTGTGCTGTGTTGTGTGTAGGCAGGGGCGCCTGTTGCATACTTTCTGCTTTTTGAAAATGTACTACACTAACAAAATGTGTGGGTGGGTGAGTATGTGCTGCTGACATGTCTAAACACACTCAGCCAACTGTAAAAGATTTTCTAAGCTACTTACCCTGAGGGCTAGACAGAGATGAATGGATGAAGAGATGCAGAGAGAGAGAGAGAGAGAGGGCAAATAAAGAAAAGGGTGTTCAGCTCGCGGACTCTGGCCAGTCAACGCGAACGCCAACGACAGAGTGAGCTCAGGAAGAGAGGGTGAACTGAAGAGAGGGAGGAGAGAGGTCAGAAAGGGAAGTGGAGGAGGGTACAGTGAACTCAGAGACACAGACAGGCTGAGTGCAGTTCTAGGGGGGAGAAGTAGAAGAGCTCAAACTTGTTTCCAAATGAAAAAGATAACGGGAGCAACATATCTAAAATGTGAAAGCATAAAAAATGCACTTTCTTTCTTGCACACTTTCTTTTTTCAAAGGAAATGGAGGTAAAAAGGTTTGCTTCAGCAAAACTAGGAAGAGAGGGAGGAGCAACAACACAATACAATGTTCTGCAACCAGGAAGAGGAGAGAAACTGAGGCGGAGGCAAAAAAAAACCCTTTTATGAAGCATGAAAGACAAGGAAGAAGGGGGAGGGAGGAATGGTCACTTCTGCATAAAGAAAGAGACGCAATGACAAGTAGAAGAGGGGAGGTTATATAGAAAAGTCTACCCTGTGAGAGTAGAAGAAAGGGTGGGGTCAGGGGAGCACAGCGTGAATACACAGGCATTTCTTTCATTTTCTTTTGGGTAAACACTTCCTTATTCCAACAGTTCTCAAGTCCCTACTCCCATGTACCCAACGGGTTTTCAAAAACACCTTCTTGCCCCCCTTTCCCTGGACATTTAAAATCAGGGATGGAAACGTTACCTGCCTGTAAGCTAATTTTTATTCTGTAGTGCAAAACTGCCCTTAATATTCAATTTCCAGTAGTGGTTAAGAGAGAAACTATGGAGAGGTCAGTCTCAGTGGCAGGCTCGAGCTCAAAGCCTTCGAGGTGGATCCCTGGGTAACGAGGTGATGCCCATGAGGAAATTCTTTTTGCTCCGCCTCCAGAGGGAGGTCAGCGCGCAGGGTCAGTGAGATGACAGCACTCCTGGAGCTGGGAGGGATTCAGTCTTTCCCAAGGGCACTTCAGAAGTATGGATGTATGCTTAGGATGCCTCCTTGTATGTGCCCTAAGCCACTCTGTAATACACTGCACACACAGGGGGCTACAAATACATATACTACTGTTGCTTGAGTTTCACTCAGGTTAAAGAACACGTCCCTGATGGGGTGGCCCTTGGCAATAATGTAATGGGACAATTTCAGCTTATGTTTTGGAGGTTGGTCCCCCAATTCTAGTGGCAATTATAGGAGGCAATCTAAAATAACCTTTATCAAAAATGGCAGAACTCATTGTTCTCTACTTTTATGTCTAAAAATAAAGTAGTTTCAAAGTAGCCAAGCAGAAAAAAAAAAGCATTGCAACATTTTTTAAAAAACATCCAAAAAGTACAAAAGTAGTGGTAACTAGTTACTATCACCCACTGTTGAGAGAGGCAAACACAAAGGAAGAGGACAGTTGAGTAAGTTGTGTACTGTAAATGTACTTCATCTTTATTTCATGTCTAGCTCATGATCAGTTACATAGAAATCCTCCATCTTGTGTAGTTTTAGTGTAGTAGCTATGGAGCCTAGTGCTGGCCAGCCATGACTCCGCACAGGGTTTAAGACAGCTGCATTCTCCCTCCACAATCAGATCCCATACAGCGAGTCAACCAACAACATGACCTCAGAATATCAATTACCAGTGTCCTAATGAAAACAATGACTTCACCTGCTGGAAAATATTTAGTACCTCCAGGAGGTGAAACACAAAGTGTCTCCTATCTACTAAACAGTGACATTCAGAGATCATCTGACGGTTAGCCCGAGGTGAAATACAGTCTGATTTTTGGGTAAAATGCACCTTTTAGTGTTCGTCTTTTGGTACAGGAGGTTAGAGAACATAAAAACACACATTTCACGTCACCTTTAATACGTGTCAGAGGACCTTCCCACTTTGACCCCTAGTTAGCCTTCATTTAAAAACAAACAACAAAAAAAACAATCAACAGTGATGTCACACGTCAGCTCAGAGTGTGTGTCAGTATGTGTGTGTGTGTGTGTGTGTGTGTGTGTGTGTGTGTGTGTGAGAGAGAGTGTATGCACACGCGCACAAGTGTGTTATGGTCTGATCAGTGCTTTAGCAGACACTCTATAAGGTGGTCAGTAATGTGTGTTACTGGCTGCATCATAGGAGCAGAGGTGGAAAGGAGAGGGGTGAGGATTGGGGTGAGCCGGCAGCGTCTTTTCGGTCATTCGTGGGATTCCTTCACATGATGCGGAGACCCTGGATAGAAGCTTCTAGACTCTGAGGAGGGAAACACGAGTACAAACAACATTTAGGAATGACACATGACAACAAAGAATGAGAAGCTCAGAGCCGGATTGTGCGTGTACATACCTTGAAGTCCCAAATAGTCATTGCACCATCAATGCCTGTGGTGCAGAACTTGCGACACTCCCTCTTGTCTCCCTCATAGATAGACACTTGGCTGAGGAGCAGACGCACATGGAGGGTTTTAAAAGTGTGCGTGCACCACCTCCATGATTCTGTACTCAAGTCAAGTTTATTTATAAAGCACATTTCACACACAATGGCTAAAATATAAAAATGTATATTTAGAAGAAAAAGATTATTGGCTAAAAAGGTAAAGTAGTAAGAGTTACAGTGCATCACATGAGAAATGAATCAAAGGCACAGGAAAAAATCTAATCTGGATTCAAAACTGGCTACCGAGTTTCTGGAAGCTGGTTCCAGCTGTGTGTTGCATAAAAATGCATTCGCCATGTTTTGTTGGAACTCTCAGGACGACTAGCCGCCCGTTTTCTAGAGATCTAAGGGACCTACTGGGTACTCAATTCACTTTTCAAGGGAATAGTATCAAACTTCAACTTTAAATGTCCAGTCCTTCTGTGAGCGTGTGACCTACGTGATGCTGTTCTGGTGCAGTGTGTCCAGGGCAGTGTTGCGGTCCTCGGTGGTGGCTCTCTTGTCCATATTCCTGAAGCGCTCCATGGCAGAGATGTTCCTCTGAATGCTCTGCTTGGGGAGGTCAAGCTTTGACACAAATGTCAGGGTTCCACCATCGTCACAACGGAACAGCATGGGGCAACAGTCGTGACCCTGGACACACACACACACACAAAAAAGATTTAAATGGCATCCCTAGCTGAGACACTTGTGCATGGAAACTTGTAACTCATAGTTTGTTTTATTCTTACCGCGGCCACCAGACTGTTCTCTGAGACAAAGATGACACTGATGAGGGGAAGGAACTCTGTCTTCAGCTGCGAAGGACTGAACACACACACACACACACACACACACACACACACACACACACACACACACACACACACACACACACACACACACACACACACACACCTAAGGGTTCAGGCAATTTATAAGTTATATTTGGATTTTAGGCCATGTAGCTGACAAAACGATTAATTCAATAAATTATTCCCAGGATTAACATGTTTAATTAATTTGAGGATAATTGCTGGTCCCCAAACAAGGTCACTCTATCCATGCAGACTCACCTCGCGGTCTTGGCGCTGTCCACAACAGTGACAGTGCTGTCATGACTGACCCAGGCCAGGCGGTTACCAGAGGCAGAGAAAGAGACAGAGTGGACCCAACCACCTCCACCTAATAGAGAGGTAGCGCATAAAAAAACCCCAAAAAAAACCTTTACTTCACAAGGCGATTGCAAGTCAAATGAAAATGATTTTAACAGACACACAATAATACAGACCTGCTCCTCCAAATTCTCCTAGCACAGCACCAAATGGCATCTTGCTGCCCCAGGGAGTAGGGCCTGGCTTCTCCTCCACCTCCTTTATGTAGGCTGAGAACACCCTGGAGGCGAGAGGGGGAGCTTTTAAAAAGGCCGAAATGCAGAAAACCTAGAGGGCGAGAGCATGTTTGCTAGTTTTCAACCATTTTAAACTTCATCTCCTGCGCCCCGTCAACATTCCACGTTCATGACTTTCACCTGCATTTGAAGTCACAGGAGCCGGCAGCCAGCAGGATGTTGTTGGGATGCCAGTCCAGACTGAGGATGGTGGAGCGGATCGGCTTCTTGATGTGCTTGCTGACCCACCTGATGCACACGGAGAAGCACACACTTTCTTTATGTGGGACACACAAAAACCTTCAGCATTTGTCGGTTGTAGCTGCACCCCAAAGTAATAAAGTAGTAATTATTTGATATTTGCAAATAAGGTCCATAATGTAATGCAGTAAGAGTGAAAACCTTCTAGCTGCTGCTACTTTGAGGAATACATTTTCACTTTTTTTCAGTGCAGTATTATAGGTGCAAAAACAATTATTTCCTGAAACAGACAAATAATCATGATCACAATATTACTCAAGTACTCAGTACATTTTTGCCCTAATTTGTGTGTACTGTTGTATGTATTTTTCAGCAAAATGGCATGATTGTGTTAAGTATCCTGAGTCTCACCAGTCATTCTCAGACTCAAAGTAGCAGACAGAGATGAGTCGAGCCCCACTGCCAACTGCAAACTTGTTCTCTAGTGGAGACCACTTGACAAAAGTGGCGGCTCGGTTGATCCTGAGGATGACCAGGGTGGGCTTCCACACCCCCTCCTTCTGGGACCACACATAGGCATTACGGTCTGCTCCACATGTCACTATACGGTCACTCTTGGGAGCCCAGTCAATACCTACAATAGAGAGATTACAATGATTACAACAATAAGCATGATGAAGTGATTCATGAGTTTGTACTCAATGAGGTTGAAGGCTTTCTTACTATAAGTAGATTATTCAAAATCATAGGAGGCAGAAAACCTTCATCTGTAAATTGCCAGATGTTCATGATATGGACATTTATGTGTATGGTGGAAACAAACTTAATGATGACAATTCAAACAACATTTGTTTTTGCTTGGTGGATTAGTCATGGAAACACTAGTGAGGATTTAGACATCAATTAAGTCAACTAACAATAATTAGTTTAATCTCATAGGTAGTCTGACTGAATACCTGTTATGTGTCCATTGTGCTCCTTCAGCTCATGGGTCTTCACCCACTGGTTGCCACTCTTCTTATAGATATGAACTTCATGGTTATTGGGACTGATGGCAATTTCTACAGGAATTAAATAAGAAATAAGAGATTAGCACAATGAATTTCAAGATAAACAAGTCAGACCGGTACCTGGTATCTGCCCAATATCAGGCTGAAATACTTGATATCTAAAGTTCACAAAGAATGACTACTAGCACAGTGTTGTTTTATTATGCTGAACCCATACTCCTAACTACATAAATATTGACGCAAGAACGCCATTCGATATTCAACTTTCATGAATGCCAATAGCAATAGGTTTTTAAAATGAGGTTCTGTACGTGCTGTGCAAACTGGTTTTGGTACACCCACAGATGTGAAAATGAGGGAGCCTTACGTGTCCTGTCGCGGTTCCATGCGTGGCAGGTGATGGGCTCCAGCAAAAACTGATGAAGGGACATCTTGCCTGGGTGTGGTCCTTAAGTTAAACTCTGCTCACACAGAAAAACAATGTTATGTTGCAACTAGCAACTCATGTTAGCAACTAGCCAGTAGCCCAAATCTAAGCTAACAGCTGAACAGAACTCTGTTTGGAGTTTAACATTTCACAGATTGCACTGTGTTTATAAAGTCGGCCAGAGTAACAGTTAGTTTACAAGTGGGCCAGCTAACTAACTGTTAAATACTTCAGCGCAACGTTACCTAGCGTAGCTAGAGATATTTAATTTGTTAGCTACTTTAGCTTGGGTACATTAGCTAAACTACACCAGTCAAAAACATTTGGTTGGCTGCTACTCCAAGCTCACGTTGGCTAGCCAACTAACCTAACCCCGACTGGCTCACCAGTGTCACCAGTGCAAGCACATTTACAGATTGTCATGAATTAACGGTAGCTGGTAAAAATATTAATGTTAGTCCAATGTCACGACTTAAGCAACTACGCTAGGTTAGCCAACCGTACTATACAATTTAGTGGATTACACAGCTAACTAGTGTTAGTTAGGCCTGGTAACCAAATGTATTGACGTGTTACTATCCTTATAATCACCATAAGGCCTGCCTTCTTTGAATCGAGCCCCGGGTTTTCCTCTGAGGAGATGCCTTAACACGATACAGCGTTAGCGATACACTAGCCCGCTAGCCTATTCGCTAGCCCACATGCTAACTTACCTCGTCTGTCCGGTCCTCCGTGCGTGTGCCGGTGAGCTATGTTACGTTAGCAAGGAAAGGTTAGATCAGGAATGGACTTGAATTCGCGGACTCTGGGCAGTCGACACGAATTCGTCCAGGAATGTTGAGGGAATGTCAAGACGGCCAGCAGGACACGACCGGGAGCATTCGGTGAGAGCCGTCGGTAACTCGGCAGCTAAACCCGTGGACGCCTAGCTGACAGCTAGCTTAGCATCACGCTAGCTGTTACATTCAATTGAATAACCTCGTTCACGTAGTAGTAGTCTCACACACAAACCCCGACTGCGAAAGGGCGCCTCTAGCGACCCAAATAGGAAATGTCCGCACTGAGATGGGTAGTTACAAAACATCGCCATCTAACGCAGTGATCCTCAAATCTGGACCAGTGCTCTGGACCCCGAGGAACATATTTGAGGACCACTGATCTAATGTATATTATCTAATGTATATCTGGCCTGAAATTGGGTTAATCTATTCCTGTTGTGTAGCAGACAACTTATCCTTTTGAAGGAAGCACTGCTCTTTTGATAAAGAAGGATAGCATAGGGCCAAGCAGACCGCTTAATGGTCGTACCTGGTGCTGAATGTGCTAAATGTGTCACCCCATCTATCCCAGAGTGCCAGGTGATTTGACTTAAGGATGGTGGTGGCAGGGTGGGATGGGGATCCACAGTACCACTCCTATATGAACGGTGATTAGGGTAAGAACCATTCTAAAGGGGTCATCCCTAAGCCCTACTTCCTGGTCAGGTGCCATCTTGCAAATGTTACACTGGTATTGTAATGAAGTCTGCAAGGTGTGATTGGTCAGTGCAGTTGAAGATGCCATACATATAGTATGGTATTTTTAATAAACTGCAACTAGGAGCATAATCATAGTGTTTGTATTACAAAAATATCCTTATTTTCACTGGATGGTTTATTGTTTTGTCATGTGATGTCATGACTGCCTTTTTTGCAAAGAGGAAAGGGATGAAGGTTTTTAGCTTTCATCATCCTCCATACATCTCAGTTACAAAAAAAAATTGAACTTTTTCAGCTACACTTCCTGTGAAGACAGCATTTACACTGAGGGGGCGGCCATTTTGCAGGAATGTTTGCAGTCAGCCACTACCAATCATGCTGAATATGGCAGAGATTTATTTCACGTTGTGCAAAGAAACAACCCTGCACAAGTAGTTATGGTGTATTTTGAATGTACTAAAATGTACAATAGCGTTTTTGTGGATAATAATACACATTTCAACCTCTTAAATCCAAGTAAGTCAAAAGGGATTGAAAGGCTTCTCTCAAAATGATATGTAAGCCATTCCATTTATTTCTGTAGTTAGTAAGACGACTGTTTGGAAGGACTTGTATGCAATTCTGAGAGAAATATTTTCAATCTCCATTAACTTGTACTTGCAAGTTCCAATTCCACCTTATTCCAAGGATGATGCACCTACTGACTTGTGGGAAATTAGTTCTTTAACCAATCAGAGGAGATTCCAATTAGCATCTCTCCATCACACCTGGTAGGCCTACAGATCAGGTGCTGCTGGTTCCAAACATCAAAATACACACACATTCTTGCTTCTTGCTCACATTTTGCAGTTGTAAAGTCACCTAGCTAGTGAAATGGAATCTTTATCAAAAGTGCATGAACCACTTCCTACGCCTCCACTCCTCTTCATACCAGGTAAAATCACTCATCTACCTCTCATTGTCCAACGGCGCTCTTGCTCCATGAAGGGGAAACAATTTGTTGGCAAAAGAGGACTGTAAAAACATCAGTCACTGCTCTGTTTCAGTATTCAATGTTTAGGTGAACGTTGCAACATGTATGCATTTTTCTAGATGAAAGTCAAGCACAGCAAGATGTGAGGATCTACCATGTTCACTCACCTTTCAGCCCTCCACCACCTCCTCCTTTCTTCTACTCTCCTGGTTGCTCCAACAAAGACCAGTCGCCTCTGCCAGGTACAATGAAAGTCATGTGCCCTGCCACTGTTTTGACTTTGTAGAACTGTATGTCACATGTTCTTGGCTCATATAGTGGTATTCCTTCCTCTACAGTGTTAATAAGTGTTGATTTTTCAGTAACACACATTTGGAGTTGACAATAGTATTGTTTGTCCCCTCATAGAGCTGATGTATCTCTGGGGCAGGTGTTCAAGACTATCTTAAAGTGTAAAATGAACTCTGTGGACTTATAAAGACTTTTTCTAGCGCTGATGATTTTTCTGTGTACATGTGATGGGATAACAGATACTTAACAGATAAAATAACTTTTTTTTTATCTTGCAGGATTCTTCAGAAACATGTTGGCAGGAGAAAAAGCAAACATAATTTACAATGCTTGACATGGCAGTCTGTAAATCAGCGACAGCTAGTGTAACCTACTTTTCTTGAATTATAAGCGCAGTAGTACAAAAGTGGAAGAAGCTTTCATGGTACTAATCCGGTTTGAGTTTGGGTGTTATGCTGCTGATTGCAGTTCTGAGCAGGTAAACTGTAATCTGTTACACTTTTGAAAATAAACATTGCATCCATTCTCCATTATACCCTCCCCTCTAGTCTCCCGTCTCCCTGCTGCGTCTCCTCCCAGGTCCAGGTTTGTGAGCTATGAGACGCAGCTGTATCGCTCTCCAGGTCTGACCACGTGCCCTTCCTGTCAGACCCTGGTCACCACTCGGGTCACCTACCGAGTCGGGACACATGCGTGGCTCATGTGTCTGGTGTTTGTACTGTGTGGGTGAGGAGAGATACATGGCACATTCGAATACACCGACTCGCATCCGGTTATCTCGTTACATCAATCACACCCACGCACATTCAGAAGACGGAGACTGACAAATGTGTTGTGTGTCTCCATGTAGGCTGGTGCTTGGCTGCTGCCTGATTCCATTTTTTGTGAGATATTTCAAGGATGTCTATCACACTTGCCCTCGCTGTCGACGGGTCCTCCACATACACAGGAAGAACTGCTGTTGATGAGCTGTCTCAGTCGCACACACATCATAGTACTGTTTTGTTTTTTTAATAAAAGCTAAATTTTAACCATGTTTTGTAAAGACTTAAAAGAATAAATGTTTTCTGTATCAAACTTGTTTCCAGTGTTGTGTAATTATTTGGTTCAAACTGTGCCGCCTCCACAGATTTGACCATATCTTCACTGTTCAGCACTTTACTGCACAGATACTGATTACACGTTAAAATCAAAAAATGTTCCGTCATCAATATACAGCATGTGTGGCTTATGTGTCCTTGTGTGTAGAAACGTGTTCTCACTGCTGACACCAGAGGATTTAAAAGTGTAGGTTTATTTTAGATCTTTGAGCCTTTAATTGAGTAAAGACAACCATGTGAGACGTGAGAAAACCCTTCCTTCCCTCTCTCTCGCTCCGAGGTTATACACTCCTTTTTGAAGCCTCCTGCCTCACAGGAGTATCCCCCTGCTGCCACACCCTCTTGCTACTGACGTATCAGAAGTTCCCACAGTGTCGGCTATCCTGGGGTAGGTGAGCACCGGTGCATCCCAGTAGCGACACCCAACTGCCTGCTGACGCTGCATGGCCGACGATGCGACAGAGTATCTGACCTCCCTCAGTAAAACGGTTTCCTCCTCAATGCCCTCTGCTTTTTTCTTCCAGCGCTTCCAACGCAACACCGAACTCCTGTCCTACCTGATCCTGTGTGTTTCTAAAATGCCGTTCGTACCACCTGTTGCACGGCCACACTCTGTTTCTGTGTCGGGACTGACCGGGAAAGAGAGACGCGTTAACAGCACTTCATCCACAACTACCTTGGCCAAGGCTAAGGCCCAAATAGAAGACACGGGCAGCTTGGTTAAGGAGCGGCTGGCGTTAAACCTTCAGCAACTGGGGAAGAAGAGCCAGCCCAGGAGTCATCTCCCGACTGCCAAGGGAGTGTCACGGTCAGGACTGCATGTGAAGAGTAGGGACCGGTTGTTGCCCTCCTCACACGCGCTGTCAAACAGCCTCCCTGCCTCCAGCTCAGGTGAGTCCATTTTTAAGACGCAGCAGCACAACTGTGGGAACCACAAGTGTGTGAACAGTGAACCGGAGGTGAAGATGAGGGCTAGGCATCAGGAGGAGGCCCGCTTCACGCTGACTCTCACACCAGAGGCCGTTCTGTTGTTGCAGCGGAGGAGCAATGACAGACATCAACGTTTGGCAGCCAGAAATGCTGGAGGTGGGGTTGACGTTACCGGCAGCACCGCAGACTCCTGGCGCAGGCGGGAAAACCTCTCTAAAAGGCATCAACTGGCAACACGACACAGCACACCAAGCAGCAGAGTTGCCAATAACAGTAAAAATGAGACAGGAGACATTAGCTCACTTGTGAAAATATCACTTCTGAACGAGCAACACAAGTATGATGATGTGGAGTATGAGGAGGAGGAGGAGGACTGTGGTGTTGATGAGCGTGTGGTGCTGAAATGCACTGAGTGGCTCCGTGGGTTGGAAAACACAACGGTCACAGTGGGCAACAGCATGAAGGCTGCAACCAGTCTGAAAGGTTTCTGAAGGACAAGCTGAAAGGAGAAGTAGGCTGAAAACGAGGCTGTGGTTCTCCAACATGGGCAGGAACTGCACTCAACCTTTATTTTTGTGGTGTTTTTTCTGTTAGAAGTGTGTTCTTTTATTATATATCCCAGGGTGTACTGTGTTTCTTTGTGTTTACCTCTCTCTCTACATTGAAGCTCTACATTGAAATTACCTGGATCTGGATTATAGGACATGTTTCTTATTTACTCAGACATGCAAATACACTATATGGCCAAAAGTCAGTGGACCCCCCTACTAGTTATTGAGTTCAGGTGTTCCTCAGGGTTTGGGCTTGGCCCCTTAGTTCCAGTGAAGGTAATCTTAATGCTACAGGATACCAAGACATTTTAGCCAATTGGGCACTTCCAACTTTGTGGCAACAGTTTGGGGAAGGCCCTTTGCTGTTCCAGCATGACTGAGCCCCTGTGCACAAAGCGAGGTCCATAAAGACATGGTTAGACCAGTTTGGTGTGGAGGAACTGGATTGGCCTGCACAGAGCCCTGACCTCAACCCCACTGAACACCTTTGGGAGGAACTAGAACGCCGATTGCGAGCCAGGCCTTCTCGTCCAACATCACTGCCTGACCTCACTAATGCTCTTTTGGCTGAATGGGCACAAATTCCCACAGACACTCCAACAGCTTGTGGAAAGCCTTCCAGAAGAGTGGCGGCTGTTATAGCCGCAAGGGTCCAACTCCATATTAATGCCCATGGTTTTAGAATGGGATGTCCAGCAAGCTCATATAGGTGTGTGTAGCTCTGCACATTTGACCCCTTAATCATATCAACCAACCTCTGATAAGTATTTTATGTGAGCCATATTAATTTGTCAATTGATCATATCTTTTAACTTTTAAACCCAAACATAGCATCTCATTGGCTTGTTGTAAAATATGTCAGTGTGAATCACAACAACTCCATATCAAATGAATCACAAAGCGTCTCTGACCACAGATTATGGGGACAAATGAATGTCTTGAATGTGATTTTGAGAAATAATTTCATTAAACATTGTGAACTGATTTCCTAACAAGGTGCAGATGAAGTTTCTGTCAGGGATTTTTACAAACCAGTGTCTTGATAGGACTATTCATCAGTGATCACTAAGACCACTACGTTAATATCCCTGATCTACCTTTAATGATCTGACACCGAGCTACAGAACAGCAGCCCCTGGGTCCTGGGGCCTCCGGCTGCAGGGTTGGCGCACTACACCACCCTGCTGCCAAACCTGACGTGCATGTTAGCAATCCGGTATCATTCTCAGGACATGGATCAAAAGTGTATTCTGGTTATCTTACCTAACTGAACGTCTTAGTCTTAGTAAAGTAGGGCAATACCAATATAAAATGGGTTGTAATGTTTATACCTCATTCTATTGTAGTTTAACAGTCGTGAAGTTTGCACCCTTACAGTTAGTGTGCATCTGATCCAATGGTGTTTTCCTCTCAGTCTCCTACGTTAGTTTTGACAGTCTCAGAATTTTGTAAAACTTGCATAAAACATGAAATGGAAAAATGGAATATGTACTTTTGCAAATATTGTATATTGCTTATTTGGAATATTGTCATTTTCTGAATGGGTTAATAACTATAAATTGTGTATTTTCAGTCACTTTGTTGGTGCTGTATCAGAAGACTCAATGAGGGAAATGTTTAATGTCTAATGTTCCTACATTGTCTCATTTCATTGAAAAATGACGCCCACTTCTTGATTTGAAAAAAAAGTACCCCCATAAACGTTTGATCCCATGAATCTGATGTTTTCTGGGGGGAAACCGAACAGAACATGCAGTCTGTTCTCTCACTCGCTGTAAGAAGCTTTCTGAGGACTTAGATGTTGACTTGGCTGTGCTGTTCATTCTCTCATGCACTGATCAAGTGTGCTTAGTGACAGCTTATCCAGAGTCTAATGTTGCAACACGTGTGTTTATGTGTGTGTGTGTGTGAGAGAGAGAGAGAGAGCAAGAGAGAGAGAGACACTCCACACACAATGTCTTAATAATAATTGTACTTGAAAATAATTAAGTTATTGCAGCAAGAAGGTTATCTGGTGAAATTGTATAAATAGTTTTTAGTATTATTGTATTTTTCTTCCAAAATGACAAAATGTATTTAATCTGAAGTCTATCATTCAATAAAGACACATACTGCTGATGACAGACAGACAGACAGACAGGCATCATTTCCAGCGGTTGATTCGGCGTAGCTGTACGTAGGCCAGGATCATGCAGACAAGTATGATTCCCAGTAGGGCCACCTGGTTCTGCCAGAACCCCCAGCAAGAGTAGTCTATGTCCTGGCCACGCAGGAACATCTCCCCTGTGATACTGCAGCACAGACAGAGAAGCTCAGTGTGTGTGTGTGTGTGTGTGTGTGTGTGTGTGTGTGTGTTTTAGGGAGTGAGTGTGTATCTCTCAGCACTTACATGGTGGTATTGCTGTAGAACACTTGTCCTGTCATCTCATTGATGAACACAGCCTGAGTGAGACAGAAAGAGTGGGCTGAACAACGTTTTGCTTTGGATGCAGACAGATTCAGCTCAACCCCACCCTCTCATTCCTTCAACCACACCCTCCTCCCCCCTTTCTGCCTCTTTTCGGTGCCTTACATTCATTCCATATCTGAAGATACTAAGCCATTCCAGCCAGGAAAGCCAGATCAGCATGGAATTGAGATTGACCAGAAACCCTCCAAAGACCTAGAACGGGAGGGGAAGAATAAGAACAGGCATGACCATGATCACATTTGTGTGTGTGCATGTGTGTTTGTATTTGTATTTGTGTGTGTGTATGTTCCTTTGTGTCTTACCATCATGAAGACAAAGGGTAGAGCGATGAGGATGTTAGCCATGGCGAATGAAGACACACTAGCTGAGACCAGGAAGGCTAGACTGACAGCAGCCAGACTGACCAGAGACATGGTCAATGCAAAGCACAGGAAGGCCAGGAAGGCAGGCTTCAGACCTGGAAGTGTGGTGGAGAAATGTACATGTCATGGTGTGTGTGTGTGTGTGTGTGTGTGTGTGTGCCCTTCTGTAGGTTGCCCCCTTGTGGTGGTGGAAAGGCTTGTATATTTCAATAAAGCCCAGCTCGATGCTGTTGGCGTCTTTGCTCCTGGTGGGGTCACCCATGGTGGTCAGGGCAAAAGGAAGGTTCCAGACAAAGGCCACCCACTTGCATTAGGATCATGGACTAGGCAGACAGATCAAACTGGGAAGATGCCTGCTATCAGTCATCTTGATTTCATTTCTCACAGATGGAACGGTC
>JAXDDX010000112.1:287500-302500 GCA_034670405.1 Hoplostethus atlanticus | reverse complement strand
TGATAACCACTGATGATGTTCTTAACAAATCAAGTACCAGTGACTGACAGCTGACAGAAATGTGTTACTGCTGTTAGTACTGTCTATTTTTATCAAATAAGCATAGCAATTAAATTAATGGTATTATTGTGAAGTATCAGATATACAGCCTGTTTCAAAAGTAGGTATGCACTTTATATTTATTATTGTAGAAGTATAACTTGCAGTATTAATAAATGCTTAAATGTTTAATACTATCAATTGGATGTTGGGTTATTTTGACAAAATTAAAGTTATTAAAGTTAAAACTATAAATAAGTTAAAAAAGACAAAAATTATACACCTTTGTTTTTCATTGTTATTACTATTAAAAAATGTATACCTACTTTTGAAACACCCAGTATAATGCATTATTAATATAATAATAATAATAATAATAATAATAATAATAATATTGATCATCATCATCATCATCATCATCATCGTCGTCGTCATCATCATCATCATCAGCTTCCTACCCCAGGTTTATATGTTGATATTGTAAAAAGTAAGTGTTTTTTGTTTACATCTTTATTTGATGATATTCAATGGAAAAAACCATGGAAAATCCAAAACAAATATTGTATTGATGAAGGTCAAAGAAGTATCATACAAAATACTACATAGAATTTAACCGGTGAAACATGTTTTGGAAAGATTCAATCAAGATATAATATACTCCTGTGACTTTTTGTGGACTAGAAAAAGAAACGATTATATATTTGTTTTACTATTGTATTATCATTGTATTTACACACGGCTGTTTGGCATAGATATGCAAGACTTTATTGGGGAAAATGGGAAGTATTGTGGGGACTGATATATTTGATGTGATATTTCATTTTAGACTTGATGATTTTAAATGAATTCAAGCAATATCTTATACAATTGTCAAAAAACGAAAAAGCACTTAATGTAGACATGTAATGTCATTAATGGTTTTGGCTTTATTTAAAGTAAATTTTGTATACCTCTAGCAACGTACAACGTTTTATGGTTCATGACTATGTTATCTCTGTACCTATTGTTTGTTCTTTGCAATACAATAATATTTAAAAATAAATAAATAAAAAATTCCAACCCCGGGGCGAGCGAGGTGACAGCAGAGGTTCTCGCCGTTGCCAGTAATGTGAAGAAGCCCACTTTCTTCCCCCTCCGACTCAGTCTGTAATAACTTATTTTGAGTTTTAATAAAGCACCGAACATGATTAAAAAAGGTTATATGGTCAAGCTGCCCCCTGTTGTTCAGAATGCTGTATGGCAGAATAAGGTGATACAGAATGAATCCCTGGAGGGCGGGATCAACGTTGTTATTCTCTGACCCTTTCGTTTTTTATCACTGCCCAATAAAGCTTCGAGACCCACACAGAGAACCGCCCTAAACAATTGTTGTAGCCAATGGATTTTCGGGACGGTGGAAAATGGGCGGGAGTAGCTAACATGCACGGTGACGTGTATTCAAGAAATTCTGAGGTGTTGTCATCGCATTCCTTAGTTTAATGTTTGCCACTGGGCGGCCGGGCTGAACCTAAGATATCCACAATGCGGCTCTAACAACAACTTTTTTTGTCAAGTTGTAGAGATTTTAGAATATATTCATCTAATCGAAGAAAGGGAAAGTATCTTAACGACCTACCGAAACAAATAATCCCATATTTCAAACGAAGCTCATCTTATGTGCTACTAGCTAACGTTAGCCATGGACGAGAAGAAGGAGGAGAGGGAAGCGGAGATCCAAGAACACGGCCCCGAACATTGGTTCTCCAAATGGGAACGGCAGTGCTTAGCTGAGGCCGAACAAGATGACCCAAATGAAGAAGAGACGGAGCAAAGCCAACAGAAACTATGGCACCTCTTTCAGAATTCAGCCACCGCGGTCGCACAGCTCTACAAAGGTCTGCACCAAGCTAGCAAGCGAAGTTCAAGTTAAGCTAACTGTTAGCTAATAGCTAACGGGAGCTTTTTTGCTAACATGGCTAACGTTACTGCCGCGGTGCTGGGTGGAGAGAAACACAAAGGGCATCGGCAGCTATGTTAGCCAACTTTAGCCTAAGTATCCGGGTGTTGTATTTAGATATTTGTGTTGATTGTTGTTAGCCACCCGAGACGCTTAATTGATGAGGAGAATATGACGTTGCGACCGTCTATCCGTTTAGCGAGGGTTATATTGGTAATTGTTAGCCCGTTCCGTTGCTAACGTATCGCGAGCTAACTCGGGTTAACGGTAGCCAACGCAGACAACCAATCACTGTGTCAGTGTCTAGGACAACAGGGTTGGAACTTGCTAGGTGGCCTAAGATGTTATAGGACCATCTCAGCTAAACGGACTGATAAATAGCCAAGCTAATTCCACAACACTAGTTAACTGTGAATAAACTCGGTCACTATTTTGAGCATATTATGTTTCCTACACAGACCAAAACATGGCTCAGACTAAAATTGTTTTTGTCTATTCGTAACAGTTAGCTCGTCAAAATGGCGATATACAGGGAGGAGTTCCCCGTGTGAAAGCAACCCGTTTGTTGACGATCAAACCCTGTGATAATTGTCGAATTGGTTTGCTGGTTGTAACGACACAAACACAGATTTTATTTTTATTGGAACACTCAATTCACCGCACTTTAGGCTGATGGCTGCATTGTTGATCAGCTCCAGAACAAAATGGCGAGGGGATTAACGTAAATGTTTGCTTGTTAAAGTCACATCGGAGTTGTGAGCCTGTCCTGCCCTGGTGGGGGTGTAGTAGTTGAAGTAAATTGACAAGGATTCACTGGGAGTAATATCACTGTGAAAACTACTGACTTATACATCAGCTGTAAGACCCTGGTCTTGTTTGACCATATGAACAGTGAGCAAGATACCCCAAATTACATGGCTTACACCAGTTTGCAGTTACAGTCGTATCCCCCTGCACTTTGTTCAGTCACCTTGCTTGATAAGATGCTCTAACATTCATACTGACTCCATGGCAGCTTCATAGACTTTAGAATATCAGTTGGCAAATATAGTTGAATGTCTGTACACAGCCAGATGAGATGTAAGAATTTGGAGTCAGGTTTTGACCTGTGTTAGGGTGATGGGTATGTTGGCGCCACTAATACCATAGGTCCCGGCTTTGCTTTGTACTAATACCTTCATGACATTTACCCAAATTTTAGCCGGAGTAAGCAGGGCTTTGCATAAGCTACCACCCTTGTTCTGTAGGAGCTTTGTTTACATCAGACTCAAACGGTTGTGTTTGCATGTTTCAGTTGTCGTGTGATCCAGCACTTGCTTATTGGGACTTGTCAAAGCACAATATTATTTCAGGCGTTAGAATCATTATCCAACTAATCTTATCTTTTTTTTAAACCTTCATTTACAGATAGAGTATGTCAACAACAAGGACTCTCTCTCTGGGTGCCCTTCCAGAATGCAGCCACAGCTGTCACTAACCTGTATAAAGGCAAGTAATTACACTCTGCTCACTTCTAAGCATTTGGTTTACTGTGTGTGTGCGCATGTCTTTGTGTATGTGCTTGTGGTGTTGGTG
Source organism: Hoplostethus atlanticus (assembly GCA_034670405.1). Taxonomy (NCBI): domain Eukaryota; kingdom Metazoa; phylum Chordata; class Actinopteri; order Trachichthyiformes; family Trachichthyidae; genus Hoplostethus; species Hoplostethus atlanticus. The sequence continues at coordinate 298,950 of JAXDDX010000112.1, read as the reverse complement.
GTCTCCAAGGAACATGCAAGAACATCGGCATAGCTGAGCTTTGATTTTGGTGACCAAATTAAATAAAAAATATCTGTCCTTCTGTGTCTCCAGAGAGTGTGGAGGCCCACCAGCGGAGCTATGACCTGGGTATCCAGATCGGCTACCAGCGCAGAAATAAGGAAGTGCTGGCGTGGGTGAAGAAGCGCAGAAGAACCATTAGGCGGGAGGACCTCATCAGTTTCCTGTGTGGTAAAGTCCCGCCCCCACGGAATGCTCGGGCTCCACCTAGAGTTGCCATGGTGTCAGCAAGCCGACCATCACCCCCAGAGACGGGCAACTCTGTGGAGACAGACTTGCAGCCCTTCAGAGAGGCCATAGCACTACATGGTGGGTTAAAATGCCACGGTCACACCTACCTCAGCAGGGAGGTTGTTCCATAAGGATGTCGAGCTACACTGTAAATATAATCCGTTCTCGCTTCATCTGTGTCTTCTCCAGGTCTGAGTGGAGCTATGGCAAGCATTTCTGTGCGCTCTGGTGCCCCCGGATCCCCAACACACCCCGCACAGTCCCTCAGTCGTCGTAGAAATGGTCTTCATGACGTGGACCTCAACACCTTCATCGCTGAGGAGATGGCACTTCACTTGGATTCAACAGCCAATCGAAAACGAGGCCCTGCCCCCTGTAATGATGTCATCACGGACTCACCCACTCACAAACGCAACAGGATGCTCTGAACTCTTCCTACACCACTAATCCCTCCTCTGTGGCCGACTGGACAACTGATGAGGACTGATGCCTTGGCCAGCCAATCAAATCTTCCTCCTTTTCATCTTTGTTGCGATGCTACAAATAAAGAAAAAAAACAATACTATGAACAATTTCATTTCTCCCTTTCTATCTTTTTCTCACTCCTTGCTTCTGGTTTCTCATCCACCTTCAGACCAGAGGTCTGTTTCTTTCCAGAAAATTGTCCTTCATGTTTCCCTTCGGTTCCCTTCAATAGATCTGGTAGGATTGTAAGGGAGCACAGAGCCTACTTGAGATTCTTACATTGCAGTGTTGCATTTTAGACGTTGTTTATTTGGCCAGGTTCCTTTGTGCTAGACATCTGATAATCAGATGAACTGGGCTGTTACCTACTACTCCCTCTGCTCTTTCCTTATTATTCCTCCCTTTCATTCCTCAAACACTTTAGCGTACTTCTTTCCTCCTCCTCAGTGGAGTGTTGGCCAAAGCAGACGGGACTGAAACCGGGGCTCGTTGGGAGAGTCTTGTTTAAATCAGAGGTCAAACTGCCTTCCTGTTTTGTAGCCGTACTCAAAACGCTTGTCAGCGTGTGTATCTCAATCTGCTGCTCTGTGTGTTTGCGTATCTGACAGCAGAACTGCCATTTACTGTGTTGTACTCGTCTTTGCCTTTGAGGACGCTGCTATCTCTGGTTGTTGTGTGACAATGAGTGTGTGTGTGTGTGTGTGTGTGTGTGCTTGTGTGTGCAGAGTTTTGGCACATTCAGCACACACCCAAAATATTTTTATTTTTTTTCTTCTTAAATGCATCAGATAGCTATTTTCCCCCCTTTTCTTCACTTGCAGCCCAAACCAAGGTTTGATCACAAAGCAGGTCAGTCCAAGTTACACAGCTAAGTTTGATATTTCAAGCAGACTTGGCTGACGTTTTTGAATAGCAGGGTAAATGAGATTGAAAAGCAAGTTGTACTTGCAACAAAACAAAAAAAATTGCTTGCTGAAATACCCCCTCCCCCCTCCCCCCACTATATATCATTATCATTGCAACTTCCTTATCTCACCATAACCAAAAATGTTCATGTTGGCAAGCAATCCAAATTTATATCCTTTTCCGCTTCAGTATATGCTTGACTCATGATTGTCTCTTGCTTTCTTGTCAGTGTTTGTATAAAGAGCCTGACAATTTGTGTGTTTCAAATCTTACATTTCACCTGGCTTTTTGTTTACATTTGGATTATTGCTCGGGACTTAAAGTGATTGCATCAACTGGTGCAAGTGCATTGCCATCCTTTTGTCTCTTGAAGTTAACCCACTGTCTGGCTGGTGATTCTACCTTTTTTTTAAAACTAGAGAACAAGAGGGGCTGATATCTGTGAACCTACAAAGTCATGGGGGCCGATACAGATATCTTTCTTTTGATTCTTGTTCAGCTACATCATGGCTTATTGGGTGCGATGGTTCAGTAAGGCTCAAGGCTCTTATTTTGTTATTTCCTGTCATCTAGGAGAGAACTGCTAATTCCAAACACTGCTTTGTGATACAGCCTTGTCTAATGTGTGTAAATAACATGTAGGTGCTGTTATGATATATGTGGTACATATTGTAAAAAGAAAGAAATGCAAAAATCCATTAGGATGTCCATGTACAATAATGATTCTGGCATTAAAGGAAAAAAACAAGCGTTTAACTAAGTTCTGTCGCCTTTGATTTTTCTGCCAGTTGTATCTGAAGTTTTAGTGACTCTTTGCATCACCTCCTCACTAAGATCGTAGTTCAGTGCAGTTTAATCTTTACTATCAAACGTTTCTCTGGATTCCTATGGGCCTTTTTTTTTTAAGAAAGTGATAAAGGATGCAATGAACTGGAAAGCCCTTTGAGACACCTTTGTTCCAGCTATTGCACCATTCACACGCCTGGCTTGTTAAATGCTTTCTCCTCCATCATCCCTTCCTTTGTCGACAACACAGAATACTGGCTGCAATAACCCCTCTGTATAATTGAGTTCTGTAACAGCAGGCGCTTGAATGATGTCAACAAACCAAGATGGGAGAAATGTGATGCAGTACAACCTCTCCAACACATGGTGGCGACACAGACCTTGGTTGGCTTGCTGGATTTCCACTCTCAAAGGCATCATTTGCTGCTATAAACAATAACTGAGCTAAAATACCTGAATAAAAGATGGACAGCAGTATGTTCAATGTGTTCTCTTAGAGAACATTGAAATGTGTTTTTTTTTATTACCGTGACAATTTAATGTTAAGAAACTAGAATTTATATGAGCATCCAGTAGAAAAAAAACGATAATCTCCTTTTCGTAGAGGAAGAAGTGTATGTATAACTCCAATCTGACTGACTGTAGTGTTTTGTTTGGTAAAACTCATTTTGTTCCAAACAGGATAATTTAATTTGCTTTTTGAGAGTTATTGTGATTTTCTTCTTTCCTTTCCTCCTCTTTTGTATATTGTAAAATAAAAAAAGTGTTTCCCCTCTAACTCTTCTGCAGCAGGAGTCTTTGTAGTTTGTCTGTCCCTGTTCTGACAACCAGTTTGATCCCAGTTTTGGGTCCAGTGCAGCACTCAAAAAAGTTCTTGGCTACTTCTATTTTTGAGATCATCCGAGTACTGCCAGAGCTAATAAAAGAGGCGTCACAGCTTTTGATGTGTCAGAGGGAAGCTAGTGGGTCGTCAGCAAACATTTAACCCCAGCTCTGGGCTGAGCCCAAGGCTCGTCCAGCGGCCGCTGTTTGATCCACTGACTCTGCCAGTCCATTACTGTAGAAGAGAATGAAATGTTGCAGTGGCAGCACTGTCTCAGACCGCATCCATCCTGTCCTAACACTACGCGGTTGTTTTTGTTTCATCGTGTCTCTAAAGGCTGGTATTTGATGGAACCATGGAAGAGGAGCCGAGCTGACCACAAGCTGTTTCACAGAGAGAGAGAGAGAGAGAGAGAGAGAGAGAGAGAGAGAGAGAGAGAGAGAGAGAGAGAGAGGGCGTGAAGCAACAAGTGTCTGAATGTTCCAGAATACCCCTCGAAGACGGCCATCTGGGCTGAGCTGTTATCTGCTCAACACACACACACACACACACACACTCATAGGTGTCTCCTATAGGATGCAGTCTGTGGTCTGAAAGAGAGAGCTGGTGGTGTGTCCTGTGAACCATTACAGACACACACACATGTCCATTCCCTCCCAACAGTTGTGTGTCTGTGTGGGTTTGACCATTAGGGAGTCTTCAATGGCAGACAGCTGGCGATCAATGATGCACTAGTTACCCCTCGTGCATGTGCATGTGCATGTGCACAGACATACATAGTGTAAACACAATGGGTAATCATAATTGCTGCACCAGCTTGCACTAATTGATAGAGGACAGCATGCAACCACACACTCACACAGACACCCTTAGACACAAACACACACATTAACACATGCACATAAACAGAAGCCAATCAGACAGACTGAGAATGTGTCCCCAGAGAGATGGAGCAGCCGGAGAGCAGGGGGAAGAGACGGAGGAGTGGAGGAGAGAGGGAAGGAGGGGAAGGAGGGGAAGGAGGAGAGGAGGAAGAGAGGTTAAATACTCCCCGGAGACAGCTGGTAGTCAGAGCCCTTAGTTCTGCGCACACGCAAATACGGTAGGTGAGCAGAGCGTGGCATGCATGAAAACACAAGGTCTGAGAGATTGTCTCCTATTTTTGGGTCTGCTACGTTTTTTGTGAATCTTTTCAAAAGGAGCCTCTACTCCCTCCTCTCTCTCGCTCACACAAACATGCTTGAGCGCGCGCGCACACACACACGCACACATTACATTTTCAGCTCCCTGTGCACCAGCATGTCCCTGTCTTCCACAAACGCCGTGAAAAAAATCCCACGAGCGGATCACCATAGCAACACGTTATATATCTTCCAGCAATATTTATCCAACCCAGAGAGGAGGGGGTGGTGGGGGGGTTGTGATGCAACTCCTCTATAAAAAAAAATAAATCCGACGGTCATTATAGAGGGGCTGCAGTTCTGTCCTGCGACCACGGGGCGGCAGCAGCGGCCAGCTCAGTGGAGCGTGGAGAGCAGGTATCGCCCTAGACCAGCGGTTTTCAATCATGTGCCATGGAAGGCTGACAGGATGCAGGTTTTCATCCCAACCAAACGCTACACCAGCTTATTCCACTCGTTTGAGTGTGTGCTCAAGAGTAAGATGAGATGGGTTGGAGTGAAATCCTGCACACGGTCGGCTCTCCGCGGCTACGTGAATGAAAACCACTGGTCAAGACAAGAACAGGTTGAAAGGGGAAAAAAAATAAATACAAGAATCATTCCATTTATGATGTGAAAACACCTTCTGGTTGCACGTAGGAAGGAGAAGATCAGAGAGAGAAAGAATGAATGGTGGGACAGAAAGAGAGAGAGGCTGTGAGGTCCTCCCCCTCCCCCCCCTCCCTTCCTCCTCCAGTATGAGGATTAGATGTTGCGCTGCTGGCTGCAGATGGGTTTGGGCTAGATCCTGTGTGTGTGTGTGTGAGAGTGAGTGTGTGCATGGACGTATGTGTGTGATGTGTGTGAGAGAGACTGTGTCTGTCTGTCTATGTGTGTGCTTGTGTGTGTGTGTGTGTGTGTGTGTGTGTGTGTGTGTTAAGCACGGGGGACAGGGAGAAAAGAGAAGAAAAGGAGGGAGTGAGGAGGAGGATGTGAGGAGCGAACAGGATGAAAGGATGTAGGTGAGTCTAGGAGGAGAGGCCTAAATCCTCGCTGAGCTCCGAAGAGAGAACAAGGAGAGACAAGGAGAGACTAATGATGTGAGAAAAGGGGAAATGTAGAAAGATAAGAAGAGAGAAACAGAAAGAGACTGACAGAGAGAGAGAGAGAGAGAGAGAGAGAGAGAGAGAGAGATAGGCAGGAGGGGGAGGAGAGTGTGATGCTGCACTAGTCACCTTGCTCACAGGTTCATATGAAAACTCAACAGGACCTGACAAGGGTCTGATAGGATGAGCGCTCCTGTAAGCGTTCACTCACACAAAACCACCCCACACACACACACACACACACACACACACACACACACACACACACACACAGCACCGCTTTCTCTCTCTACAGTTCAATTACGTTTTTCTATATGGTGTATTTTATTTTGATACAACCTGCCTCCAGCCCCATTAAAGCTCCATACAGGGACTCTATCTAAAACATAGTATTACCAACCTTGTATAGATTCACAATACTGTACTGTACTGTACTGATGCAATCACTGTTCTGAGCTCTGTCAGTCAGTTTGAGTGACGTGTGTTTGGGTGGTGGAAGTCCATCTCCGACTGCTGGGTGGTTCTGGTCTCTAATGGATGAACAAAGGATGCTGTGCTGCAACGCGGTGCCTTAGCGATGATCTGCTCACGCTCACGTTTCTAACCTCAAGGCTTCTCCACCGTCTCAAGACAAAAACCATCCAGCTGAAAAAGCAGAGCGGTTACCTAACGGCCACGAGGGTGCGATGAAGATCGTCCAATCAGGTGGGTTCAAGAGAAGAGCTACGTAGAAGCTCCGTTTCATGTTCTTCCATCAACTTCCTTCGTAACAAAAAATATGCTTTCATGATAAAATGCCATGAAGTGTCCGTGTGTGTGTGTGTGTGTGTGTGTGTGTGTGTGTGTGTGTGTGTTGCAGTATCAGCCTATGTTAGCTCTCAGAGTGTGACAACTGTCAGCTTAAGTTAAAGCCAGTCAGGTCAGTCCGTATATGTGTGTGTGTGTGTGTGTGTGTGTGTGTGTAGAGGGCTAGGTTGTTGACACAGAGTCCACTGGGGCACAGTCTCCATTAGGCTTTTTTAGGAACTGTCACACACACACACACACACACACACACACACACACAAATACTCCACAGTCTACTTTGCAGGTGCAGAACACTCAAAAACAAACAGCGAGGCTCAACCCCTTCATCTCTCTCCTTCTCCATCTCTCTCTCTCTCTCTCTCTCTCTCTCTCTCTCTCTCTCTCTCTGCGGTAGAAGATGGTGGTCGTCGCCGTCAGTGACGTAACCCGAGTGGCAGTGGGCTGACGTCCCTCTGATGGAAGGAGGCCAGACGGATCCCGGCGGGGCGCTGCTGTCCTCGGGTGGAGAAGAGGGGTTCAAGTCTTCGCCCCTGTTGTGATGCTTCTTACACCCGGTCCTAATTCGTCTGCTGCTGATACCACTCTCTCTCTACCTACCCTCTTTTCTCACCCTCTCTCCAGCAGCTTTTCTTCTGCTCTCTCTCTCTCTCTCTCTTCTTCTCTCTCCTCCTCCTACGCGCGCCCCCTCACCTCTTTTCTCTCAGCGTTTGATCAGCGGAGCAGCATCTCAGCTGGAGTATTTAAGGAAAGAGAACGCTCCCCTTGCTTTATTCTCTCTTTCTTCCCGTTCTCTCTCTCTCTCACATCTCGCCGCGCTCTCATTTGCTCCTCTCCCTTATTTTCCCCTCTTTTGACTCACTTTAATATCTGTTCATCACTCCTTTCTCTTTCACTCCCTCTGTAACTTTTTTTTTCCTGCCAGATACTCAGAATATAAGATCTGTCACAGCAGCCACCATGTGTGTGTGTAAAAAGAGAGAGGGTACAGTAACGGTGTACAATTGGGGCTAGACACAGTAGGAGAGTTTCTTATGAGTCACTCAAACTAATCTGGCCTGAAGGTGCAGCTCCAGAGACCTCCAGTGTGTGTGTGTGTGTGTGTGTGTGTGTGTGTGTGTACATATGGGCAGGTTGTTGGGAGTTAGTTTCTCGGTGCTGAATCCCCAGATTGTGGCTCAGGAGACGTTACACAACACAAAATTGTTCATCGAACGTGAAAGCCGTTCTCACAGAGCTGCAGAATGATGCCTGACAGCCTCATACACCTCATCAAGTATTTAATGCAAACTATGTTTCATGCATGACTGTCTATGTTCCGTACGTCTGTCTGCGTGTGTGTGTGTGTTTGCATGTGTGTGTGTGTGTGTGTGTGTGTGTGGGCGCGTACATGTGTGTAGTTTTTTGTACAACTCTTGATCAGAGCAAAACACGGGCAGAAGACAGCAGTGCATCCTCTCTCTCTCTCTCCCTCTTTAACACACACACACACACACACACACACACACACACACACACAGATGAGGCCTTAAGAGTTCAGCTGGCTGTGCCCCGTTGCCGTGGGCAGTGAGGCTTTGTGGGTATTGTGTGTCAAGTGTTTGATGCTAAGGCCGCAAAGAGTGAGCGAGATAGAGTGAGAGAGACGTTGCGTGTGAGTGAGAGACAGAGCACAGATGTAAAGAGAGAGAGAGACAACTGGCAGAATCATCTCTTAGAAACAAGGTGGTTTAATATGAGACATCATTGTAAGTGTGACCTTCCAACTGAGGAAATGCGCTGACTTAAAGAAGGGATCATGTAGATTAAACATGTTAACAGACATGAGGAGGAACCACACGAGGCAAGGTGGAATGGATTGGCGAGTTTCACCTTGCATTGCTTTACAAAACACCTTGAGATCCTTCATAGACACAAATGAGACAGAAATCCATCACACGTTTGAAACAGAAATGTATCTGAGAGGCCGACGGATTCAAATGGGCATTAGTGAAATCCATTTAATGACTACGCGACATATTCCTACATCCTTGAGATACTTGATGGATCCCTGTTGGGCTCCAGGGAGGTCAGAGGTCAGGGTCATCTACAGAGCAGCGCCGCTGGAGCTGGTAGGGATTCAGTGTCTTGCTCAAGGACACTTCAGCAGGGCGGATGCCTGCCGACACAGGGGCTTGAAACTGGGTCCCACCGGTTGAAGGGCCCTTCTCACTACGTGGCCCTGCTAACCCAAATGGCGACATGATGATAACTGCTCTCAAACGATCACCGGTGTGGAGATACTGGTTTAGTTCTAGGTGGATGATGGTTCTGTGACTCTGTGGGTAGAGCAAGGGTCAAGGGTCAATGCAGTCATGGCACTGTGCAGTGTTTTGGAGTAACGTTCCCACCAAATGGGTCAGCAGAGGAAAACCCACTATGAGCATGAAGCCGTAGTGTTATGGTGGAATAGCTAAAGGTATTAATGTAGGCACTGTTCATGTGAAAACACCTTCAAGAGCGCGTGTGTGTGTGTGTGTGTGTGTTGTGTGTGTGAAAGTCGGGATACTGGACCGACTGTCACATATTGTAGCGACGTCAAGTACTTTCTTGGAAGATAAAATAATGAATTTCTATTATCTGAATTTCTGTTTGAAAGATTTAACTCGAATACTCCAGCAAGTGTCCAATCCAGCCATTGATTTTGTTTGAGAAGAGATCCTTTCCCCAAGAGCTTCTCATAATTAATTGAATGCAATTTGCAGTAACACATTTCAATGGCATAATGGCTAATTCTAATACCGCTGTCCTGTCCTTTGCAGGCTGTTCATAAATCAGCACAACCCCCCTGCCAAGTGGGAGACAAACTCCTGATAGGTATTCACTCACGCGACAAAAGATCTGTCTTCCTGAAAAATGGTGTTTTTTTTAATGCAGTTTTAACATTTCTGGCCGCATAAAGTCCAATTAACAATTGAATACAAGGCTTGACACCAACCTATGTCTTCAAGTGAGGATCAGTTGTTGTGGGACCGTAAAACAACCGAGGCTTTGCAATAAGTGGGTGAAATGTTCATTCAGGGCCTGTTGCCACGTTGATGTGCAAGCCTCCGTGTTCCTCTCAGTGTTGTAGCATGCAGTCATATGTAATCGTCCATTTAAGCCATGTACTTGCGCGCGCTGTGACCGTCTGTCTGTCATGCAGCGTTATTGTCGGGGGAACGGGCGATGCTGAGGGGACGATGCCCAGCGGCGAGCAATTTCCCCTGGGGAAGACTGAGTGCCTGGAGCTTCATCATTTATAGAGGAGACAAAATAAAACAAACACAACAAAACACCGTGAACGCTGAGAGCTTTGAGTCTCACATAAACGCACTCTTACACAGAGACATTAGAGAGGCACACCGCGAGCGGCAGGGAGGACGGGGTTTGTCCGACTGCTTGTTCCTGCCTCCCGGCGTTCCTCACCTAGTGGCACTCAGGTGGAAACCTTCCCTTAGAATAACAGAGCTGCTGCACACTGTGTATGTGTGTGTGTGTGTGTGTGTGTGTGTGTGTGTGTGTGTGTGTCATGGCGGCTGTAACATTAATGGTGTGATTAACCAGGTTATTGAAGCTAAATTTACTTTAAACGTTCTGCTGCTATTTCTGCACCTGGAAATACCCTGATTACCATACAACCATTAGCATAAGCATAGCCTGGCAAAACAACAGTGTGTGTGTGTGTGTGTGTGCGTGTGTGTGTGTGTGTGTGTCTGTGTGTGTGTATTGTTCCTAGACGTAGCTTCAATTACTCCCCCTCAGGTAACCTGAGTCCACAACATTCACAATGAATCATCTTTTGGTTAAACTGTGTATGTGTGTGTGTGTGTGTGTGTGTGTTTGTGAGAGAGAGAGAGTGAGAGAGAGAGGGGGGGGGGGGGGGACTGGATGTCACATATGACACCTTTCCACTGTGTCCTTGTTTGAGATTTATAGCTTCTAGTGGGGAAGCCATGTTGCTTTTGTTGTTCAAGCTGAGCTGACTGGCTCAGGCTGTGGTGTCAATCAAACATCATCTGTCAACACGTCAACCGTCCGTCAGCCGAGCTGTGAAAGGAGCAGCTTTGCCTACATTATGCCTCTTTTCAGAACCCCAGAACAAAACATCTTCTGACTAAAAACTGTAGATGTTATTAACCCCCTGAACATCAGTGTGAACACGGTTTGCTGTCAGACGTATGTCAGCATGTACCATATGTTGAGAGAGATCTTTTGGTGTAAGATTTGATGCTATTTAGATGTTTTCCTCAAGCTCTCTCTATCCAGGGAAAACATGTTGATGGAGAGAGAGAGAGAGAGAGAGAGAGAGACACTCACTCATACACAGTGTTGACCGCTGGAGGCTGAGAATAGATGTTCCAAGTTGGATGCAGTTGATGTTGAACTATTTGTCTCTTCTTTCTACACTACACTGCCCTGGTTCGTGTTACACCTAGCCTGTATTCTCTTCCTCCTCCTCTGTTGCTCTCTTGTTTTTCTCTATTCATCTCCTCTTTCCCTCTCTTCCTCCCCTTTCCTCTCCTCTGACTAGGCTCAACTCACTCCAGTATTTTTAGTATTTGTGAGTAGGCGTCGCCATGGTCCTTATGAATTTTCATGGGTTTGTTCAGTGTGTAGGCTGACACGCTGCTCTCTCCTCCTCTCCTCTCTCTCTCCTCTCTCTCTCTCTCTCTCTCTCTCTCTCTCACACATACAATCACACAGTTTAAGAACACAGGCGTACATACTGTAAAAAAAACCACACACGTGTTAAGTGTGTGGGCTGATTCCTGGTAATGTGGATGTTTGGATTCTTGGGAAGAGTGAACAACTTTCAGCAGGTCTGACAAAGTCACTGCTATCATCATCATCATCATCATCATCCTCTCTCTCATCTCTCGCTTTCTTTCTGACTCCTCTCCTGCCGCAGGGTTGCTCATATAGAGACGTTCTTAATCCAGGAAATTAATTATCTTCATTTATCTGCTTCATCTCACATCCCTACAGTGTGTCTGTATGTGGTAGAACACCCAAACCAACATCTCGGTGTGTGTGTGTGTGTATAGCCTAGGGAGTATGCACGTGTGTTATGTATGTGTGTGTGTGTGTGAC
>JAXDDX010000112.1:280000-282500 GCA_034670405.1 Hoplostethus atlanticus | reverse complement strand
ATAAGAGAAGGAAACATCGATGCAGTGAATGATTCAGAACACTCGGTAGTTTTCAGTATAAAAGTCTTTTTGGTCAAACGTCTGTGTTCGGTGGCAGGGTATAAAATCTACAAAGTGCACAAATAGAAGCTATCTCATAGCCTCGACACACACACCCACCCTAAACTACTATCCTAGACTACTGAGTGTGTGTGTGTGTGTGTGTGTGTGTGTGTGTGTGTGTGCATGTATGACCCTGTATAAGAATTGGTTGGTAACACAGGGCAGTAGGAAGCATGCAGTATGACCTGAAGGCTAGCTAAAAGAGGAAGCAAGGATGCTATATAGATCTAGAAACACTAGAACACACTTTCTCATCCTGAGAGGCTTCACTGGGCAGGTCGGCAGCCGGGTTTGGTCCACTGTTTGGAATGTTCAATTAACTGACATCAACTAGAACAAACAGTCTATAGTGCTGCTGCCATGTTTTACTTCCCCAAACAAACACCGTGTGTGTGTGTGTGTGTGTGTGTTCGGGTGTTTGTACATCTACAGGTAGGAGCTGGACCCCTTAGAGGGCGCGTTTTTTAAGACCTGTGTCACGGCCAGCTGCCCACCTCCAGTCTAGTCGGTTACAGAGATAGTATTTTTCCGTTCAAGGATTACTCTAGTTTAGTGTAGTCCTCTCTAAGCCCTGCTGCCAGTGCAGTTTGGAGGCTCAGACGACATGAGGGGTGACAGAAATCGTAGTGCAACAGGAGATTTCTGGAGAGAGGGGCGGGGGGTGTTAGGCGAAATGTGTGCGTTATCTCAGAAGAAGGGGTGTTCTCTGCCCCCTCGTCTCCAAGAGGCTGGTTAGAGGGCGGGGCGGGTCAGGCAGGCTGGAGGTTGGTTCATCTTCCTGAACAGTCCACACACATCCTGTCGTCCATCGGATCACACTGCCGGCGCTAGACTCCATGCACAGTGTCCCTCCTCTCCCGCTGGCCATCTGAGCTGTCTTGTCGGACCTTATGTCTGTTTGTCCTTCTCTACCCAGAGCTAGAGGCCGATCACTCTCCATCTTTATAGAGGGTGTGGCAAAGAAACATTGATTTACTCAGCATCACCAATGACCTACAGTTTGGAGCAGACCTTGGAGCTTGGTGTTGCTCGCACATGTATGAGTGTGTGTGTGTGTGTGTGTGTGTGTGTGTGTGTGTGTGTGGGTCTGTGTGTGCTTAGAATCAGAGCTGCTTGGTCCCGTCACACACACACCTCCTCCTCCTGCATGTGTGTGTGTGTGTATGTGAATGTGTGTTTCAGTGAGAGTAAGTGTGTGTGTGTGTCTCTCAGACGTCAGACTCGATGCTGGGCATGCGGCGGTAGAGGCGAGGCCGGTTGCCGCCGGCGCTAGAGGCTCGCGGCGCTGTCACATAACTCATTGGCTGAGAAGCCGCGGGTGGGACCATGTAAGCCACCACAGTGGGCTCCTGCTGAGGGTAGAAAACCTGTTGGTCAACATGGCCGCCATGCTGGTTGATATGATGGCTGCCATGGTTACCGAGTGTAAGCGACAGTGGAATCAGCTGCTTATAGAGCTCGTGGGCAGAACTTCTCTGCGGCATGCGTGTGACAGCCTGGGGAGCCGGAGGATCTCGCTGCGTAGTGCCAGGGGCTGACTGGAGGAAAGGGTTGTGTGAGGGGCGATCAGGGAAGAGACTCTTTGAGCGCCGGGGGAGGGGCATCGGGGCGTCCAGACTGTGGTGGTGGGAGGGCGACGGGGAGGGCGGGCTGCGGTTGCTGAAAGGACGGTCAGAGCGCATGGTCAGCACATTGGCATAGGCCCCCTCCTCCAGGGTCAACTCCCTGTCAGACAGCGTCAGCCCCCGCAGGTGGGCGTGGGGGACTGGGACTGCCGCTCGGGAATGCCGTCCGGAAGCACGTTCTCGTAGGAGTGCTGGCGGCTCAGCTGGAGGTGCTGGGCAGAGGAGGAGGAAGGGAGGGGAGCTGAGGAGGACGGGGAGGGCTCGAAGTGGCTGACCAGCCCGTCCCCTTCACCCACCAGCCCCAGCTGGCTCTGGGGAAGGTAGTGCGTGAACATGTCCCCGCTATGTGGGTGAGTGTGAGCGTAGTGTGTGTGGAGCTGGTCTTCGCTGATGTCGTAGAGGTTGCCCAGGTGTGTGCAGGCGTCGCAGCGTGCCTGCGGGGAGCGCACGGTGTAGAGGCCAGAGTAGCCGCTGAGCTTGGCCAGGCAGGAGCGACAGTGGCTGGGCCGGACCCCTTGTGCCCCAGCCCCCCCACCGGGAGCCTCAAATGAACCTCCGGCTTTGTCCTTCACACTGGGGAGAATCGGAGGGCGAGAGCATGAATTTCATTACAAAAAAACAACACAAGCAGAGAGACTTGAAACTTGGAAAACAATGGAAAATAGGTTCATTTAGTTTTGGTTACCTGCTGTGTTTGTACGTGTTGTATTTTTTGTCCTTCAGGGAGTGCAAGTCAGCCTCGGCGCTGTGGCTGTGGTGCAGCAGGCTGGCGC
>JAXDDX010000112.1:252500-275000 GCA_034670405.1 Hoplostethus atlanticus | reverse complement strand
AGAGAGAGAAACAGAGAGAAAGATGGAGAGAAAATGTGTGTGTGAGAGAGAAACAGAGGGAAAGAGGGAGAGAAAATGTGTGTGTGAGAGAGAGAAACAGAAAGAAAAGGAAAGAGAGAGGGAATAAGAGAGAGAGAGAGAGAAAGAACGAGAGATAGACAGACAGGCAGAAGGAGGGAGAGAGAGCAAGGGAGAGACAGGTGGGGGGGGGGGGAGAGAGGAGGTAGAGTGGAGAGTGACAGAGAGACACAGAGGAGAGAGGAGGAGGGGAGACAGTGGAGTGGACTCATCAGTCATCATCATTGTCTGTCCAGTCTAGCGTAAGACTGGCTGGGCTTCTGCTGACACTGCCAGGCTCTGCATACCACACACACACACACACACACACACACACACACACACACACACACACACACACACACACACACACACACGCCAAGTGTTTGATCTATCCAGTCTGTGTGTGTGTGTGTGTGTGTGCCCCTGGGTCTGCTGTGCTTGCAGTGTTAGTGTGGTGACAGCTACGGCCAGAGGGTTTGGGCTGTTGAAGCCCAAGGGCCGTCCCTGGAGATTCCTGTCTGGCCGCGGGGCTGGCATCCATTACAAGAGCAACCCTGACTGTGAATGTGTTTAGTTTCTTCTCCGTGTGTGTGTGTGTGTGTGTGTGTGTGTGTAATCCTACCTTCTTGTCAGACAGCCCGGTGACTTGGTCCACAAACTCCTCCTGGATCATGAAGGCGGCCAGGTTGGCGGTGTAAGAGGCCAGGAAGATGACGGCGAAGAAGGCCCACACCGACACGATGAACTTGCTGGTGGTGCCCTTCGGGTTCTGCACCGGCACGGAGTTGTTGAACACCAGACCCCACAGCAGCCAGATGGCCTTACCGATGGTGAACGAGGGACCGTGGGGGTCTGATGGAGGAGAGGGGTGGGCAGCAGAGAGAGAGAGAGAGAGAGAGAGAGAGAGAGAGAGAGAGAGAGAGAGAGACAGAACATGTGTTGAGGCTGGGAGAATGAAGAAGAGCAGTTAAGATTTCTTTGCAGAGAAACAAAACTTGATATGCTACCCCTGGGTTATCCCTTAGCTCGTTCAAAACATCATTCTGCGTGTACACAACGTCGATAACCTACAGAGCAGCTCCAGGTTTCTTGAGGATGTCACAGATTGGAGAGGTGATGAGCTTTGGGAGAGAGTTTTTTTATTTTTTTTTATACATAACTAAACAATAAGCAACAAAACTTCAATATACACATAAAAAGAAAATAATAGTAGAAATAATAATAATAAAGATTACAAACAAAACACACCTGCCCAAAAAAAAAAAAAAAAAAAAAAAAAATAATAATATAATATAATATAATATAATATAAAAAAAAAGATATATATATATATATATATATATAATTATAAAAGAAATTAAATAAAATAAAAAAATAAAAAAAATATATATATATAATTATAAAAGAAATAAAATAAAATAAAATAAAGAATAAATAAACATTAATAGCCATCAATACACCTGCAGGGAGGCCCAAGTAGCAGAGGAGTAACGATTGGTGTGATGTTTCTGATTGTGTGTGTGTGTGTGTGTGTGTGTGTGTGTGTGTGTGTGTGTGCGCGCGCGTGCGTCTACCTTTGCCCTGTGCCAAGTTGCGGTTGAAGCCCAGCGGACTGACAAACTCAAAGAGGAAGACGGCGATGGCTGTGACGATGAGCAGCATCACAAACATCATCACCCAAACCGACGCGCTGAAGGGCTCTGAGAGAGGAGAGAGAGAGAGAGAGAGAGGGAGGGGGGAGAGAGAGAAAGAGAGAGAGAGAGAGTTAAGAGAAATTGAGTAGATGAGACAGAGGAGACACTGTGGAGAAGCAAGGAGACGCATGAAAGGTGAGGGACGAGGGAGGGGACGAGGCAGACTCAGAGAAATAAAGGAGAGGGGAGGCAAAAGAGAACAGGGGGAAGATAAGAGCGAGGGAGAGATGATAGAGAAAGACACAGAGAGGGGAGGGAGAGAGACAGACGGAGCGAGAGAGGGAGGGAAGGAGAGGGAGAGTTAGTCACAGAGAGTTTGACGGAGCACATTTCCATATTTCTCATTATTCCCTTGGATGAGAGCTGAGAGAGGGAGAGGCCTGGGGGCAGGGGAGACGGGGGAGGGTGGGGGAGGATGGGGGAGGCGGGGAGAAGAAGAATCAAACTCTTGAGTGATCTGACGTGGGCTTGTGTATGTGATCCATGTGTATGTGCAAGTCATCTGTGGTTGACGCGGAGCAGGGCAGGAGTTCAGAGAGCGGAGACAAATTGTGTGTGTGTGTGTGTGTGTGTGTGTGTGTGTAAGTATGTGACTGCCAGGGCTAGCCAACCCTAAGAGATTGTGCGCTGAGGTGCCGCTAATATGAGTGCAAGAGATACTGAACCGTCACTGATACCTTGGCCCAGGCCCAACACACACACACACACACACACATACTGACACATGGGCTGATAGACAAGGCCCAACACACACGTGGTCCAATACCTTCCTTCGCTCCAACGACAATACAAGACATTAGACAAGCAGAGGAGAGGAGAGGAGAGGAGAGGAGGCAGGGAGGGAGGGAGGGAGGGAAGGGATGAGAGCACAGAGGCCAGTATCAAGAATGCATTGTCTGAGCTGAGTTTTCAAAAACAGTTGGCACGCTCCACTTGCTCAGCGCTGGGAGAAATATTAATGCGCTCAGGGTGTCGAAGCCCAGATAAAGAGTCAGAGTACAAGTGGAATTCGGCCAGCAGAGAGAGAGAGAGAGAGAGAGAGAGAGAGAGAGAGAGAGAGAGAGAGAGAGAGAGAGATGGTGCAGGTAGGGGGGACACAAAGGGACAGACAGACATAGTTACCAAGAAAGGCAGAAGGAGACACAGTTCCGTTGCTACGCGACACCATGACGCTGATGCCAGTCTCGACGAAGGGCACGGAGAAGTCGATGGCCTCTGACCTCTCCTCGTTGATGGTCAGCGAACCAATCGCCATTATCGCCTTCTTGTACACCACCTGGTCGGCAGAGAGCACGAGAGTTATGTTAAATACAGTAACGGACCAGCGACGTGGGCGGTAAAAGACACGGAGAGCTTCATAACTATTTGGACAGCAACATATTTTTCGTTTCATATTTCGTCCCCATAACGACTGTGAGGTTTGAGTGTGTAGTTCAGATGAACAGTAAGAATAAAGCCGTCTGGGTGGCCGTATGTACTCTGACAGATTGAGACTCTGCTCATTTTTAGTATGTAATAAAAACGTTTTTTTTCACATTTTACGGCGCAGAGGGTTCTGGAGGTCTGGCCACGTAAACCTCACCAGACACTTTGTATTGTAGTGCCAGGCTCTCTCTGCAGCCACTGTACATTTCAGTGTGTATCTCCAGTGACTGTACTTTGCTCTGAATTACCCTGAAGCAGCATGCAGCGTGTGGTTGGCTAAATAACTCTCAGCAAAAGACAAAGCTATCAAATCTTGATACAGAGCGTATTAACCTCAACTCTCAAATAGTGTTTCCTTAATCTAATAAATTAATTGAATAATCTCCACATAGAATTTAACAAGAAACAAGTATTTAAGACATAATACCCTTAAAAACTGGCACCATGCTCTTGAACGTGGAACCATTGAACACACTATGTAAAGAACATGTTGCTGTCCAAGTATTTATGTAGGAAGACTAACAGGTAGTAATGAATAGTAACAGGCATACAGACAATAAGGTGTTATAGACGTCGATACCTCTCCCACCATGCCGTTCCATACATTGTTAATCTTCTTGCCATGTTTTCCATTGGTGACCAGGTAGAGGTCGTAGGTGAACTTGACGTTCCTGGCTATCTTCTTCAGGATGTCAATGCAGAAACCCTTGCAGCACTGCTTAATGTAGGAGCCACCTGATGTGCTGTTGCTGTAACACACACACACACACACACGCAAAATGATGTCAAAATGATGTCATTAGAAGACATTTTAATATTATACAGGCGTGTGTGTGGCTCTGTGTAACTGTACTCCGGCTGGCTGCTCCACACATCTGGTGTTTGCATCAAACTGTAAACTAGAATCATGACAGTGTGGAGTAACCATAAATACTGCTGAAGGGCAGAAGAGTCAGTGTGTATGCGTGTGTGTGCGTGCATGTGTGTATGCATGTGTGTGTGTGTGTGTGTGTGTTTCCCTCAGTGCGGGCTAACTAAACCAGATGAAAACACAAGGGTACTGAGCAGATGCTGCTGGGCTTTAAATAGAGCAGGGCTGTGCAGAACAACCAACCCACATGACTAAAATATCAGCTGTCCTTCTTCACTTCTCTCCGCTCATTCCCCCTCTCTGTCCTTTTCTCGTCCTCCCTCCCCCCCCCCCTCTCTATGTTTCCCTCCCCCATCCCGTAAGAAAGTACTTCTCCAAAACTCAGGGCATACCCACGCACTGCAGCCATGAAGACAGGATGCACCGAACAGGAAGAGCCTGTTCAAATAAACTTTACTGACAGCCGTCCCCCCCAAGGGCCCCGGAGCATCGACTCATCTGGATTGTTGGGTCAAATGATTCTCATAATCTATTAAACCGTGGCAGACTCCTCAAAAGCACTTCCATGAAAACTTAATTCCATTCCCATGTCAGCCATCCTTTGCCGTGGACGCCCATATGGATCGCAACACCAACTCCGTGACCTTCTCACTTGCCATTTTAGCCGACTCCAAGTCATGAGAAAGTATAAAGGACCGGGGGATTCACACTGAGAACACCGAGTACAACTGTCAAACAACAGAAACATCAAAGGATTAGAAGATCTTTTTAACGGCAGTCAACTTTATCTGTATCTGAGAGAGAGAGAGAGAGAGAGAGAGAGAGAGAGAGAGAGACTACATATATCTGTGTGTGTGAGTCTGTTTATGTGTGGTGCCCCAGGTGTTCTATGGCACACATATACATTAACTCTCCCCAGCTGAGCCTCTTTGTGTCTTTATGTGTCTTTATCACTGTGTAAACACACGCACACACACACACACACACAAACACACACACACACACACACACACACCAACAGTAAAAACAACAATGGACTCCCAAAGGTCCACATCTACTTGGCGGAAGATGGATGATTAACGTCACACTTTTGTAAACAAACACACATGTGCCGTGACGTACGTAAACATGTACGTAGTCGTAGTTGTAGTTGGGGTTGGTGACCACTCAGCGTTTTGTTAACATTACTTTGGAGAAAGGTTAAGAAATCTTTGGACAGGTGACAACTACTTTTCACATGCTCGGCTGCTCTGGCGGGTCAGTCGTCTGATTCCCTATGTCTGCAGAGCTGCCCGGACAGGAATCCCACTTGTGTCGTGGTGTCGCGTCTCTCTCTGTAGACTTTCCTGTCTCTCTTCACTCCTACGTCTGTCACAGAAGCTTAGGAAATACGAGGATGGTGGACTCTGCTTTCCAAAAAAATAAAATGAATCTCAAGATAGCATTGTTACTATAGTTATTGGGTTTTTTTTGCCCTTCCCCTGTGGCTAGCAATGCTTTTCTTTCTACCCATGACAATTTTAACAATGCCATCACTGAAGAGTAATATACTTGAGAAGAGATGGATTTTACTTACAAGCACAAGCACAACCCAATACTAACCCAGGGACAAATACACCAGCTGAAGTGTTGATGCAAGCTAGCAGGTGAACGTGATGACATAAGGAAATAACATGATATATATAAGAATATATATATATATATATGTATACAGGAAAGTAGTCTAAATTGTAGAAATTAGCACAACGGAAAATGTCTGCCTTCTCTTACCGTGCAGAGCTTCTCATTGAGGCGTTCATATAAAGCAGATAATTGAAGCAAAGCCTTTCAAGCAGCAAGACGTCAAAGAATTCAAGGCAATCTTTAAAGTTAAAGTTGAGTTAAAAAGACTTTCACTGACTATTTGAGAAATCTCACTGCATTGTTTACACCCTCAGAAAGGCCTGTCTTTACCGTTAGCCGATATAAATGAGCCAAAAGTCTTTTCAACTTTTTCAAAGACAAACGTAAGCTGGGTTCTCTGACGTGTTCAAGGACAGCACATACATCTTCTACTAGGATGAATTATACATTGGTAGAATCAGTTAAAACACATCTGAAATCTGACAAAGTATATTTGATATGACAAAACACACGACTCAACTGGTGTGTGTTTGAGGAAACACACCTGTGAAACTCTTTCAGTATAATATGAATTTGATGTTGCAACATGAGTTACTGACAAAATGAAAAAAAAAACATATATCCATAAAAAATGTGTCACATTTGAAACGGTGTCAGTGTGAATCTGTGATACATTTATATTTTAGGGATTTAGCTGACACTCTTATTCAAAGTGACAATAGATGTAAAAAAAATATTCCTTGGACCCTAAAATGATCATGTAAGATATCTTCCTCCCACCTCCCAAATCTCAACAACGCGGTCGTAAACAAACACTGATTGGTTGAGCAGGGTAGTGTAGCCGGGTGGCGTGGGCGGTTTGGCCAAGACCCAAAACAGAACTAAAACTAACAAACTAACTCAAACGGAGAACGGAGCAGTTTGAGGAGCGACTCTCAGATGAGGCTCGCAAAAAAAAGAAGAAATAAATTGATCCACCACAACGTAACGATCACGTCTCTTTGTTTACACTTGTATCTGGATTCTTCTTCATTTTCTGCACTGTTAGTTTTAGTAAATGCGACACCGCCCCCTAATGTACACGGTAACGATATGTGCAAGTATGTTGGCAAACGTCCGCTCATGCCAATAAAGCTTGTTGAATTGAATTGAATTGAATTGAGAAATACAAATAAAAATAAGAGCTAAGGAAAGAGGCAGAGAGGACTTTTTTTTAATACTTACAGACAAGAGCCTATTACAGCAAGTAGAGTGCTGAAGATATGGGAAATGGGGACGTTATTCAGACGGGAGACTCTTTCTTTAAGAGACTTTTCAGCTTACAATAGAAGATAGGGTTTGATTCTGCTCTGCTGTCTGGAGTAGGAAGGTCATTTCACCATTGGGGAGCAGGAGAAAGAAGAGTCAAGGCCAGGTGGAGTGATGATGAGGCTGCCTCGGGGAAAAGAGAGCTAAGCGGCGAGGTGCAGTTGGAGCACAGAGCACTGACAGGCGTGCAGAGCCGGACCATAGCCCGCAGGTATGGGAGTGCAAGCACTGGAATTTGAATTCCATGTGAACAGCCACAGGCGGCCAGTCAGCGGGGGGGGTTGGGGGGGCAAATGAGGACTCAGGGAAGTTGAAGACAAGGAAGGCTGCAGCATTCAGCATTTAGTGATAGTGGCGTCCTCAGCCCCCTACTGTACTCCCTGGCCACACATGACTGTGTGGCCAGGTTCAGCTCCAACTTCATCATCAACTTTGAGGATACACAGTGGTGGTGGGCCTGATCTCCAACAACGACGAGAAGGCCTACCTGGAGGAAGTTGCTGATCTGTCACTCTGGTGCCAGGACAACAGCCTCCTCCTGAATGTCACCAAAACTAAGGAGCTGATTGTGGACTTTAGGAGGACACAACAACAGAGGACCTACTCACCACTGGGGATTAATGGGACTACTGTGGAGAGGGTGAGCAGGTATAAATACCTGGGAGTCAACATCACTGAAGATCTGACATGGTCCTCACACACAGACACTCTGGTGAGAAAGGCAAGGCAGCGCCTTTACCACCTCAGGCAACTGAGGAAATTCAAAGTCTCCCGGAGGATCCTTCAGTCCTTCTACTCTGGAGCTGTGGAGAGCATCCTGACAGGAAGCATCACTGCCTGGTTTGGCAGCAGCTCCGCTCAGGACAGGAAGGCTCTGCAGAGAGTAGTGGAACTACACTCCCCACCCTGCAGGACTTGTACACCAGGAGGTGCAGAACCAGAGCCTGCAGGATCATGAAGGATCCTCACCACCCCAACAACGGACTGTTTCAGCTGCTGCGGTCAGGCAAGCGCCTCCGTAGTCACACTGCCAAAACAGAGAGACTGAGACGGAGTTTCTTTCCTCAGGCCATCAGGACTGTGAACTCTGACCTCACCAGGGCCCCCACCAAGACACACACACTGCCCCTCTTATGCACACACACACACTTAGGTAAAGACTACACATAATTTATAATTTATATTATATTACATACATACAATTTCCCTTTTTTTACTATATTTTTATAAAGTGCTCTTATTGTAAATATTGTGTTTTTTATATAGAGCTCTTACTGTGACATTGTAAATATTGTGTTGGTTTATTGTAAATAGTGTGAACCTGTTATTTTGCCCTTTGCACATTTCTGCTGAGCATTGCCACTTTACATTTCACTGCACACCTCGTGTGTGTATGTGACAAATAAACTTCTTGAATCTTGAATCTTGGCTGAAGAGATGACTAGAGCTCGAGCAAAGAGCTGGGCATAGTCTTGCATGAAACAACTATGACGGTCTCCAGGTCCAGCTCACGCTCGGGTCAATGGTGAATGGTGGGTAGGTAGCTAAAGGTGTATTTGTTCACTGTATTGAACGTGTGTGTGTGTGTGTGTGTTGCTACTTACTCTTTGACATGCTTGCGGCAGGGCACGGAGTTCCTCATGCAGGTGCCAGTGAGTATGTCCACGTTGTCGACAATGACGAAGGGCTTTTCCTCCAGGGTGACGATAGAGAGATGGTTTTCATCAGCATCCTCGTCCCCGTAGGAGTTATACCTCGGCCACACTGGGAACATCAATGACAGGGTCCCGTTCTCCCAACGGCCCATCTGCCACGTGTACACACACACACACACACACACACACACACACACACACACACACACACACACACACACACACACACAAAATAACGTAACGATCATCATTGAAAATGTTTTATAGTTGATGTTTAATTTCCTTGATTTTTTGACAACACAATGGATACGTTACCTTCTCCCACTCCCTTTCACTATTGAGGACGATGACAACCAATTTGGGGTTGGCCTGGTAACCATCCGGAGTGAAGGATAAGTCCCGCCCCTCATTCCACACATGCATCATGTGTCTGAAAGAAATACATACAAATACAGAAATACATTTAAAAAAAAAGTGTAGGAACATGTTGCTCGTGTTTGGCTGTGTGTGTGTGTGTGTGTGTGTGCGTGTGTGTTTTCACGTTCAAGTGCAGATATGCTTGAGATAACAAGTTAAGCATCACTGCTAGAGGGTATCCTCTTCAAATCAATGCTGTCTTCACCCACTGTGTGTGCATGTATGTGTGTGTGTGTGTGTGTGTGCGTGAGAGAGAGAGCGAGAGAGAGAGAGAATGTGCATGTGTGTGTACTTGTGTGTGTGGGAGGCAGAAGAGTTAGAGGCCACATCGCTTTCCCATCAACATTCTGCATTGATTTATCCACAGATATACGCCTGAAAGACATGTCACTGGTGCAACAGGACCTCGCTCACACACTCACACTCACTACAGTTATCCTGCATACACCAATAGACCCTATACTACATACATATAACAACTACATACCAGCTAAACTGAAGCAGTAAAGCAAACGAAGAATACACTTTCAGAAACCGACGGTGTTTGGACTGAGATAGCAGCATGACCTAACAAAAAAAAGAGCCCAAATTACAGGAGGGACATGACCTGCCCGGAACAGACTGCAACACCACTTTTTTTTCTTCGATGTCTAGTCTTCTTTTTGTCATAAATAGCTTGATGCATTTTGACACTGTGTCACAACATGGTTGGTCAGATGATGCTACAAGACTGAAATACTGTCTGACCGAAATAGAACGTTTCCAAAGCCAAAGCAATTCCTTCAGCTTTGCGTGGCATTTAAAATAAAAAAAAAAAAAAAAAACAGAGCCTTTACTAATTTGGTTCATTTTCATAGATACTGAGAATTAAAATAGTCTCTGCTGCAGTATTTTACTATGATGATATGTAAACACACATTTAATAGATGTATTTAAAAAGATGCACTCTGTATTCAGTGGTTAGGAATTTAATTTTCATCTATCAGCTCCATCCAAGAGTATGAGTACAAATATGAGATGAGAACAAACATAACAATTCTATTTTTAAGAGGGCAGGAAGGGGCATTGGGCCGTGAAGGATGCTTGCATAAACCCAAATGCTGCAAGTGAAAGTCAAGATGCTGTTTGTTTGGCATGTGGCCAAATATAGCCTGCAGTTGAATATTTAGCAAATCATACTGATAGTCAAACTGGTAGGCTCGTAGGCAGTTTCATCTGAGGACCTTCTGCTGCAGAGCTGCCCCAATTGAGGTTGAGACCCATAAATATTGATGTGCACATTGGATAAGATGAGGAGGCAACCGCCTGTTTTTCTGTTTTCACAAAGAGTTGTAAACAGGCCTGTGCCCTTTCGAAGCTAGCTCGCAGCGGATGTGAGCTCATGCTGAGGAGAGGTAAGGTCTCTGCACCCCCTGGCATGCAAGGCGCTGCAAAAGTGCCAAACAGGTCTGCTGTGCGTGCATCCCCCTTCAGCACAGACAAATAATGAATCGCGAGCCTCCAAAGTTACAGATAACACTACACAGATAGTCTCACGTTGTTTAAACAATATTTGCAGTTATAGATTACGGTGCATTTCACTGAGATCTATTAGTGTCACGGCAGATATGTATTTTTGTGTTTGAAAAATACATTGGTGCAGCAGGTGATGACCTTGTCGTAGTGGATAGCCATGGTTGAATACATGTAGCGGAAACACTGTTGCAAGTCTATTCTGGGAAACTGCTGTCTCCTCCTATTTCAGGTTCGCTACGGTTTTTGGGAAGAAATTTTGTTCAAAAACGGTAAGTTTCTGAGGTATATGAGATAGGCTGATTACACCTGTCATCACCATGTGATTTTTGTGATCAGATCATGAAGATGCAACATCATTAAACCACGATGTGCATCTGAATTCAAGAAAGAAAAAGTAAAAATGTTTCTGCAAAATGACTTGACTATTATTGAGACAGTGTGTGAACATTTCATCACTGCCATAATTGCAAATTGCTCTATTGTGCCTTCTTCAAGTGTCAAGAGGAGGAGGGGAGACTCTTTCAAAATGGTGTATTGAGGCACAGAGCAACCTTTCAGAAAAAAGGGACGGCTTTGACGTCTGCGAGGTAGTTCCATCTAATAGGATAACCTCTTGAAATGTAGGGCAAACCTGTAACACTGCGGCAACCAAATATGGTGAATAACAACCTGAGATATGAATTCCCGTCAAGGTGAGGATGACACGGAGCCCGAATGGGATGATACTGTCTTTTAAGTGTAGATTAGTTTGTAGTATTCTCCTCCATCTGCTCACATTGTTTATGTGCACACTGCGGCAAGATCGTATCTAGACTAACGCATGCAGAGTTCTGATCACAGCCTCCCCACTTCCAAATCAGCACAGGAGAATCCAACCTGTCAGTGTGTTGTCAGACCTAAACGGTAAATGATTGTGTAGAGTCGCTGAGAAAAATGAATTACCTCAACGACAACAGAAAAATAATAATTGTTCTTGAAAACGGTTTGGAGAATGAGTTTCTGTTGCGGTCAGAGTAATGTAAGAACAGCTTGTCAACAAGGGTGGTGTTGTCTATGCTATGTTTTATAATGGGATCATGGGGCTAAGAATGGGATAATAAAGCCCTGACAGTGCAAATCGCATTGTGGTTTTCATACCAATGAAATAACTCACAACTGGTCATAGCAACCCCAAGATCCCACCACCACCCCACCGAAGTTTCCTTTGGTTTGCATTACTCATGTACAGCAGTGTCTGTATGGGTGTATATGACAAGATGCACATTCAAGATGCTCTGCAGTAAATGACAGCAGAAAAACAACAACAAAACAAACAACATCAAACAAAGGCTGCAGGAAACAACACCCCTAAAAAGTTCTGTACGCGTGCATGTAAATGTGTGCATGTACAGTGTGTGTGTGTGTGTGCCCTCCTTTTGGGATTTGACTGCATTCTCCATCACACAGACTGCAGAAGAGAGCACACACACACACACACACAGACACACACACACACACACACGCCACCCTCAGAGCCACGTAACAACAAAAAACATGAGAGAACAAAGCCGGTAAAAGCTGCTTTAATCCTGATTTAATGACAGGAGTCCAATGGTGTAAAAACAGCGCACACATGCACGCATGTACACACACACACACACACACACACACACACACACCAGGCACACAATTGGTGCTACTTAGTGCAGGGTGATAACAGCATGAAGGTCTGCCTGGAGTTCAATTCTCTGTCTCTCGACTGAGGCTGCTGAATGAGCTAATAGTACTGAGCAGCCTCTCACACAACAGCTAATAGCATTAATATCATTAGACATCTCACTGTTTAACACCGCTGCCGTCCCCGTCTCTCTCCCCCGTCTCTCTCCCCCTTCTCCCCCTCTCATTAGTACATAAAAAAAACCCACTTATGTAAGGCTGCTCAACACCCAACAACAAAGACAAACAGAGTTACGCAACCAAGTCCCTAGACTCTGACCCTCATTCCTGCCCACACACACACACACACACACACACACACACACACACACACACACACACACACACACACACACACATACAGACCTGCGTAGGGCACTGGGTGGGACCTTCCCTGGGCTCCTGTCTGATGGTTGGCTGTAGCAGCTGCTCTGGGCCTCTGGCACCTCTCCCTTCTCCCGTAGCATGGAGGTGGCTGCAGAGGCAATGATGCCCACTCCATCCCGCACCCGCATCTCTAACGGGTACTCCCACTCATCGTAGGACACCGAGATCATGCCCAGGGGAAACATCTGACGAGAGCAGAGAGAAGGAAGTGACATATATCGTGTATAACATTCAACTATTTTAAACATCCAGGTGATAACTTCTACGTTTTTCATCTGTTAGCTGAAACTCGGCAGCCTGGAGCGCAAAAGCGGGTCCCTGAGAATTGTGTACTACGCTGTCATGCAGATGATTGTTTTTGCGGCGCGTACCTTCCCGGGCCCATTTAAAAGAGTCAGCATACTGCATGCCCATCAAGTGAACTGTCCATCCAGTTGTCAGTTGCGAGCAAACTTAAATTAAACAGCTTGAAATGTTTTTTCTGTCTCAACCTGACTCAAGACACATCTTGAAAATGCCACCGCACTAGTCTGTCAGTGTACCCTACTTTGTTTTACATTATAATTTGGCACCAACTGTAGAATCAGATCTTGTTTGAGAAGGCAGAGACAAGAAAATCTAAGTAGATAGGGACTTGGAGTGGGGGGATTTGCTAGAATTAACATTTAAGAGGCTTTTGAAAAAAAAGTAAGCAAACTTATGATGTGTTTCTATTTTTAATGTGAGGGGAACATTTCAGCAGATTACATTCATTATTGATAAACATATTTAGACACTACTTGGACAATAGCTACCTTGCTGCCTTACATTTTGAAAGTGGAAGTGTGTGTAATGCTGTCAAACCCTCCATTTAGGGGCTGAGCAAGTGTTGGTAGGTTACAGTGAGAATGTGAACAACGCAGTGTGAGATGTGACTGATGCTGGCCTCTCCTAACGAAAGAACAGTATGGGTAATGTAGCTTCACTTCATTTGATAATGGTACTAGTCACCACGATTCAATTCTACATGAAATCTGAAAACAAGACATGAAAATGTGACACCCTTTTATGTTTTATTGCGTTTTAGGTGCAGTGAAGAAAGACAGGAAACATGAGAGGTAGCAGATGACATGCATTCAAACTGGATTCAAAAACCACTACACTAAAAGTGGGTGCCTTGCCGTGGCACTCCAAAGTGGCTACCTGTCACTACCTTTGGGGAACTCCCTACCTCGGGGGTGAAGTCTGGGTTCCCAGTGGTGAGGCTGGATACGATCCAGATGTAACCGGCTCCTGTCAGGCCTAAGGAGCGAGCCTCCTCCAGTATATACCTGGCGAGGAGTAGAGGCAGAGAGTTAATAAAGAATCAATGCTGAAATTTGGCAGTATGTGACAGAGAGAGAGAGAGAGAGAGAGAGAGAGAGAGAGAGAGCGAGAGAGCGAGCGACAGAATGACAGACACAGAGACACAGAGACTCACACAGCCTCATCCTTGGAGCAGTATAGCAGTATAACAGGACTCTGGATCCTCTTGAGGGCGATGTGTGATTTAGAGTTCTGGTCGCCTTCTACGGCATCCAGAGTCACCACACTCTGCAGGTCCCAGCGCACAAAGCTGTAATAATAAACAACACCATAAAATAATAGAGGGTACTTCATCTTGTCTACCAGCTCAGTGGGTTGCTGTCAATGATGGTTAAGCGTGGAAGCTGTGTGTGTGTGTGTGTGTGTGTGCATCACCTGTGGTCCACAGTGACCCTCAGTGTGCTGATGAAGTCCTGGTAGCCGGGAAACTTGGAAGTGACAATAGAAAAGACATGCCAGTCATACTCCTCCATGATGCTCAGCATGAGCAGAGCCTCCTGCTGCAGAGCCGCCCCAAACTGGAAGAACGTCGACTTCTCATCCTGCAACAACACACAGACCAGCAGGAGAGACAGTCAGCGGATCCGGGCGAGGAGCAGAATCAGATGCAAAAAAAAAGTCAGAAATCAGAGTCAGTGAATATGAATCAGACTCAAAATAGAATCATTTTCAGTTTTTGCAATCAGTGAGTCAGTCAGACTGAGAAAGAGAGTATGTGTGAGAGAGAGAGAGAGAGAGAGAGAGAGAGAGAGAGAGAGAGATTCAGAGTGCAGGTGGTCCAGTGGTTGGAGATACTGCTTCACAACTCAAAGGTCGCACTTCGATCCTCAATAGCCAATATGTGTCCAACAGCCATATATTGTGTCAAATTGTCCTTCAGCAAGATACTGAAGCCCTACCTGCTCTGTCATTGTTAGCCACTCTGACTAAGCGCATTGACTAAATGCCTAAAATGGAAAACGCCACAGTAAGAAAGAAATGCACAGCCACAGATGTTGAACACGAGGTTTTCTGATGCACACTGGGAGAAAAAAGCTCTAATAGCAGTCTTACTTGAAGTCAACAAACATTCTCTGAAGACTCTGGCTCCAAATGTTTACATTTTCACAGCATTAATTCACAATGCCATGAAAGTGTGAGCACTGAAATGAAAGCGAGGGTCAGTGTGAGAGAGAGAAGTAAGCAGCACTGAAACCCAAACAGCTATTACACAGAATGAAATCCAAAGAGAGAGCAAAAGAAGTTGCTAATGATTGCAGAATGTATGTTTGCATTGAGTGTAAGGAGAGGTTTCCCTCAGGAAACAACAAATACACAGCAAGACAGCCCACCCAGCAGAGAAATGAGGAGAGAGGGAGGAGCAGACAGGGAGAAAGGAAAAGACCAAGGGGAGAAGGAGAAAAATGCTCCAGTCTTTTGAGTGAGATAGACACCTGCTGCAGGAGGGAAGGTGGAAAAGGAGTGAGAGTCTTGGGAGACCGAGAAAAACAGAAAAACACAAACATCAAACCTATCACAGGGACTCTCCCTCTCTCTCACACACACACACACACACACACCCACCCACACACACACACACACATAGGCACACATACATGCTCTGACACCCCTTCCGCACAGGGCATCAAAGAGAGTGACACATTAAACATCAAAGCCGTCATAAACACACATGGAGAATCAGCTGTCAGCTCCTGTCTCTCTGGGCCCACTCTCACGTGTGTGTGTGTGTGTGTGTGTGTGTGTGTGTGTGTGTGGGTGGGTGAGTTGGGTGTAAACTGTGTATTATTGTGGCTCCTAGTGCTTTAGTTTAACAAGACAACCTCTCAGCTTTGGCCATCACACACATAAAGCAGGAATAAAGCAGGCCCCGGAGAGGACTACCCCCCCCCCCCCCCCCCCCCCCCCCAACTGCTTCAGAAAAGGAGAAAAGTAGGGAGGACAGAGGATGAAATTGTACTTCAAAAGGATCTATCTCCCTCTCTCTCTCTGTGTGACTGTAGGCATCTGTGACTTTATTCTTTACTCAGGTTTAGACTGTGGCAATAGGCACATCCTGCCTTACGCGCCGATAACACAAACGCACAAGCGCACCTCTACAGACATTCACAAACACACACCCACCCACACACTCGCACACACACACACACACATACACACACACACATACAAATGCACACACATACACAGTGTGTGTGTGCAAGAGAGAGAGAAAAGGTTAAAAATGATCCTGCCACATTTCAAGACACATCACAAACAGCTGCTGCAACACAGAATCAAGCTGCTCATCACAAACACACCACAAGTTAAACTCTTTACTAAGGAAAATACATACCTCTTCATCAACAGAACAAACCATTCCCCTCAAATTTTAAATGCCCTTAAATGGAGGGAGGTTGAAGATACAGGGGAAGTGGTGCTACATCAAACATGCCAGACATGTTCTTGACATGCTTTTAGCATGTTTAATATTTACACTTGTGATCTTGGTACAACGTTCACCCTTCCTTTTAAATACCACTACATCCTAAAAGAGAGGAGAGCATGGAAGTGGAGTAAAGAGAGAGCGGTGCATGGTGGGGTGACAGGCAGGATGGGAGACAAGGATAGTTACCCTGGTTGTTGCTGAATTATAAAGGATGAAAAGAGACTTTGACACAGACCTGTATCTTCTCATCAAATCACACAAGCCCACCAAGAACCTCACTGATAAATAATGCACAAATATGACGAATGCCACACATTGCATACACACATGCATGCTAACACACACACACACACACACACACACACACACACACACACACACTTCGTATTTCCACATTATAAAACACATATGAGATTTACTGATGACACTGAGCATCTATTATGCAAATATAGTGAACTCCATGTACAGTGGCACATCCACCCACATGTGTCCACATGTGTGCACACTACACATACATACTATGTGCACATGCACACATGCTCAAAATACAGCTTTACTCATGAGCTAACAAACCAATAAATAATACAAACTCAGCACCAAAACCGAGTCAGAATTTCACTCTTCACTCTCTCTACACTTTCACTCTCTCACACAAACGCATGCACACGCCATTTCATGTCAAATCCCATTTTTGTTGACTGGATTCAGATTAAGAAAGAATGAACGTGTGGATGAAACTGTGCCACATGCAGGCTAATGAGGCAGGAACTGACACATTTCTAGAAATGGGAAGGAGGAAAAGAGCTAGCGGGAGGGGAGCTGAGGCCTAGGGGTAGTAAAGGCCGACGAGGAGGGAGTTGAAGACGAAAAGCCAAGGAAGAATGATAGAAAGGATGGGACAAAGAGTACAACTGGAGGAGGAACATGAAGGATGAAGGAAGAACGATGAGAGAAAGATGGTGTAAAGAGGAGGACGATGAGGCCAGCAATGTGCTATATTAATATTTAATACAGCAGGTCAGTTAGGATGGAGCAGCTACATGAACTTGGCCTGCTAAGTACTATCCTACTTAAGTTTGCACAAAAGTGCCAACAAACTAGCATAGCAAGATAAGTCCAATGTCAACAAACTCAAGTTTGCAGGGGCTTTAAGTGTCTGACATGCAAACTAAGTCAAATGCTATAAAAGAGAAAAAGCCAGCCAATCCAGGTTTGTGCTTAAAGTTCAGTTGTGGTAAAATTAAAACAGGTCCTCACATTGTTCTGGTGAAATGAACATCAACATGTATTGGCTCTGTAGTGGGGCCAAAGCCTTTCCAAGTCTCTACAGTTTAAGAAGAGAGAACACAGACTATATTGCTCTGCACACATTTGCACCCTTTGCCATACATCTGAAAACGGGTAGGACAACTCAACTCAGCTCAACAACTGTGCCACAGTATATCACTGGAGAGACTTGCAATTTAAAAAACTGATGGCTTAAACTAGTTTGTATTATGGTCTCTGGTCTTGTTTCACATTGGCAAGGTGGCAGCAACGCCTGTGATATGTTCTTTTTAAAAAAAATCTTTTGAAAATAAATTAGGACACATACACAAGTACTATAGTACTTCTGAATTATTTTGTATAATGTACCTGTTTATGTTGGACACTATACTGTATACTATATAATGTAGTAACCAATAGGATGAATGAGTTGGTTAATCCTACAGTTAGTAGGCTGAAATGTGAGTACATTATACAATTCCCTGTAAAATCAATTTTGGATCATGAAAAAATATTTTGAGCATGTGGGTTCCTTCAGATAACAGTTAAAAACAACTGCAATAAACAACAGTACTGGTAGCCAAGACACTCTCAGTGGCAGACGAATGCTTTACGAATGCTCAGCAGATGCTCCACAAAACCTCCTGCTAACAAATACAATTCTAAATCCATAAGCTAACAAGCACCTACAAACAAATAACTAGGATAGGAAGCTACAGCAACACCCGAAATGAGGCAAAACAATCCATCTGCAGTGAGCTGTTTATGTCACAGAAGCTTTTCATAAGGAGGAGTCCAAAAGAAATATACACATTCTTTTTGATTTCTTGTTTTTAAAAATATATATATATATCTACAACTCAAAAACATAAATATAACTGTCTAATCAATTATATATAACAGTCAAAAACATCAAACATGTCGTTCTTTGCCGAAAGCTGTGAACAGGGACAGCACAGCCGACAACCTCTACAACAATATATATAGCGTAGTATAAAACCTTCCCTTGACACCAACACGATGTAAGGCGAGGCCCCTCCACATCGAACAAGCAGCAGCCCTCAGGTCCCAAACCCCACATCCACTAACCGAACACACACTTTCCACGGTCCCAGGATTTACAGAGAACTATAGCATTTAGCTTGCAGACATTGGGTCCCGGTGCTGACAAAGACTACTTCAGTATTTAACAAGAGGTAAAGTCCCAATGCTAGTCTACTGTAGTATTTAACAGGCTCACAATCCCCAGGCTAACACAGAATAGCATTTAACACAGCACAGAGCCCCCCAAGCCGGCCCGGCCCAGCCCAGAGTAGTGAAGCATGAGGTCTCGCGGCTGAATTAGACAAGCATGTAATGAACAGCAAGCCCCAGACGGTCAAAAGCACACAGATTTACGTCATAACCTCACATGGAAATACATCGTTTCTCCTCGCGCTTGAAAACACAAATCCCTCCCCCCCCCCGCCGATACGCTCACATGTGCTCACACTTACTTTGAAAATGGACTTGAATTCATTGTCTTCATGATGAAACCTCGTTGAGATCGAATTAAGACAGAATATTATTGATATAGCATCTAGACTTAGTTTGTGTCTGGGAGCCTTGAGCGCTGCCTAGTTGTACCATATGTAATGCATCCCAGCTGTTCTACTGATAGCATTTTCTAGTTGTTTGTTTAAACCTGACTATAGTAAATTCATGCTTTGAGTTAATAACAAAATAAAATCTGAATTTCTATTAAAAAATGTCATATATAAGTGAGAGGTCGTGGTCAGCGGTCCATGTGCCACTAATTTTCTTTTCAAGAATCTTGAATTTAATATCCTCATATGATAAAATGTGTAAATGCTGTTTTATTATGTGTCATCAATTAATGATTAAATAATACACACAAACATCAATTAGCTAACCATTACATGATGGTTATTGAATAATGATTCATTCACCATTTATTAGTGATGGTTATTATAATATATAAGTATTATCATTTATTCTTCACACACAGCATTAGATTGGATTTCAAAATTCACCCAAGAGCACTCAAGGAAACATTTCACCTTGTTAGAACATTTGTTAAAATCATCACTTCCGGTCCCAAGGCAGGTCTGGTATGGATGCGTGAAGCACACCTACAACATGTGTAACATAGTGATGTCAAATAAACCTTGTATGGCCTTGTAGAGTTTGTGTATTTGGTCTGTGCATTATTCTTGTTTTGAAATTTGATTTGCTAGAGGCAGCACTGGCACATGCTACGTACTTTCAGTGTTTGTGCAGTGGTGTGAGATGTTTCTAAGATGTTCAGAGTGGATTTTAATAATAAAATTGAACTTTTGGATGTCTGTCTCTTTGTTTTTTGCCGTTTCATATGATCCTGGAGGAAGCCACTGTATCAGAGGCCCATGTTTGACCAGCCCCCCAACAAAGAGGTCAAGAGTGCAGGTGGGTGGTAGAGCAGAACATTTACTGTGAAACATGAAAATGTTCTACAAAAGTGAAAAACTGCTTTAAAAGGAGATGCTGTGTGGAGGAGGAGTGAATGACCAGAGGGTTGACATGCTTTATGAACATCATCCATAAAACACCTTTCCTCCAGAGAATGTTTAACATGTTAACAACGGTAACATCACATTTCTCCTGTAATGGGTCTCCAGTTGCTGGTCAACTTTAAACGGTCGTTTTAATCTAGGTTACATTTATTTTTAAAATAGAACAGGGGGCTTAAATACATAAAATGACAATAAAATATTCTCTACTCAGTATATTTAATGTAAGAAATAATATGAATGCCTTTGCCAGGAACAAACAAATTAAACAACATATATAAATAAACATTTCCATGAGAGCACAAATGCCATTAGTTACGTGTATCATAAAAGAAATGTAAAGAATTTATTTTTACATCAACACGTTGTTTTGCTCATTGTGCCGACGTGGTAGAATATGGAAGGTTCAGAAATCTGAGGTTCAGTTGAAAGAGGTTCGACTGTATGAAATATTAAACTCTGCAGCAGTGATAATTTAAAAATAATTGAAATAATTAGCAATGTCATGAGCGTCTGACATGAAAGCACCATCATATTCAGCATTACTGGGTACAATTACCTCTTTCCAAGTAATTTCATGCTAGCACTGCCAAGTAAAAATTAGATGCTTTTCTGAAATTGTCAGCCTTTTGTTTGTACATTTATTTTTGTCAATAACATCTTTTGTTAGGGGCAGAAAGCCCTGTGAATTGAAGCAGCAGAGCACAAAGAAACAAAGGAAAACTGTTGTCATGGATTTCAAAGAAGATTCTTGGCAGCACATCCTCAAAGCCTCAAATTGTTTTAATGGATTTTTGATGTTTAAAGTACATAAAAAAAAACGTGTTCATCACATTCAGGCCAAAGTGAAATGCATTTAATCAAAGAGTTTATGCTCTGGGTTGCCAAAGAACTTACCTACTGAGGGAGACCAATGGGTTTTAGATGACTTGATGTTTTAAAACACATTCATCATTTCCACCACACCATGTTATTTGCACCACAACCCTTTTACAAATGTTGGACATAATTTACGTCAGTTTCCAGATGCAATATTTCAGTTTCATACTAAACTTTCACCATGTGATGGGAGTGACATTTTCCTATGACTGTCAGGGGGAAAATGTAATAGGCAGGCAGACAATGTAATGCAATGATAATGATAATGTAATGATAAAAATGTGCAGGCATGTGCACCTTGTTTGCAAGTAGAGTATGTGAAGCATGAGTAGGCTCTCACAACGTCCTGTTTCAATCAGCCGTAGTTTGTGATGCAGCTGTTTTCTGAGATAGACGTGTTCCTTGTTGAGACTGTGATGTGAAGTGAATATGTGTTTATAAATGAATCCCAATCTAAACCTTCTGAATGCTTTGCTAATGTGACCATTAGGTGAACGTGTTTTATTCGGTGTTTGTTGATGAATAAGGCCCAAAGGATCCCACAAGGGGTCGTGCCTTTCCGTTGCCTTTGCACAACTATTGTATATATATTCATGAGCGATTTGTCACCCGTCTTCTAAAACTCCAAAAGCCTTATTCTACACTGATTGCTGAACTGAGTGCAGTGCTGCATCAGCGTGCCAAAGAACCCAAATGAAATGAAAAATGACAGCAGTATCTGGCGGAGGAAAAGCAAATGAATTTCAAACAGAACTCAGACAAAGCACATTGTATTTGGCGGTAGAGGTGTGCCTGCCAAGACCTGCCAGTTAAATCTGTCTCCTGAACGGTGGCCTCTGGTTGTGTGCACGGCTCCTTGGACGGGCCCCTGCCCATCCAAGTGTCAGAATGCTGCTCACAGCAGAACCTAATCACAACACCTGTTTAGGGGAGATTACAGCCGGATCCGCCAGAGTGTTGAAAGGCCTTCACTTTATTAAAAATGAAGTGCCTGTCCGGGTTCTGACATTCACACACACACACACACACACACACACGGAAAACAGATGACACAGCCACCTCTTTGACTCTTTTCGATTTCTGTTTTTCCCCCATCGGTGAATGAATTTAAAACAGCTTAAGAACTGAGCGAGACCCTGCCTCCTCCTCCCTCCTCTAGCGGCCTTCATTGGCAAATCAAAGAATTGCTAGTTTGATATTTATAGCTGAAGCGCCTTTGGGTAAAAAAAATCCCACTCTGACTCTCTCTCCCTCTCTCCCTCTCCCAACCCACTGACGGTGACTCTGTTGGACTTTAGAAACCTTAGGCCTGGTGTAAAAATGGCAGCAAGCTGTGAGTCAGCCCATCTCGACAGAATACCTCAGTGTTGATCGCTGGACCATACTC
>JAXDDX010000112.1:240000-247500 GCA_034670405.1 Hoplostethus atlanticus | reverse complement strand
CATGACTCTTACCAACTGTACTTCTCCATCCTCCTCTCTCCCTCTGCCTGCACTGCCTCCCCCATCCGTCGCCCCCCCTGTCTCCCTCGCCATCTTTCTCTGCTGTAGCTCCCGCCCTCATTCTCTCTCTCTCTCTCTCTCTGATCTGCTCTGTGAGTGTTATTTATACAGCAACAACCCACGCAGAGTAGAGCGGAGCGGAGCAGAGCAGTGAAGGGAGTTTGACTTGCCAAAGTGGGCATCACCTCAGAAACACAACATGACTCTTCTCTCCTTTACGCCCTCTATCCTTACACCACTCTGTTTCTCTCTCTCTCTCCTCATCTCATTATGACTTTGACTCTTCGTACATCTTACATCGGGGCTGCGCACAGTGTATTTCAATAGTTCAAGGGCAGCGTGGGCATCTGTAGCACACACGTGGGAGTGGGGATGAAAAATCAGATCTCAAATACTCCAATATTGGATTTTACATGGAATTTTCTTTGCTAGTATGGAACGTATTATGAAAGGAATTGGAATATGTCACTAGTCTCATGAAATAGCACTGAACAGTTAATGTGAATCATGATCATTGATTACCAGTATTCCATGTATCTATCCTATTATATCTTTACAAATTATTTTTCAGATAGTTTTGTTTCTTTGTTTGCCCACTCTCAGCACCCATTGCACCCCTGATCGTCCTGGTAGGGGATCCCTCTCTGAGTAGTCGCTCCCAAGGTTTCTTCCAGAGTTTTTCCTTGTCCTCAGTGAGATTCTCATCATGTGGGCACTACGAAGCCCTGTGAGACTGTGACTATGATTAAGGGCCATACAAATAAACTTGCCTTGACTTGACTTGTAGCATATAGCATACCAATAGCATTTTGGAAATTGGAAAACCACACCACCTGTATGGAGGTCAGAGGGTAAAGAAGCCACTTTCCTTTACCCATACACACACGCAACCACCTGTACTGTCTTAATGCATTTTTTTCTAGATTTTTCTGGCCTTTTCTTTCATTTCTTTCTTTCTTTTTTCTCTTTCTTAATTTGAATGCAATTTGCTGTAACCTATTTATGTGCAACAGGTAATATGAAGATGCTGATTAGCTTGTAGCTATGATGATGTTTCATTTTAACAGATGGACAGTTTTTGCTAACATTATATTTACTGCAGCTATGTAGCAAAAAATCATCATCAGTCATTTTTTGATCATGCCTAGAATAGGAATAACAATGTCATGGGCTAACCTGTGAAAAACAAATACTCAGATACTCAGAAATAGGCAGATAACACTAACACAAGTTTGTACTAGGGTAGCCATGGCAACCTTACAGGTAAACCGTATTGCCACTACATGTTTGAAGTGGTTGGTTGGTCAAAAGCAGCATCCTGGAGATCTTAATGATCGTCGGGTGGACAGTTTTGAATGAAGGTTAATCAGCTAATCAGCCATGATTGACATTGTGTTTACTCAGTGGACTAAAAAGGAAGGAAATGATCATAATTACTGTAATATGAAATACTACTAATAATACTAATACTAATAATCATGGAAAAGGGTCACTTTGGCTAATGAGGACAAAAGGGCAGTGGCTCAAACCATTGCAGCAACCCCCTCTGAACATCTGTTTCTCATATACTGTAATATATATATATATCATTATATTACCAAATCTGTTATCACTATCCTTACATTTATCTATCTCCATTTGTACCTGAACTAATTTGTACCTCTCTACTGTGACTATGTTTCTGTCTCTCTGTCTCTCTCTCTGGGACGGTTGGTGAAGTGGTGTTTATTCCCTCTGAGGGAGAGAGGAACCTCTTAACATGGAGGGAGAGGAGTGGAACTGACACCAACATGGTATGCTTCTGACACATGCTTCAGTCAAATCTTCTTTTTCTCCCCTTCTTCGGTGTCTGTTTTACTCCCCCTCTCTCCCTCTGTCTCCCTCTCCCAGTAGAACATGTGAAGCACGTGGATGGCAGATGCCTTGAGGCATGTGCCCATGCTCTTAGCACATATGGCTGCCTCCCTCTAGACTGGGTGGGCACTACTATGTATTTATGGTAGTGCAACCACTTACTGTATCTGTCTATTATGTGCAGTGGTGTAACTGCTAACTGTCTCTCATGCTTGTTTGCGCAACTACTTATGTCAATATTATGTGTGCTAGTGTAACTACTGACTCACTATAATGAATGATAGTGTAGCTACGGATGACATTCTAAGTATGCTAAGTACGTTCAGTTTATAACATGCTAGCATGTTCAGTTTATAACATGCTAGTGCACTGATGTCACCTTTATGCAGAGGCAATTGGTCCATTCATGCAAAGTGTTCACTGCATACAAAATACAGCTTAAAATTGCTGTACTAAATTTAATTTAATTTAATGTATTTTATTTTATTTTAAAATTCACATAGCATATCATACCAATAGCATTTTTTTCCATTTTGGAAATTGGAAAACCACACCACCTGAAATGAGTTAGAGTCCTGTATGGAGGTCAGAGAAAGGGGCTTTTTTACCCTCTGACTTGTACTGTATTATTTCAACAATCAATAGGCCTGAGGCAAAAGCATCTCAAAACTCCTGTTCCTCTTAAACATCAGCAATAAAAGAAAAAATGCTCTGGTTGCACTTAAGAAATGATTGATGCGAGGCTGAGAAGCAGCTATATTGGTCCCTCAAGACCTGCAACTTTGTCAAACACCTACCTAACTATGATTGATTGGGTCATATGCCTGTCGCGGGAATTGGCCTATCAGATAATTGAGGTAGAGCCTGTTAAAAGTATTTGCTCTGGAGAATGCTTCCATTTGTTCTTTGTTACAGGTAGCTACAGTACTAAATTTAATGGCCAATACTGCCGAGAGAGTGCTAAAGTTGAAGCTTGTGCATGTTTTCTTCTTACCTTGCTTTTACCCAAACAATGCTTTCTTGGAGAAGAGCAAATTAATGATCTACCTGTTTGCAAAGTTTTATCAATGTAGTAATTTTCTTGGCAGGGTGGCACGGTGGCTCAGTAATCAGCACTATTGTTTCACAGTGAAAAAAACCTGGGTTCAATCCTGGACCCTTTCTGTGTGGAGTCTGGAGTTTGAATGGGTTTTTTCTAGACGCTCCAGTTTTCTTCCACATTCCAAAGACATGTAAGTCAAGTGGATTGGAGACTTGCCCTGCAATTAAGATGGTGCAAAAAAAAGCTATTAACATAAACGGGTGCCAAAGCAAAGCTGATAGGTGTCAATGGTCATGCAAAGCATTCCACTAAATGTTTACAAAAGAAAACACTACAAATGTGTACCAGACATAACACAGTTTACAACATCATAGTCTAACCAGGTGTATTTCACCCATAATGCATCTGAATGCTATATATGAAGGTTGACTCTGCTACAGGTAAAATGGATTCTCCAGAGAGGTGTTCACCATGGCTTTTAGTTTGTTCGATATTTGGTTATAATGGTTTGTCTTGATTTTAATTCCTAAAAATCCCACTAAACACATATTAACACAACAAATGATAAAAGGCTCTTGCATGGAATCATTGAGCATAAATTTAAACTATAACACTCATACAGTGAAATTACGCCTAATTAATACCAGTTTATGGAGACTCAAGAGACAATGTAGACAAAATAATAGCTTTGCTTTTCAGTGAAGAACCACTTTCATTGTAGAGCAGATGTTTACATTATAAATGTAAATGTTATTTATTTTCTGTACCTACATTTATTGTTTATTAGTATGTCTGCTTATAATGTGAACATTTCATAGGGGAACACTGAATCATTTTTTAATAAGAATTGTCAAACTTCATTAAACTATCTCCAAGCTGCTGTGACAGCTACCATACGCCTCCTCCCTACATCAAGGATAGAGCTCTCTCTGGTCTGTACAAGAACAAGGGCTGATCATCGTAATCGTCATCATTTCTGTCATTGTTGTCATCATCACTGTCAAAGTAATTACTATCATCTGTGACATCACTATCATCCTTATCATCATCAATAAAGACAATACAGTCCATATGTCACATGTGTTGGGCCATAGGGATATGTAAGACTATTAAGTTCTTTGTTTTAATCATCAATGTCAACAGTGTATTCAGACAAGAGCGATGAAACAGAGGAATCAATTCCGCTGCTGGTAACATTTTGGACGTCTTCTAGTTTCAAGTTTTTAGTTTATTTATGAAGCACGTTTAATACAATTATAGTTGACCAAAGAGCTGTACAAAAGATAAAAAACCAAGGAACACAGACTAGAAAATTGCAAACACTAAAAAAAATTGCAAACACACACACAATACACACACACACGCATACAGTAGGCAGATCAGATCAAAGGCTAAAGAATAGAAATGGGTTTGAGAGGAATTTTGAATGAGTCGAGGGCCAGGGATGTCCTGATATAATGGAAGGCTGTTCCACAGTCCAAGGGCAGCAAGAGCAAAGCCCTAAGGCTTCTAGAGGTCAAATGGGGATGTAGACAACCAGAAATTCAAGTAGGGGCCAACCTATTCAGAGCCTTAAAAACAAACAGAACAGAATGTTAAAATCAATTTTGAATCGCACTGGGAGCCAGTGAAGACAAGCCAACAAAGGGGTGCTATAGTCCATTTTCTTGAAGCCAGTTAGAAACCTGGCAGCAGTGTTCTATTCTAGCTGCAGGCAGGACATGGACGACTCACCAATACCTACTGTATGTGCAAGATTACAGTAATCCAGGCTAGAGAAGATCAAAGCACAAAGATCTTTCTCCAAAATCTTGGAATGGGACAAAAGATTAGATTTTGGAGATATGTGCAGGCTGAAAAAAAACGTCTTTGAAGGGACTGAAGGGACAAATCAAAGATTGCCGGTGTTTTTGACATGAGGTTTAACATAAGTGGTTAATTGTCCCAAGTTGTTGATGGAATCAGGGGATCCAAATAAAACAAGTTGCTGTTGTTTAGCTGGAGAAAGTTATGGGCCATATAATATTTAATGTCTTCAAGATAGTTCCTGAGGTTATTTAAATTGCACTGATCATTGGACCTTAGGGGAAGATAAAGCTGGGTATCATCTGCATAACAGTGAAAGGAAATGTTGTAATTCTGAATATGACCCAGTGTGAGCATATAAGAGAATTGGACCTGAAATAGAACCTTGATGGACCGCACAAGAGATGCTACACGAAGTGGATGAAAACCGACTGGGGAGGTTCTCATCCTCAGATATGAGGCAAACTAAGCCAGGGCAGTGCTGTTAACACTAACCCCTTGCTGGAGAGAGCCAATCAGTATGGCTTAATCCACCATGTCGAAGGCGGTACTGAGGTCTCAAAGGAACATGATAGCAGTCTCCAAAACCTACAGTGAGGAAAAGGTTGTTGGACAGCTTCAGAAGAACTGACTCTGTGCAATGAAACACCCTGAAACCTGATTGAGGGTTTTTTCAAATATGTTGTTATGGCTAAATAACAACAGTTACAGAATGTGTGACAGAATTACCTTTTCCAGGACTTTCAGGACAACAGATAGGACGGAACAGTAGCGGTGGCCAGAGAGCTACTGATAACAGAGATGATGCTTGCTATGTCATAAAAACCCCTTAAGGAAGCTTATGGAGATCATTTCGAGAGGGCAGGTTGTAGGCTTCATGGGGAAACAGTCTCTATTAAGAAAGGAAGAGTTATTGGGCTCCAAGCTATTCAGGGCAGCAGAATGTACCAGTGAAATAGAAGGTCCAGGTCTGAAATGTGCCATCATAAGCTTTCAACTTTATTGATGAAAGTTTAAAAAGATGTTTTCACACTTTAGTGCGACCTTGAGATGAGGTCATGAGGTCTTGTAGTCATTGAGCCAGGGTTGGGCTTTGGGTTTAGGGGTTTTAAGTTTAAAAGAAGTGAGGGAGTCAAGAATGGTAGAGCAAGTGCCACTGAATAGAGAAATAAGCTCCTGAGCTCACCTTATTTTGAACCCACCCGAATGGGGAGGAGAAGCCTAAATAGTACAGGTATTAGGGGCAGCTATGGAGGCATAAGAAAACTTACTGGCAGTGATAGAGTTAATGTAGTGACAGCAGCAAACAGGACCACAGGAACTGAATGAGGCAGAGAGGCAGCAAGCACAATCTCCCTGTGATCAAACACACACATAATAAATTATAATAATAAAACCTGGTTCTGTTTATGACCATGATTATGTGTGGGGCCCTTGACAAACTGAACAAGACTCAATGACTCACCCAGATGCATGAAAGCCACTAGTGGTTTGAACAGGCAGTAGAATCACGACTATCAGATGGCATGATGAAAGACAAAAATACACTGTTAGTCTTGGGAGGTCTGTATATGAGGGGCACAAAGCACAGGAGTAGCCAGTCCCACTTTCAGGGTTTGGACCTCAAAATGTCTTAACCACAACAGCTCAACCACAGCCATATCTTGACGCTCTGGAGGTGCTGAACAGGTCACAATTCGTGGGACAGAGTTCGAAGAATGAGATAAACTCACCAGAAGTCATTCAGGTCTCAGTCAGGAACAGAAAACCAAACCAAAGGATACAAATAACCACCACTAATACAATACTGGAGTTCCTGTATATTATTTTGACATGACATCAGCTTGGCTTTCAACTTCAACTTGAAAGGGAACAGCCACATTTCTAGCACCTCCATTGAAAACTGTATAATCTGTATAACTGTATAATTGTATTTTCCAGTTATATAAATAAGTTATATAAATGGGCTAAAAATTTTTTGGCTGTGATGATTCAGAACAAAGGTGTCATGAGACATAGACCTGCTAGGAATGTGTTACCTGTTGGTAAAGTTGGACTGATGAATAAACACACACATACACACTCTCCCTCTCTTTTTGTAACTCGTACAGAGAAACTCACTGACTCACTCACTCACTCACTCACTCACTCACTCTTTCTCTCTCTCCCACACACACACACACACAACACACACACACAAACACACACACACACACACACACACACACACACACACACACACACACACACACACACACAGTAAACTAGTTTTCCCCCTTGAAGCTTCTTTGAAAAGGTTTATAGAATCTTAAAATAGCAGTGTGGTCTGTGAGCACGGGGATTAAAAAAGAGAGAGCTACTATAGAGCTGCTGTACTGTGACATCACACACACGCACGCACACATGCACACACACACACACACACACACACACACACACACACGATCATACAACCCTGCCAGGAGTCAACTACATACACACACACACACAACCCCGCCACTGCCATCCCATTGTACTCCCCAACTGGAGCGTGAGAGAAGGAGGAGAGCAGGGGGGGATGACAAGAGAAAAGGAAAGGGGATAAGGTTGGCATGAGGTGACAGGAAGAAAGAGAGCAAGTAAAATACATGGAGGATGACTGAACAATAAAGGATATAAGAGTTATGGGGAGAAAATGCTGGAAAGCGTAGACTGCATATGAGGACGAGTGTGTGAAGGATGACAGTGGTGAAGACATA
>JAXDDX010000112.1:187500-237500 GCA_034670405.1 Hoplostethus atlanticus | reverse complement strand
TCACATACAAAAAGCCTTCTCATGCATGTACATATATATATACGTATTCTTTCATTTATAGCCAGGAACCTTTTAACCTGTGTGTCCAGTGAGAGGAGATTGACAAGGACGTCGACAGGAGCAGAGAGTGAGAGTGGGACTGGCAGCGGCGGCCGACCTGTCCCTAAGGACGCTGGAAGCAGCAGTCAAGACCGGTGAGCTTTTCTGTTGTTGTGATATGAAGGAAGCGGCCCGCCGGCCTGTGAACTCTGCTCTCCATGTCACAGTCAAGGAGAGTTCAGGGGTCAGCCGCCGCTGCCAGTCCCACTCTCACTATCTGCTCCTGTCGACTTCCTTGTCGATCTCCTCTCACTGGACACACAAACACAGGTTAAAGGTTCCTGACTGCAATTGGCCTTAATTGGCCGCTGCCGGTGCCGGATGCAGGGAGAACAAGCCCACTAGCTTGTTTCTGTCCTGTATCCAGCCCACGCCTCAACCCCCACCCCCACCCTCAGTCTGCCCTAGAAATCCCTAGTACTCATCAATTTAGATTACAGACACACAGTTAAAGGTCCCGGCT
The DNA here is from genome assembly GCA_034670405.1 of Hoplostethus atlanticus. Taxonomy (NCBI): domain Eukaryota; kingdom Metazoa; phylum Chordata; class Actinopteri; order Trachichthyiformes; family Trachichthyidae; genus Hoplostethus; species Hoplostethus atlanticus. The sequence goes on along the minus strand of JAXDDX010000112.1, from coordinate 236,938 downwards.
GCAATTGGCCTTAATTGGCCACAGGTAGCTGGGGGCCACTCGCTTGATCCTCTCCTGCATACAGCCCACACCTCAACCACAACCCGCCCAGTCTGCCTGTAACTGCTGTGCATCTATCAGAGCTGTCAGAGCTTCAGAAGAGACACAAGAAAAGCACTTCTGAGCATCCAAATCTCCAAACTAACAGCGCTTACATGATGGCTAGCTGAGTTTTTATTGATTCCTGTGTGCAAGTGGGCTGATTTTTGCCCTTATTTAACCAGGCAGGAACTCTTTTGTATTTACAGGAAATGCCTGCAGGAATAGTTGCAGGGGGCTTTTTAGTTGCATGTTACACACATATACACACTGCTAGGAATGACCGTAGCTTTGTACTTTTGGCCACTGAGCAGCTCCATTAGAGCAGTGGGGGGTTAAGTGCCTCGTTTAAGGGCACATCAGCAGCAGCTATTGAAGGAAGGGAAAGCACAATTCACTCATTTCCCCCACCGTGATATACTCAGTGGGGGATTCAAACCAGTGACCTTCTGGTTGCAACCTCACTTCCCTAAACTTCATGCTACAACTGTCACAACTCTCTCTCTCTCTCTCTCTCTCTCTCTCTTTTCTGTCTCTTTTCTGTTTTTTCCTCTCACACATACACACACATTACACTCCCTGTTAACTACTTCTTCAAAAGGCTGCTGTACTGCGTCAGTTATTGGTTCCTGTGTTTTGGCTGCAGTGCCCTAAGAGACTTTAAAGGCTAAACAACCGGTTGTGTTTTATCAAAGCTTCTTCAGTAAGTCTGTCAGTCGGCAAGGTCTACAGTCAGTACCGGAGAGAGCATCCAGCTGAAGTAAGAGCTCTAAAACCCTTACTTTGCACTGAGCAAAACAAAAACCCACTCTTAAAGGACATTTCTATTTCTTTCTTTTCTTTTTTAAAGCTATGCTCTATTTCTCTGGAATACTAGCCATCAATCCAAACACTTATTTCTCCGTATTTAGCAACTTACCTCACCAGTTACCTCCGTATGACATTCAAAACAACCTGACAGGGCTTAACAGCACAAAAAGGTTTCCAAAACCAAGCATGTCATTTTCTGGAGTAAGATGGTCTTCAGACAGTTTATGTATGAAATACTGGTGAACCATCTTTTTCACAGTGACCATTTAGACCAGGTACAAATGGACATCCATAAGGAAGAGCTCAACGTAACTTGGAGGATGCAAACCATGTATTTGTCAAAAGCTGTGGTCATCATTTCATATACCCACCAGCTGAAGACACATAACTGTAACGTGGGCGGTTTGGACAGGAATGTATTTGGGTGGTTTTAGAGTTCTTGATGTTTCATGCTGTCGCCCATCAGATTGGATTGGATTGTATTGGAAGTAAGGACCCCGCTGTATATCCATACATATACTACTACTGCTACTACTACTACTGCTACTAATACTACTGCTAACACTAATACTACTACTGCTACTACTACTAATACTAACACTAATACTACCACTAATACTACTACTGCTAATACTACTACTACTACTACTAATACTAACACTAATACTACCACTAATACTACTACTACTGCTACTACTGCTACTACTACTACTACTACTACTACTACTACTGCTAATTCTACTACTACTACTACTACTAATTATAATAATAATAGTAATATCTTAAATAATCACGCTAAACAATGAACTACTTTATCATAAGATGTATTAATGCGGTGTATTCATGGTAACAATGTTTCAATGCATCAAAACGTAATGAAACAAAAACTGCCAAAGCCGCAAAAGTGAATCAAAAAATGTCTCTGTCACATATTGACTAACAAACAGGAGATGCAGCATAGTGATCCAAGCAGCAGAGTTATGTTTAGTAATGAATTTCAAGGCTTTCCAGTTCTCTTTCTCGTATCCATGGCAACGAGATAAACATGTCAGCGTGGTCAATTATATGCTATGTCTCTTTTTGGTAATATATTCTGTGATATTTTAGTCATTTTAATGGTATTATAGGCTATAAATATTATATCCCAGTTTGCATCGGGGAACAGTCTGTGTGTGTGTGTGTGTGCATGCATTCATGTCTACACAAGCCTGTGTGTGTCGCGATCACTCACCTTGTCGGCCATAATCATAGAGGACCCTCCGTGGACTCCCAGGACTGGAACTTGTGTCTGGACGGAGAGGAAATCAAGGATCTGGGCAATGGCCTCCTGATCGGTGCCATCGGCAAACACAATGCCATGGAGACGTGTGCGTGACAGAAGCTCACACACCTTGGGACACAACAAAACAAACTCAGGTGTCAATACGTGTGTGTCTGTGTGTGTGTGTGTTTGTGAGAGAGAGAGAGAAAGAGAGAGAGAGAGAGTGTGAGTGTAACAGCATTGTGTGTGCGACTCACCTGTGTAATCACAGACTTCGGGTCTGTCTGGTTGATCTTCAGTGTTACCACGGAGATGTCAAGCGCGTCCTCAGGGTGCCGAGGTGGGAGAAGATCCTGGTCGCCAATAGGGCGTGTCTGTCCCAAGATCACACCCACAGTGAGCCCTGGGGGCTTCTGGGACACCACAGGTACCATGATCTGGGAGAGTAGGAGCAACATCCAGCCCACTACGTGCATCATACCCTGAAAACACACACACATGCACGCACATGCACACGCACACACGCACACACACACAGAGTGAATGTAGGCCTAGGCAGCTGAAGTTACTCCAGATCTCAATTCCAGTGTCTGCCTTTATTAGAACATAAACAATGCCTGTAGGCAATGTTCACAGAAAAGTGCCAGCTATAAATGGATAAAATAACCCTGAGATAAATGCAATCTGATTTTATATGGGGGTATATGGGGAAAGTTTCTCAATAGCTACACAAAATATACAAAAGTGTCTGCATCAATCAATAAAATTCCCTGAGATAAAAACAAAGAAGTTCCAGTCTAATTCAGCTGAGTCTAAACCCCTGTTCCCGGTTTCATCTTAGTCTATGTTACCTTTTTCCTTTAATGTGAGCAGATCTGAGAGCAGCAGATGAGTAGAGGAAATGCAGTGTAAAATGCCTTGGGCTGAATGAGGGCTAATGAAACGATGATGCGGATGCTACGTTGCATCTCAGCCAATTTCTTACACCACCACAGTCCAGCAGAGCTGAAAAATACCCCGGGAGCAAACCATCACATCCAGAGAATGAACCTGCTATCTCTGTATCGCTTCATCCGCCCCTTCCCTTATTTTCCCTTAACTTTGCATCCCTGTCTGCTAATCATTTTCCTCCTCTTTGCTCATTTTCTCTTAATCTATGTCATTTTTTTCTCTCTCCCTCTTTCAGCCTCCCTTATTCTGCCAATCTGTCTTTCCAGCTGGGTAAGTGTATATATCTGATCTATGTCATCTCACACCCGGGCCTAATCAAGCCAGTTAGTCAGTCAGTACTTTCCCCAGCTTGCTCTCTCTGCCCTGCTGCCCATAGACTAGCCTGCAGCTCCAGCAGCACTTAGCATACGCCGCTAAATCACACACCGCTACACTCCTGTCCCAGGGAATTAGTGTCAGCCCTAACCAATGGGACAAGATTACACTAACTTTCCCTGGAGTTAGCATCAGAGCTAACACAACTAGGAGCCACTGGGAGTCTGCTGTGGCACGGCTTCCCAAACGCTAACGTCAGCGCTAGAAAACTCTGGGTCACTGAATATGGCTCCTGTTTCACAGAATTTGCATTTGTGCTTAAAATCAGATCGACTGACTGCTATGATTAGCTTCCAAAAGAGAGAGGTCGCTGTCTGACGTTTCCTTCTGAGATAGCATTTACACCGATCAGCCACAACATTACAACCACTGACAGGTGAAGTGAATAACATCGATTATCTCGTTACAATGGAACCTGTCAAGATATATTGGGCAGCAAGTGAACAGTCAGCTCTTGAAGTTGATGTGTTGGAAGCAGGAAAAACGGGCAAGCGTAAGGATCTGAGCGACTTTGACAAGGGCCAAATTGTGATGGCTAGACGACTGGGTCAGAGCATCTCCAAAACGGCAGGTCTTGTGGGGTGTTCCCAGTAGGCAGTGGTTAGTACTTGCCGGCAGTGTGATGCCCTGGGCAATGTCCTGCTGGGAAACCTTGGGTCCTGGCATTCATGTGGACGTTACTTTGACATGTACCACCTACCTAAACATTGTTGCAGACCAAGTACACCCCTTCATGGCAACGGTATTCCCTGATGGCAGTGGCCTCCTTCAGCAGGATAATGCACCCTGCCACACTGCAAAAATTGTTCAGGAATGGTTTGAGGAACATGACAAAGAGTTCAAGGTGTTGACTTGGCCTCCAAATTCCCCAGATCTCAATCCGATCGAGCATCTGTGGGATGTGCTGGAAAAACAAGTCCGATCCATGGAGGCCCCACCTCGCAACTTACAGGACTTAAAGGATCTGCTGCTAACGTCTTGGTGCCAGATACCACAGGACACCTTCAGAGGTCTTGTGGAGTGCAGGTGGCAGGTGGTTTTAACGTTATGGCTGATCGGTGTATGCTGATGTTTCAGCTCAACTGAAAAATAAAATACTTCAATAAAGTTGATATCCATGAGGCTTATTAATGATGTCTTTCAAAAGTAAGTGCTTAAAATTTCTCACTTTGGTATGGACTATAAGGAGTCTTAGTTTGTGCTCAATCAAACATACTCCTTCAATTTATTTATTTTCCTGGGTAAAGTTCAGTCTAGATTTGCGAAAATGAAGTCTCTCTCAAAAATAGAAAAAATTGACATTGTACTCTAATCAGCGATGGCACACCCGCAAGCTGCTTCAATAACAATGAATAAGAGAACGCCTTAGTGCACGTTGTGACATTACCCAGGGTGATTTTCCGTGGATATGAGCACATTTTCTGGGTCACAAATGTTAGCCCTAACACTAAATAACGCTGTGGGTGGGTGTAAAATCTCAAACGCTCTATCGGTCCACAGTCTCACTGTCAATGGAGCAGCTCCACAAAGTGTCTCCAAATGACATCACAGATTAGGCTCTTGGCTTTCTGGCCCCTAGGAGATACTCATGTACATCAATATTAATGAAACTGGCCAAGATCATTGGAATAACACGTGTAAATAATGTTTGAGGGCGCAGCTATAATCACAAAATACTTATTCAGCAGAGCAGCATTAGAAATAACATCCAAACCATTAACACCCACTGGGAGCCCCAACAGTCTATTGTTGACTGGCTGAGTAATAAATCTCCTCTATCCATGCCACATTTTGTAAATATCTAAGAAAGCAGATGTTTCCTCTTCATAGGAAATGACAATGAAAGACTTTGCTAGAAGTTTGGAGAAAGTAAGATATAGGAGGAGGTAAGGGTGGCCTGCTTGGGGTTTAGGAGAGTTGATTTGAAAGCGCTTGTTTTTATATTTTCCAGAGATAAATGTGCCGTTATTAAGGCTGAGTGTGTCTCAATATCCTGTCCTCTCCACTGGATGGTGAACACACAAATGTTGTTTATCTCCGCTCAATAGCAGCAGTTGGAGGAAAGGCCTTGTTTCGACATAATGTCATATTTTTTTATTAGTTTAACATTGATGTGAGTTCCACGTGCATTCCTGCTTGTCGTTGCTAAAACCCTCTGCCTGCTTCCTGCTCCCCTAGACACAGTCTTTTAACAGCCCGACAGCCATTTTCCACATCAAAATTTCAGCAATGCAGGGAAAACAGGGGGGGGGGGGGGGGGGGAGAGACACACTTTTGGCCAATTTTATGTTTTTTTTCCATGCTTTCCTCTATGCATTTGCATGTGTGTGTGCATGTGGAACCAGGGGAACAGAAAGAGTTCCTTCATTCATATTTCATTTTTAATAAATATGAATAAACAAGAAGGACGCTGCCAAATGCCAGAGAAGACACACTCCCCCATTCATCGGGGGACCGCAGTGTGTGTGTGTTTGTTTGTGTGTATGTGTGCACGTGTCTCTGCGTTAGACTTTGTGTGCACTCTCTACCAAGAGAAAGACAGACAACCCCTCTGGAGAAGAGTAGAAGAGAAAGGGTGATGGTGGGGCAAAGAGAGGAGGGGAAGAAGGGCATGGAGAGGAGGTTTCTTTGGGGTTTGTCGTGTTCTACTTACGCTACTGGATGTGAGAAAAGGGGAGAGAGGCCATGTCATGAGGTAGCTTGAGTGAGCCTCATCATATTTCACTTCAGAAATCACTAGCATAGTGATAGTGTTCAGTGTTGACGATAAATATGAAGCCCAAAGCTCCCAATGTGTGTGTGTGTATAATAGAGAAATAATGCATGGAGACATCATTTAATAAACATGATTCAATCTGATTGAGAACTGACATCGTTGGGTGAGGAAACAAGTTAAGTGGATAGAAGAACCTTGCACCTTGTGTTGAATCAGAGAATACTGAGGTTTCTGACTCTGTATAAACCTGTCTTGGTTATGCACTTCAAGATGTGGATCACTCCAAACAGTATTAAGAGTTACAAGAACATGGCAAACCTAGCAGTGTGGTGACAAGCTGAGACTGGACCCTCCCTGTGAATAGGAAATGATTTTTAAAACTTTTCAATTATTGAAATGAACTGAAACATTAAAATGACAGAAGACTGCCACAGAAAATGATGGGCCTCGTTAGGCAATCTGATGTAATGACGGAAATAAATCTCTCTTTTTATTTATAACAAAAAAATGTTTAAAACCAGAAAAACTCATTTTCATGCATGACAAGTGCACCAAACTCCTGCACAATCTATTATTTATGACAGTGGAGACGGTTGTTAATCTTCCAAATTTCTTCTGCAGACCATCTACTGCTGTAATAAGTAAGGGAAATCAAACTATGGTAAAATGTCTGATGAGCCAAACTGCTGATCCTCCAGATGATGCCACCAATGATTTTTGGGCCCAAATGAGATGAGTAAAGTTATGTGGGTCATATGCAGATTCAGATAAGCACATTTGAGTCTGAGTCTGAGTCACCTATGATATTGGCTCATAAAAATATGTAGATAAATCATTTTTTGAACTGACTGTAGCAGTATAATAACAGTAACAATCTGTAATATAACAGTATTTACGTATTTTTATGGCAAAACCTTGTAAAAGAAAAGTCATGCTGTAGAATTACCATCATTGACTTTATCCTTTAAAAAAAAGTCTTACTGTGTTTTGTCATTATGTAATTTAACCGTAAAATTATGGAAAAACATTTAATAATTGTCATTTAATGCAAATTTAATGCAATTTGACAGTTTAAAAAAAATGCATGTCAATTGACGCGATATTCGATGGTACTTTGCACGTAAATTTACTTCTTTTTTTTTTACAGTGTAGGTCATGTCCAAGTCTGAGTAACCACTTTCAAGTAATCCATGCTAAAACAAATTAAAAAGAAAATCTTTTGCATGAAAAGCTAGTTTATTCCTTATAATGGTGACTCTTTCAGTTGTGGATTTCAGTCATTTAATTTCAGTCTTTTGAGGGCTTCTGAAATAGATTTGTTTTTCGAAGTTTACCAAAAATCAATGAGCAAATTCGAAAATTACAACATTAAAGCTCTTGTGTTTTAAGAGTGACCGTTAAACAGTGCGTGTAACATTCCCACTCCTGGGCAGCGCACTCATCAATATGTTACATCATCCTATCAGTGGCTGTGCTGTAAAATACATTTTCATGGCCTGCGTCTACATGTAAGTTTATCTTGTTAACCACCCCGATAGTCAGGTACAAATTTAGGGTGGTGCTGAAAAGACATGTAGCCTGTGTCTAAGGTGACCCAGGGGCATTGTTAGGATTTCATACCAATTGGAGCTCAGCCCAGAGGCAGTTACAGAACCATAGTAGGGGTGTGTGGGTGCAAAACAAAATAACATTTCAACAGTAAAATGCATCAGTCTGGTACACTTTGATGTGAACACACATAAGTGAAGCAGCACAGTAAACACTGTCTTTACAGGCCTACAGTAATATACTGTAGTGTGCTGTCTGTCTATCTGTTACTGTCTCTCTCTGCACTCCTTCCCCTCTCAATTCTTCTCTTCCCTCCTCTTATTTCTCTCCTCCCCTCCTCCCCTCCCCTTTCTTGCTCAGTTCAGGTTGTGCAAAAGATAAACAGAGAAACACAGTTATTAATGAATATATGAAACTTTAAAGGCTATATATGACATAGAGTATGTCATCACTCCTCATCTGCCAACTTAAAAGAAAACTGAAACCAACAAGTTTCACTAACTCATAATATTATTATAACCTAATGGTAAGCTACTTTGTTTGATGGTTTGTTTGTTTGTTTGTTTGTTTGTTAGATACAGAAACTTTAACATTGAGCATAACTTATTTTAAGAAGAAAATGATTTCATCTCTTCTCTTAGAAAGCTGATATTTTTCCAGTCTACTATGCCTAAGTAAAATATATAGAGGTACAAATTCAAAATCAATTCAAAATTGTAAATATATTTTCTCACATTTGAGGGAAACAATGTCTAAAAATAATATAGACATTTGATGTGGAAGGAAAAAGTGTTATGCATTTAATGTTCAGCAGCCCAAACAAATAGAACTGAATGAGGCAAGCTGGCAGACTGGAGACATTTTGTTTACAATGATCCAATATTATACTGACTCTGGCAAATCTAGCAGAATATATGTCTGTGAAAAGCCATTTGAAAAGCCATTTTGCATCAGGAAACAATGAAGAGTTTAGCTGTAGCTTGTGGGCATCTAACATGAAGCTAACTGCCAAGTCAAGTGTCAATCCAAGCTAGCACTCCAGTGTCCATTTGTGTCAGCTTGCCAGTCCACAGCTGGATCATTTTTTCCATATTTGAATAATTCATCACTCATTTTACCAGCTCTTTCTCATACTAATACTAAAACCAATATTAATACACTATATTAATATTAAATATAATCTCCAAACATGACTTAATTATTTTTAGCGATGCCACTGAGGTCATTGAGTCCCAAGTTCAAGTCCAGGGCATCAATATTCAAGTCCGAGTCAAGTCAAAAGTCATCAAAATTAGAACATGGCCTTCATCATAAATCTTATGCGCATCAGTGTCTGGCCAATATATGTCGTTTGGTGTGTTGCTTATTGCTGTTAAGAAGTGCACCAGGCAGGAGAAGACAGAGGCTGGAAATATGCCCACAACATCTCCGGACATCCTGTCTGGCAGACGCCAGAATGGAAAAGGGGTGTCCAGGGATGTTTAGGGCCACTGTGTCTTGCTGCCTGGTACAGTTCTTAATAGGAGTAAGCAGTCACACCAAAGACTATATATTGGTCAGATACTGACATGCAAAAATGTACAATCATGGACAGATTGAGGACCCTGGAAATGCTGGATTCACTGTCTGTCTGTTAATCTCAGCACATTTAAACAATTTCTTAGAGGTTAGTAGTGTTGTCTACCTTTAATTTCCATTAAAGCTCATAAACGGCAGGACACATCTTGCTTTGAATATCATTCCAAATATTCAGAAAACTATGGAAAGAGATTATTTCCAGCAGAGATTGTATTTGAATTGCAGACATTTGAATTTGTCATGCACATATTTAAGTGCTGATTTCAAATAATTATTCTGATTTGATTTGATTCGATTTGTAAGGCACAATTCAGTTTTCTCAATTTGGATTGAGCCCTCTCTCTCTCACACATCAGGGGAGTTAGGAAAAGCAAATGAGCAAAGTTTCAATCCAATAATGTCAGAGAATTTGAAAACTTTAAAAAAATTAAATTAAAGTTAAAAGTTAAAAGTTAAATTCAACAATGGCCACATTCAATTTCAAGCCATTGCATTGCAATTTCCAATTCAAAATTAAATTTTTGACATCTTTTTTTTTTTTTTTAAATAGGACACTGATGTAGACTCGAAACAGGAGTCACTCTGGAATAGAACCTTGGGGAACTCCACTATTTTTAAAGAGGCATTTATTTTTATATAAGATGTGGAGAGAGACACGTATGGAATAGAGAAAGCAGGATATGCCATTTAGGCTGTTGGACGGACTCAAACTCAAAATTCACAATGTCTGGCGTTCATTGTATGTACCTGATGAGCAAACAAGACATCTGAAGGAACTTCACATGCTAGCAGAGCTCTGCTGCATGTCACTCATTAGCACATACTTTAATATAGTGTCTTTTCTTATGTATGTAATTACCAAGCCATCTATAGGTATTTCTATTAAAAACCCAGGGATGTTGGCAATTAATATGCCATAGTTGGAAATATCCAGCGTTTTGGGAAGGTTTAGGAAGAGCATATTGTAGTTTAAGACTATAATTTTTGTCAGCCAAATGTAGGGTAATAACCCTAACTATATAACCAATCTTTAATTAAATTAAACCAAGATTTACAAAAAATATAGAAAATTCAAATGATATTTCATGTGGATTTGTGAAAGTTCTATTTGAATAAGGGGGAGCTAATAAAGGCATTTTCTTGTGCAGAAGCTGACTGATGAAATTCCTTGTGGACTTAAGTTACTGGCACACTTAGCACTTAGCACACAGTGCCAGACATTCTTCTTGGCCAAACGTAGCTTTGCACATTTAGGGAGTGGCTCAGTCTCATCTTAGAGTGAGGTTAGACCAGTTAGCTTACACTAGCTCGATTCCTGCCCCATGGGCATTTAGCTTACATGTCCTGTTCTCCCGAGTCTTGTAAAGCCATTCAATGAAAAAGCCACAAGGTGCACAAGACAGAATACACAATGTCAAAGCAAATTGTACCAAGTAATGTGCAGCATGTTAAGGCAGAAATAAATGTCTGGTCACACATGATAACAGAGGGACAGAGTCTTAAAGTGGCCGAGGAAGACACAAGAGTCTGTGGCTGAAAAAAGGTGCCATATCTAAACAGACTTTAACCATAATTGTGAGAATTTCATGAACCTCCAATGTGGATATACTTAGCATTGCTGGAAGTTTAAAAGAGGAAATATAGTTACATACTCTTCTCTAAATATTGGGACATTTGTTTAAAACTCCGGCCATCAGATATATGTGAGGAAATTGAGAGTGATTTTATTTTTAGAACTGATAAGCTTCAAAAGTCAGCACCCTGCTGGGTGTGTGTCTCTTTTTTATTAGCCTTTTTGTTGTAAAGTTAAACTTCTTATAATTTTATCATTCATTTGAGCCATTTGATTCCTCACTAATGCCATATCTAGTTTATATGTATGAAAGGGAGATGTATAACTCTTATATGTGATAACCTTTTAAATACATTTCAATATATATATATGTGTTCTTCTGTGCATCAGCTCTTAAGACTGACAAAGTGTTAAAGGCATCATTTAAGGTAACAAGGACTAAGCTTCCTAGCAAGCTGAAACCCACAGGTCTTGTGCTTTACTGATCAAGTTGATTCAAAAGCATGCATTGAAATGGAACAAAGGGCAGTATTTGAGGACTTTTACTCCAAACTGAGACATCCACCAAGAATGCAAGAATTATTTCAAAAATAATGAAATTAAAAGTTTTTAAATAACAAAACATTTACTATAAAGAGCAATAATGTAAAACACTAATGCAGAAAACAAAAAAATAAACATCTAAGACCAAATTTATAAAAATGACTGACTATTGACTTTAAGGTTAAAATTTCCTATGACATTTAACCAGCTTCATGTGTGTTGCTAATCTCACACCATTATCAAAGCCACAAGTCTGGTGCATGTCAGGATAAGAGACACGCACACTATTGATCACTACTGAACAATTTCAAACTCCTGCCCTTGACATGGATGAGGTTTTGTTTTTTTCTGCCAGATGGCTGAATTGATTAAACAGATTAAACAGTACAGTACTACTCAATGACACATTCCAATTGCAATGACACCCTAGTATGAAATATTAAAAAACATATTCATCACTGTGTAACAATGTTTAAGGACTGAAATATTGATGCCACAAAATGATGTGCTGGTGCCACCCACTGAACATGGGAGGACCATCGGTGTCCCCAGTGGAAAAGGTTTGTTTAGAATTTGGACCAGATGGAAACCATTGTTGCATGTGTGTGCTGCCTGACTTGGGTTAGACCGATATATCAGGCCGATATTGGCCTTTTAGTAGATATTGGATTGGATGTCATCCACCTCTGATATAATGGCGGTTCCTCCCTGACCACAGCTACATAAAAACAGGCTGCAGTGAAATTGTATTTTCTTTTATTTTTTTATTATTCATTTAATTGTTCAATAATATTCTTTGTTCATTTAAAGGGTTCACTTAATGGCGTTAATGGAGTTTTTTCCCCTTGAATAAGAGGGGTGGTTCACACTGCCTTAAAGAGCTTCTAACAAATCTAAAAGAATTTCATTAGACTGGGTTTCAGTGGAGAGTTTTAGTGTCCCCTGATGGTCTAAGTGCTGATTCAGAGGGAATAAAATTCTCCGGGAAACAACGAATATTGACAAATTTGGCATGGAAATGGTCACATTTACAGATATTGAATATCATCACAAAAAAATCAGCTATCGGTGACATCAATCTTAAAATATTGTTCCATATCGGTTGAACCCTACTTAATATCACTATGGCTCACTAAATTTGTGTTTTGATTAAATGATTGAACAGTTTGACTAGTCTGAGACTGCACTATCACACAACAGAATCATTTTTGATCACACCAATAAACAAAACATCAACAGGGGTGAAATTGCACATTATCTCATGTCACTCAGTCCTTTTCACTGTTAATTGTTAGGAAAAGAAATGTAAAGACCTTCATTATCATCCTCTCGAACCCTGTCTGATCCCTCTTGTCCCAACAAGGAAGTTACACAGGGAATGCCTTCTGTACCTGCTATAGTATACCAATAGCACCAATGCTTAAACGTTTCCTACAATGGAAAAGACACAAGGGCTGAGCGTTTAAGCCATTAAGAATCAAATATAGCCACATTTTGGTGGTGGATGTTCCCAGGACGATACCATCTGACGTAGTACAGGCAATGTAGCAGGTTTACTTGACTTCAAAGAGAGCATTCACTCAGCAGCTGACAGCTGATGGCCACGCCAGAGGCTTGGTGGCTGCGTGTGGCTTGGCTGTAGTGTTCAAGGCAGAACCATACCACCATCTAACCCTAACTTTATTACCAAACCCTTATTTATAAGTGTGCGGTTTGTGAATTTGTGTGGATGATAGGCTCCAAACAAAAATAGTAAGCAAATAAGCTTAACAAAGAGGAGCAGCTTTTCCTCTTTATGAGGGCCCTTATAAGGGTGAGGCAATATCACGCCCCTTCTCAAAAGCTCTTGGTTGCATTCATGTGTGTGTTGTGTCTACCTAAAATGTATTATGTACAAAGAAAAAGAAAGAAAACTATCAAGGATATGAGGACTGCTTATTCTATTGCTTGTGGCTGAAATGCATTTAAATGAAGTTCCATTCACCGGCTATCACTTGTTGTCCTTCAAGCACTCCCTCTGCCCTGCCACATAATCTGGCAATTAGCCTATGGTGTTCGCTTGTCTGTCTTCTTAAACCTGCCTAATGATCTCTTGTTCCTGTCATTTCAGTGTTATGTGTCTCTTGGCCCCAACCGCCCGCCCACCACCAGCATCACAGCCCCGGTCCATGTCCCCGGGAGAGATGACTAAGGCCTACATTTATAGGGTTTTATCCCCTATAATTTGATATTTTCTGTTATGACGGGGTCAACGCCAAAGTTTGGCTTGCATCAATATTAATTTAATCATTTTTTCGCATCTCAAGTTGTGTCTGTCCTGATAACCATGAAATTACCCTGACCCCAGTGGATCAATATTGGTGGTGACCTTTGCTATGGCTCGCTAACTCCATGCCTATGGATTTTCATAAGTGAGATTACATGACAACAGCTGCACAATATTAATCACTATACATTTGGATCACTAAAATAAAACTGAAAGTTCAATGGAGGTAAAGTCTTTCTATGTATCATTCATGAAAAAGAACGAGTTCCTTTAAGCCATTTGTCCTCACGTTCTCTCTCCTTACCCCACTTGCAGACATGTGCAGATTTCGGGCTAATTTTAGGCCCTAGTTTTAAAAATCCCTCTCACAATATGAAAAATCAAAACACTCCAACCAGGATGCCATAGAGTAGCGTGAACACTCACCCTTTAGATCCTTTCAACTATATGAAGCCTCTTTGAATACTCTCTCCAAAAAGGTTTCTTTACAAGAAAAAAGCTCTAAGGAGAACCATAAGAGGAGCCATAACCCCACTGAAACTGTTTTAGTAGCATGTATGTGTGCAAAACTACTAAAGTTTGTATAAATATCACTGGTTCCACTGGCTGCCGTCAAAATTATTTCTTAAAACCCATCTTTTCAAAACACAATAACATGTTGAGGATAGCATGTTTAACGTGAGACAGATTTCACCCCAGAACAATAGAACAGCACAATTTCAGTTCTCAGTAGCTACTCTGACACCACAGAGTCAAATGCTGCTTTGACAGAACAAGCGCTGAACTTGCCGGCTTCGCCATCAAAAAGGGTTGGTTAAGTGAACAGCTCAGTGAACAGCATCTCAGTTTATCATTTACACACTGTGTCGTGGTGGAGCCAAATTGGGACTCGAAATATCCTATGCATCACATCACTTGGATTTTTTTCCTTTTTTGTATTATTTTCATGTTCATATTTTAGCAGTCCGTTAATAGCAGACCCTGAGATGTGAACATTCGGGGCCCACTCAGCAAGAATTCTCTCAGGGGTGGTAAAAACAAAAAGAAAGAGAAAAGAGTTAGAAAAGTAGGCCTGCAGATTCTAAAGGTGCTGGGACATCACACTCAGAATGCACTGCAGCTTTGCAAATGATATTTCTATTAATGAAGATAGAAACAACTGTCAACACTCACTGCTCACCACTCTGTTGCAATTATGTCATACAGAGTTGATCTTATTTTGTGTCATCCCATCTCTTCTAGAAAATAGGCTACCGCTGAGTATACAATCTCTCTTCCCAATTCCTTATAACGCCACATAACGCCGTATGTTTTGGCACGATGATAATTTGGCCTAAATGATGCTAAATGCACCAACCCACCGCCGCACACACACATAATTAGCATTAAAAATAAAGTGTGCTCTTTTGATACCACCCTTCAGCTAGGACCTGATTATTGTGAAGGAAGGGAATTATCTGTAGGTCTTGTCATGTCAAGCTCCTATACTGTAGTCTACCATCGTGTGTGCATGTCTGTGTGTGTGTGATGGCTTCCATGTCCCTCAGAGGAGAGGAAGGCACTCCGTGTGTCAAACTTGGCACGGGAAGCAGGGGGAAAACGGAAGAAATGTGTTTCTACAACGTGACCGCATTCAAAGCCTGAAAACTGTAATTTGAGATATGAATTCATTACACGGGCTCTCATCAGCACCCGGGAATAATGTGATGCAACAGCGCCGCTTAGCGTTGGCGCTGTGTCTGAGACGTTTCACTGGTCGCTGTTATCAGCCAGCTCCTTACCTTCGGTGTCAAAAAGCGTGGCTGCAGCAGGTTTGCGGTCGCGGAGGTTTTGAGCCTTGTTGTGAGTCCGTGCGGCGGGTCTTGAGTTTTACTGCCGTGGTGCGAGCGCCCGTACAGGCAACCACCGTGACCTGGCCGTGTGCACACATTTTGGGTCCTTCTTACAGCGTCAGCGAAACCAGAGGAAAAGTGTTCAAACTTGAGCTGAAAGGGCAAAA
Organism: Hoplostethus atlanticus; assembly: GCA_034670405.1. Taxonomy (NCBI): domain Eukaryota; kingdom Metazoa; phylum Chordata; class Actinopteri; order Trachichthyiformes; family Trachichthyidae; genus Hoplostethus; species Hoplostethus atlanticus. Next base: position 221,240 of record JAXDDX010000112.1, on the reverse strand, counting down.
AAAAAAAACATGTTATGGCATTGATTGATTGATTGATTTCCTGAAAAGCACAGACTTGTTGAATTTGAGTCCGTTTTAAACCCAATAACATAAAGAGGCGGGACCTGAGGCTTTGTCCTTTCAGTATGATTCAGTCATTATCTTTGATTCACGAGCATATGAACTGTTTAAATTGCATCGACCTCCAGTTCGTTCGATGTGCTTGAGTGTTTTGCGCGCGCGCGCGTGCGTTTACGCGCGTGCCTGCATGCCTGTGTGCTTGTGCGTGTGTGCGCGCGCGTGTGTGTGTTATCTGAATGTTGAGACGGGCTTATTGGATAGAATACTTGCATGACGAAAACAAGTTAAATGCAAAGGTATGGTGAGAAAGACCAATTAGTTCTCTCCTGTCTCTCTCTCGCTGTGTGTGTTTGTGTGTGTGTGTGTGTGTGAGAGAGAGAGAGACAGAGAGAGAGAGAGCGGGAGAGAGCGAGAGAGAGAGGGGGGAGAGGGGGCAGCGTCAAAAACAGCCTGTGGCTCTGTACCGAATATTCCCCTCACGCTCCTCTCCCGGTACCGGGACTTGTCTATGTAGGGCATGCAGCAGGTTGTGTCGGGGACTCGGATGACCGAAGGAACGGTGACGAACATAACCAGCCACCACTTATGCTGCCTCTGCTCCACTTTGAAAGCAAAGCGTGCAGCTATAGTAGACATTAAACCAGCCCTCCTGTTATAGTGACTGAACCCGAATATTTCTGCCCACATCCCCGCGTCAGCCCTGAACGAGGAGTTGAGGCGCCCGTTATAAGCCAACTCACCCCATTCCCGTGACACATCTCTCCAGGCGGCCAGGTGGAGATGACATTGCAGCCTGTTACTCCATTCGGGTGCCCACGGCAGGAGTAGGAATCACACACACGACTCTTCTCCGTCAAATTAATCCAACAAATATCCCTCCTCAAAAAAAACAACAACAACCACAACACAAATAAATCCACCTGTCTGCCTCGGAAAGACCCCCCCTCTCCCCCGGGTCGGCAATAGGTATAGTTATTCCTCCCGGTTAAGATGTCACCACCAACACGCCACACACCGGCGGAGATGACTGAAAGGAAAACCCGTTAGCGTGGGGATCAGTTAGGTTATTATCCAAAAAAACGGTTGGTCTGGAATCTCCGGCAGCCCCGCGCGTTCCGCAGTGAGGGCTCGTGGACAGGTCCGCGCGCCTCCTCCTCCTCCTCGCGCCGCTCGCGGATTCTTGAAGACTGAAGGGGGGATTCCGTCACAAATAACCTCAACACACACACACACACACACACACACACGCACGCACGCACACACACTTCCTCTCCCCCTCTCTCTCTCTCTCTCTCGTTGTCTTACACACACACACACATGCACTCTCTCACCGAGCACCACTCTCTGAACCACCCTAAACAAGTGAGAAATGCGAACCAAGTTTTACCGCTCGAGCTGTTATAGCTTGTAAGCCTCGTGATAAAGGTGATATTCCTGCGGCGACCGAGCGCCCGGGCGGAGAAATAGGAAATATTCCCGAGTCTCTCCACCCCGCAGCCCACAGCCCGCAGCCCGCAGCCCGCCCACGCTTAGCTGGCGAAGGTACTTACACATCAGCCTAGTTAATTAAACATACACATATGGGCACAGGCCCTGAATGAGAGGAGGGAGGGGAGGGCAAAGGAGGGGGGGACTTCATCTTCCCTTAATAAATATCATCAAAAAGATATGGGACGACTTAAGAGCGCGCGCTTGTGAAAATTCTCCGTGTCTCCAAAATCCGACTCAAACTTCACAGCTCGTTAAAGCTGAGAAATATCTCTCTCTCTTTCTCTCTCCCGCTCTCTCTCTCTCTCTCTCTCGGTATGTCTGTGTCTCTGTCTCTGTCTGTGTCTGCCTGTCTCTCCCCTCTCTCTCTCTCGCTCTCTCTCTCTCTCGACTGCTTGTCCCAGTCTCTTTCCCGTTTCTCTCTCTCTCTCTTCTCGGTCTCAAATCAAAAAATGAAAACAAAAGAGTGGTCTCACACACACTATCTTCGATGGTCTATGGCATCTTCTGGTGCGAAACAAAACGGCGCGTACGCGTGTTTGTGCGCGTGTGCATGTCCGTGCGTGCGTGTGTGTGTGCGTGTGTGTGTGTGACGACTGTCTCGGCGTCAAACAAGTCGCTGTTCTGGCGTGCCTCCGCTCCGCACATCAAAGATAAGATTTTCAATATCCGCCGAATAGCCCAGTGGTCCCGAGACACCTCGCAACCGACGATGCAAACACCGATCCTTCAAATTACTGCACCGAGATGTTAATTGTCTGTTCGTCGATCTGTCGCGTTCCCTCATCAGCACCGAAGTTTGTTAAAGCTGTGGGTCAGATAAGGCAATAAAGGCGCGACGCCAGTGAATTGCAGCCTCAATTAAACATAATTAGCAGATCAAAACTGCAGCACAGGGGGTCCTCGGGGAGCGCTGAAAACTCCCCCTCTTCCTCCCACCTCTCCCTGTATCTCCCTCTGTGTGCTGCCATAGAGTCCCTTTGCAGACAGATGGTGTAGACACTGGGGTCATGTTAGCAGGCCTGGGCTGTACATCTGACTGTGATAAGCTCAGTTACACGTTCAGACACAAAGCTGCACTGTATAAGAAATCCAGGAGGCTTATTAAGGCTTATTATTACCCCTCCCTCCCCCTCCCTCCCCACCACCACCCTAGTCCCTGGAATAAAGATCTCCACCTGTTGAGGCCCTCTATCCTCCTCAGTCAGAGCCTGAGCCTCTGAGGCTTGGAATAAAGAAACAGATGGTTGCATAAGTTGGACATAAAAGAGGAAAAAGACCACAGGAAGAGTGGCTGATGGTCCGCGTTTCTTTTGAGTAAAAATTCCTGGGGTTCAACACATAATTCTCCCTTTCTTTCACATGAACTCCCCCCTTTTTTACCCATTAGAGGCAGCTTGAAGGGACAAACCTGACCGAGGCCAGCCACTAGGGAACTGTAGAGGATTTTGTGGAATGCCATTAATAGTGGCTGCCATTATGGCTTCTTGTTATTTACTCTTTTGTTGTTCATAAAGAAACCACGGTGGCCCCATTTGGGTGAGGCTAAGCTCTACCTATTATGTATTTAAACATAAGCTGTCGCCAAGGAAATAAAATCATACATCTTTTCAAATCACCATAAATAAGCGTTTAAAAGTTTTAATAAAATCCCTTCCAGGGATGCATGCTCACAGACCTCTTTAGAAATCTCTCTCTCTCTCTCTCTCTCTCTCTCACACACACACACACACACCAGAGTAAGACTTGGACAATGGTGCGATGTAAGTCAACTGTGTGTTGAGTGTCTGAGACAGTTCTTGGTCAGACAGCAGGGCAGGAGCCCAGCTGGACATGCGTCCCGGCTATTCTAACTGATTCATAACCGCTGGGCTCCGTCATCATACATCATTCATCGGCCAGCGGCACATTAAACAGAAGTTACCGAGGCATGTCGTGCTGCAGGGACGACGCCGGACAGTCGCTTACACAGCCATGTCTCTCAGCTCAGGTTCAAATCTGGCACCAGCTGCTAAACACTCTGTGCCAGTTGCCTCTTCCTCTTCACTCACGCTGTCTGATTACATTTCAAAAGGCTGCTGATAATAACTCCAACAATAATAGGTCTGTGGTTATAAATGATTTTTAATATGAGGGTTGCTCGTTATTACTGTGTTTGTACGTAATTGTTTTGTTATTACTCTGTTTACTTATTCAGGGACAACAGCTCTTTCCACTAATGTTTGGCTAATAGTCAAAGCCCAGTACTCACATATCTGTCAGAATCAGAGGGGAAAGGAAAAGGGGTCCAATTAAAGCAGCTCCCACTATGAAACCAGCAGGCAGGCAAACAAATAAACTGATAAATAAATAAATAAATAAATTACAGGGAAGAGAAAACGATTACACAAGGCCTCTGACAAAAAAATGATGTGGGCAATTTTTGTATCCATGGTAACTGACTTTTCAGAGTGTCACCACTTTTATTATGGCAGAGGCGCAACCTAGTTACATAAAGTCTAGCTGCTAGCTGTGCTAGGTTACACTAGTCCCCATTCATAAACAACTGGCCATGCTAACTGCTACAGGATGCCAGCTACTCATTCACAAACACAGGACTGAACTAACTGATCTACACTAGTCCCACAGTGACAGAAATCACTGAGCACACACGCAGGGCTACTGTAGCCAGCTCACCATTGATGCAACTTATATAATAAAGTCTTTACAAGAGCACCCTGCCTTAGGTGCTGGGTTGTGTGGAATCCAGTTCAATAAAAAGCGTAGAACACAATTGTGCTTCAGAAACTTTATTTAATGAAAAACAAAATGTTTTCAAGACAACAATCCCTGATGGCCACATAATAACTAGCCTACTAGGAGTTATATTTTTCCAAACAAATATTTTTTGAGCATAGTGTTCTCTGCTTTTTCTTTCATTTCAGGCAGTTACAGCAAGTCCTTATTTCTGAATGTCCATTCACATGCTAACACCTAGTAGCATACCTACCCCAGTTACAACCGTAACACCAGCTTGTCCTACTCTTAATAGCACATTGGTAACTCTAGCATTCACCAGGACCTCGATGGAAAGGCAAACAAAACTAGAAATCCACTAGAAACAAAAGCTGGGAATGTATTCCATGCAACTGGGATTAAACTGGTTGGTAGTGTCGGTAGGCACCCTCTGCCTAATGATCCATGACTAGTGATCGTGATCATATGATGGACAGCCAGAGGGAGAGGGAAAAAAGCAATCTTGTGTCTTGATGATGGCCTCGACACTTTCTTTGTTTCCCAGATCGAGGCACTGCCACAGCAAAGATTTTTCACTGTAGCTATATGGCTTTATATAGACCCAGGAAATGAATCACTCAGTCAATAAATGGCACCAAAATAAACATAAATTTATTCAAAGCTCTCCGGAACAGAATGGTGTGCTAGCTGGCATTTACTGAGTTGCAGATATTCTCTCTCTACTCAGTCTTTTTACTTTCTCTCCTTCCCTCTCCCTTGCACTCTCGCCCACAGAGAGTGGGTGACCTGGAATGAGCTCTCCTCTGGAAGGCAGTGCCACCAGCAACCAGGCAGGGGCAGTATGGAGCACTTGGATCCCAGGCTTAGATTCTCAAGGGCCTATTTTGGCGATATCATCACCCCATTCAAATTTATAAGCTCCTTTGAAAACCATTCATCGCAACAGCTGATGTATGATTACTTCCAGTCACAGTGCTGATCGCGATGTGAGGTCCATGTGTGCAGCAGTGGAATCAATTAGTAGGGAATGATGCACTGCTGGCCGCATCAGTTGTTGCTCTTGTTTTGCATATTTGTCAATCAATAATTTCATGATGAACTGCAAAAAATGGATTTATGAAGTCTCCAACAGACGGAGAGACATCTCGTGCTCTGAGACTAACAATGGCCCGTTATGACGTCTATGGGCGACTTTTCAAAAGAGCCTGTTTTTTGGACCGTTTTTTGAAAAAGGAAACTACAGAAAAAGGGGGTGACTTCCAGATTTCACTTTTTCTCTGCTACTTAGGTCAATTGTAACACGTGGAACATGTATAAGGGCCAGGAATAAGCCATTTTCTTTTCAAATCCACACCACTTCCTCGCCAAGAGTTCGTCCATACAGTGGGTTCAGATCAGCGTGGTTATCATGAATTGAAGAAAGAAAGAAGACTGATCTGACTGATCACTCAAAAACAAACCTGCACCTTTCATGGAGTCATGATTAGATATGTTAAGCAACCAATCGCCCCCATCTCATATCCACACAAGTAGACAACAGTCCTGAACCTAGTAACCTTATTGACAAGTACATAGCTGTGTGTGTGCATGCATGCTTAGGAGCGTCAAGCCAGAGGAGGAGGTAATGTCCTACGTCACACCAGGCAGGGCAGCGCTCCTGGTCTGTCTGGAGTGTGTGGGTCTTGCTCCAGTAGCAGCTTACAGTCTTCCAGCTGCTGCAGCATGGCATGGGCACCGCGTACATCAGGTGCAGAGAGGAAACCGTCTCCTCAGTATGACCCACCTCGAACAGAGCATACAGACATGACGTCATCCAGTCGGTCCAGGAAAGGACAGATTTAGTTGTGTTGGTTAATTTGCACTTTGAGCACAGGAGCACACTCCGGCGCCGAATTTGTCTGCTCATGAATTCACATTGTTATACAAATTCCCGCTTGTACATTCAGAGCAGAGTTATATTCTCGAGGCGCTCAGAGTGTACACTGGGCACTTTGGCCAAGCAGTAGGTGCAACAGACCGTTCAAATGTTTGACATGGTAGCCAAATCACGCTAAGTGTCCCACTCCACAAAACAGTTCCACAACTCTCTACGGCCTTTCTATTTTCAGGGTAGTCAGAGGGTGTATTACCTTAAATATGTCACTGGCAATAACAAAAAGTAAAGACTTACTTTTTAAAGACTACAAGTGTAACATTTGACGAAGCTTATTGGGTGATCAGGACAGAGCACCTCGATGAGAGCTGGACTCTGCGTGTTCGTCGATGCTGTGGGTGTGTCTGTGAGGATGTACGCACATGGATTAGCGCCAGTGAGATACTAGATGCTAGATTGGACATCTGAGCATGTGTGTATTTACTGCTGCTCTATGCCATGGACGGATGGATGGATGGATGGCTGAATGGATGGATGGATGGATGGATGGTTCAGTCAGTAAAAGTCCTTGTGTAAGTGTTAGAACAGCCAATTCATCATGAAATCATCTAGAATTGTCAGCTTCTTATGTTACTCCTATGTGTGTGTGTGTGTGTGTGTGTGTGTGTGTGTGTGTGTGTTTGTACTTGGAGTGGAGTGGAGTGTCTTCGCCCAGTTCCATGTCAGGTCATTTTGTCTTCTCATGCAGTCTGGTGTGTGCCACTTGCAGGGGGCCATTTTTCCCCCTGAACGGAGAGCTCCAGACACGCAACGGTATCGTCCATCTGCTGCATCTCCTGGAGGACCTGATGGGGGACAGAGGGGTGGTTACACTACACAGACACGCAGACACCTGCCTCGGTAAGGTGATGCTGTAACATTTTCCTTTCGTGTCTGGCTGATTGGGTGGTGAAGGCCACATTAACACAATTACAGAGCAACCCTCACAGAAACGACGTGTTTAACACCTACTCTATAATCTTCTGTGTCAGATGTCAACTGGCTAATACATCTTGGGAACAGCATACCCACAAGGACGGCCCACTGACAGACACACTGTTTTAGACAAAGCATTGAAGCATTTGACTCAGCGTGATACAAATGAGAAAAAAAAACGATACGGTCTATTTTGTGTCTAACAGTTGTGGCAACCCAGGGGAATTTAGAGGCAACACAACAAGAGAGTCTTGCCGCAGTTGGCAGGGTAAACAGAAAAGCATCTTTAACAGGGCTTAAGGGAAATAGGGCATGGGATAAATTCAAACTAAAGTTATCTCTTCCTGTCAGCGTCTTTGGCCCTTTGTCTGCTCACTAGGGTAGCGGCACCATAGTCCCCAGTCTGTAGAGTAGAGCAGGGTGGTGAGCCCTTGTGTTTGTGATTGTAGGGACCCAGTTTGGTTTCCTTCACTCGACAGTTTCCTACCAGCTTCTTGGGTGTACAGTGGCGCGGCGTTGCCTGGGTTGCTCCAAACTCTGCCCGCAAGCCAGGTGCTTTAAATACCTCCCTATTACGTGATGGGCAGCAGGTGCGTCCAGGTCCACGTGCCAATTGGACTGGATAATACCTCCCCTCTACCGCCTCAGCCAGCCTGAGCCCGTGGACCCGTTCTTGGTTCTGTAGCTAATGCCTCCGCCGCCGCCTTTTCCTCTGGTTTGCCACACAGTCTGGAACGCCACATTCTGATCACTGAGGTCTTGTTGTGTCTATTGCTGGACTTTCTGCAGGATATACAGAGCAATGAAAGAATTTAATTAAAAATAAAATTGAATGTTTCGCTATAATACATTGTGTGTGTGTGTGTGTGTGTGTGATGAGAGAATGTGTGAGTGTCGTGCCTAAATGAGGTGAAGTCACTCCAGCTGTTTCTTGACTTTATCTCTGACTTCCTCCAGCTGCTCCTAGCAAGACCTAATCACTTGCACTGAGAGAGAGAGAGAGAGAGAGAGAGAGAGAAAGTAAACAGCTTTGGCTAATTGTTTATGCTAATCACTCATTCACCAAATTTAGTAGTGTGTGTGTGTGTGTGTGTGTGTGTGTGTGTGTGACTGTTGTTGCCTGTGTATTTCTGCCTCTGGTGAAGGCACTGACAGGCACAGGAGGACTAGGAGGCTCCTGGGAGTTTTCCCGGTGGGCTGGTTGACCCGTGGGCCAGAGGTTTGCCAAACAAGATCAATATAAAATCCCGGCTGACCGGTCAGGCGGGAATTTGTATTGTCTAAAAAATGTATGCCGCTGGTGGTGTGTTCTCATTTTGTCCTGTGTTGTTGTTTTGCGCCCGCACAAGGAAATGATCTCATCCTTCGGAGACTATAAGATCACAAACTAACAAAACAATTACGTGTTGAGTGCACGTGGTAAAGTGGTAAAGACTGCTGGGAAATTTGCCAAGATAGCATGAAAGCTGTGTCAACAATTGATGGTAAAACTGATGTATTGTATTACTATAACCTGTGATACTGTTCGCCATCCTGTATTGCATGTTTCAATTTTCACGCATATATGCTTCAGCAGCTTTTGGTAAATACATGAATTAAATATTGATGACATTCCTGGTGCACGGCACAAAGCAGCTCTGAGCCACTTCATTTATACACTAACACAGCAGACAGCAAAAAAAAATTCCACTTTGTTTATCTACCAAAAGTACTGGGATTTACAAAACTCTGAAGTTGGAGCTTACAAACAGCAGCTGACGATAGCATTATCTCTGTTTTACCCCGGGCTCTGAAGATGGGACGTGGAATAATGAATTTAATTTTAAATTAGAATTGATCCCCCGCCGGGACGATGTTTAATGCCTGTATAATTCATTTTAAACATCCTATAAATATATACTCTACACCCCAACCAGGGACTGTACCCAGTCGGGCTAACCCCGCACGCTGTGGCCTCTGTAATGGGTTTTCTAATGGGTTTTCTCTCTCTTGTTTTTATTTGGATGTATGTCCCCTGTTGCTCTTTAAAGCGCTTTGAGACTAACTTTGTGCTTCTTTCCTTCTGCTGAGATGAGAGATGAGAGTCCCATTGACCATGAATACAATTATGGCTAATGCCAACGTCGCAGCTTTCTTTCCTTTGTAGGCTATTTGTCTTTGTCGCCTTTATCCAATCACCCAAACCCTCGAACCAACGGGGAGCGACTGTGGAAGCCGCAGGTGGGATCCACCCTTGTACCCGTCAGTCAAGTTTTTTAATATAGCCCTTAATCACCGTTAGTACCCACGTTGCTTCACAAAAAATGAAAACAACAGATGAAAATGAAAACAGAACAACACCCCCACAACCTTTTGACCCTCAGTGAGAACAAGGAAGAAACCATGGGAAGGATCACACCGAGAGGGGTGCAGTCTGCTTTTTGACTTAGAGAGTCTAGTCTGTGGAAAAGGCTTAAAGAGAGGAATACAAGCAGTATTCCTGTGTGTAATAGGAACAGCTTCATTGTGATTTGGAGTGCAGCAGCAGTCAGGTGTGACTCCGAACAGGCAGGGGTTCAGCATGTGACTCAAGGACACTTCAACAGCAGCAGGGATAGTTTGAAACTGATGGACACAGCGGGGATCTCGCTACTGTAACAGCCTCTCCAGTCTCCACACTATCCGGCTTATCCAGCAGGAGCCTCTATTAGATGGATTAGTTCTTCTACCCCTCTGCCTCTCTCTCTCTCTTTCAAACACCCTCTTTCGCTCTCTTTTTCTATCTATCTATCTATCTATCTATCTATCTATCTATCTATCTATCTATCTATCCAGTCACTCTTTGACCTGTTGCAGAGCCTGTGGTGTCCCGGAGCAGCTGCTCCAACTCCAGGCTCACTCCTCCAGAAGGAAATGTCTGTGAGCCGCCCACCGATCAGCCGGCTGCCGTCCGACTGGCACCAATTTAAAACGTAACGAGTCCCACTCCCCGCCTGCATCCTGTTCCTGAGCACATTTTCCATTTCCCCTTTAAATTTTTTGGAGTTGTAGTTTTGTCTTTTCTGTCTCTCCTCTGAATGTCTCCTGCAGGCCTCCAGTGTGAGAGACACCTGTGGAGAGGCAGCTGTTGTGACCGCAGAGACATGTTGCCCCAAATCACTGTTGCACAACAAAATTGTCAGTGTTATAAATCAACACTATATCAGCCCACGTCTATCAGAGTTGATTCAGCACTTTTAGATGGTTAGATTGTACGTAAATTGGCTTTATATCTTTCAAAATTCGTCACTGACAGATCTAACAAGGCTGAAGAAACGTATGAGCTTTCCTATATATTCCATCTTGTGTTTTGGTGTGCCAAGTCAGGCGTTATCTCAGTACTACAGCACCATCCTCACATAAAGCAGCATCTCATGCTCAAACGATCACCAACTGTAGACAAAAACAATCACAGTTTTGTCAGTGTTGCTCCTTTGCTCTAATATCTACTCACATACACAGTCGTGCATGGATACTCTCTCTCTCTCTCTCTCTCATCAGACAGACACACACACACATACACTGTGGCCTCATATCTTAAAATTTATAATGGATTTTCTCTCTCTTGTTTTTATTTGGATTTATGTCCCTTGTTGCTCCTTAAAGCAGGTTGAGACTGACTTGGTGCTTCTTTCCTCTGTAATTTTACATCTAAAACTGGCTTCTTCACTACACTGTGCGTTACTGGGAAAACTAATAACACTCCTTTAAAAGCAACTGCTCTGTGGGTCAGGCTGCACAGTGCTGATGTTGATAAGTCAGACCTGACCCTGGCTGACCGGCTCTGAGCAGGCCGTGATGGTCAGTGAGGGGAATTGGGTTTGGCTGCCAGCCGCAGGATGAGAAGCAGAAACCACAGCAGCCAGGCCACTACAGGAGGGCATTGTGAGACTGTATGAACTAGTTCAATTATTTTGAGAAACACATGTGTCTAATTTATTTACCCAGCATAGTGGGCTGCAAGTAGGCCGAGCCCATAGTCTTTGTAAGTCTCTGTCTAAGGAATAGGGCTAAAGATAGCTTGCTAAAGGCCCATTTTTGAAAAAGAGAGAGCCCTTGCATCATAGCAGCTTCCCACAGTGGGTCTGTACCAAAGCCCAAACTTATGTTGATGTCTTTGGCCAGCCGGTCATGTGGGGAGAGGGCAAGGTCGTCTGGGTCGTGGAAGAAATCCAGGGGAGATGCTGGAGTTTGTCGCTCTGCTGGTTGTTCGCAGTGAGTTAGGTCCACCTGGCGGCCAATAAAAGTACTGCTCATATATAGACGTCAGTTATCTCTTGTCGTAGCTTTCACCTTCATCTGTTATGCTCCACTGTACCCCTGAGCCATCTCCTGACACACTTTCCCCACTGTTTTGGTGCTCAGTTAAGGAAGGGATTAAAATGCAAAGCCTGGCCTACTCTACTCTACCATGCACTAATTGAAAATATTAAACATCCGCACGCCTCCTAAACACGCCACAACGTCTGGCGGAGAGCAGGGGTGATTCATAATATAGGCTACATGATGCTAAATAGTATCAAACTGATGTAGCCTGTAGTAACAGGACAAGGTAGTAGGCCTATGAGGGAAAAGCATACAATGTTTATGCTTTTAATTAATTGATTGATCTTTACATTAATCAATTAGAATGTAATTGATTTTTGTTTGCATCGGTGGTTGTCTTATACCGATCACCGACTGGAAGTCACAGCTTTTATATTTACCGCTAGATCACTGGTGGACAGTTCCGTGTATGATCGACAGAGACCTCCCCATCCCACCCGCCGCTCTCCGGTAATTGCTGTGATCAGTTCTCACCGGACTGTGTGGAACTCAAGCCCCCGGTCGGCCACCGAAGAATAGCCGTCGTTAAATATTCATCCTGGCGCACTTTTCCTCCCGACCCCTACTGCTCCGCGCTCCGCCGGAGGTGCAGACGCGGGACTTGTGTGAGCGGTTAAAAAACGTAACGGTGGTTCATTGACCAGTTTTTATTTCAGTGTCGCGTGTTCTTCTACAACAGGATGGGGAAACGTGACTACGGAGCCCCGGTGACGTGAGCAACTTCAAAGGTTGGGTGTGCGAGGGGAAAGGTAGGCTTTCCTTTCCTGACCCCCCCCCCCCCAACACACACACACACACACACACACACACACACACACCACAGCAAATTTGCCTGCACACCTTGCTTAGTCCGTCCGCCTGTCTCCTGCATGCCCAGTTTGAGCCTGCCTCTGGAGTCCGTCTGTCTGCTTGTATGCCGATCATTAGCTATAAGACGAAAAAATCAAACCATAAAATATGAATGTACTATGAGTAAGGAGTGTTGAGTGTTGAGTTGTGTACGCCTTACACTTGTCACAGGCCTGTTGCTGAGGGCTGAGATCCTACTAACTCAACCACTGTGCTGCAGATCTAATGCTGGTCCACTAGATAGCAGCAGATTACTTTGTGCGTGTGTGCGCGCGCGCGTGTGTGTGTGCATGTGTGTAAGCATGTGCATGTGTGGTGGCAAAGGAGGCCTACTGCCCCTTCTCAGTAGCCCAGATTTCCCAGCAGGAACCAGGGCTGTTGAACTACCTCTGCCAAAAGCACAAAAGTCCTTGTCTGCCTTTCTTTTCTAGGCAGATATCCCAGTTTCTCCTTGTTATCCCTCTGTCTATCAAGAGATGGAGGACTACCTCCCAGGAACAATGGCTGTGGGGAGAAGAAGCCTGGCAACAACTCAGAGCATATTACGTTTGGCGTTTAAATGTCTTTCCATTCTAATTCAAAGGCTGATTTGCAGTTAGAGACAAACATTTGGAAATACAGCAAAAAACTACTCTCTTTTATCACTGTCTCCTCCCCCTGTCTCTAATGCACACACACACACACACACACACACACACTTCATGCACAACTGAGCATGAACAGGCTGTACAGATATATGCTTGCATATGTGGGGTGCTCTTTGCTGTATGGTGATGATCAGATAGGCTTACACAGCAAGACCAAGAGATCAGGATCTGGCAACCCAACACCTGCACCCTGTAACAGGACAGATCTGGCAACCCGACCCCTTCACTCTGGAACAGGAATAATTTGGTTGATGGCACTAATAATCACAGCCCTGTTACCGATCCTCCACTGCTTGTGTGTGTGTGTGTGTGTGTGTGTACGAGAGTCATTCCTCTCTTACTGATAAGACGTCATTTATCTTACAAGTGGGTGCTTCTCCCATCTATCTTTTTCCTGCTGTGTGTGTGTGTAAGTAGGGTGGGTGCGGTCTGTGTTGACTGATGCCACATCGATGCAGATCAAACTTATTGTTTCTTAGAATAATGTCACCTCACCTTACCACTCTCTCACACACACACACACACACACTTAGACATGGTCACACACAGCCCTCACACACACACACACACACACTCTAGTAAGAGAGGATGAGTAGATTTAAGGCCAGATAATGTGAAGGTTGTCCATGTGACCTTGTCCATGTGACAAAAGGTCACATCACACACACAATACACAACATAATATATGTATTTGTTGACTTCTTACTGCCAATCAGTCATCTGCACCCCCTTTCTCGCTCACTCCATCTCTCTCTCTCTATTCTATTTCCTCTCTCTCTCTCTCTCTCTCTCTCTCTCTCTCTCTCTCTCTCTCTCTCTCTCTCTCTCCCTGTTGTATTATTCATGCCCCGCCCCCTCAGCAGCCCAGAGTTCTAGAGTTTCACCTGTAGAGCCAGATGACAAATTAAGACTCCTTCTCGACCGCCACAAGGAACTCCTCTGACACACACATACACACACACATAGATGTGACGCAAACACACCGACACACAGACTCTCTCTCTCTCTCTCTCTCACTCACACACACACACACACACACACACACTAGCTCTCACACACCTGAGACCTGAGGAGGGTAGTGTGTTAGCAGAGCGCTGTGTTGAGTGAGGGAATGTGTTGTAGTGAGCAGCAGAGGACGGAGTAGGTCAGAGGAAGCAACAAGTGTGTGACCCAGAGACCCTGGCCAGGAGCTCTTTGCCGTTGTGTTTTTTTTTTAAAGCACAAGAGGAGAGCTGTAGCCAGGACGCAGTAAATTTGGAGACTGCAGACCCGGGGCCACCAACACTACTACTCTTCTCTACCATTTGTCATTGAACGTGGAGGTGACTATGATGGGAAAGCTGTCTGGGTGAATGAGTATGGTGAAACTGCCAGAAGAGTTTAGCGCTGTTGGAGAAATATTGGACCATACAGGGAGTACAGCTGGAGTAAAGGCTGCATGTTTTAATGTTTATATACACTTTGGTAGCAAATGCCTCCACGTCAATTTCATCTGGTAATTAAAAAAATGTACATGGCAGGAATAAACCGCTCTTTTGTAAAGGGGTTTTCTCAGTGAGGTTAAGCTTGCTATATACAGTTGATCCTATATAAAACAAGCAGATTAGATTGAGTATAGGTTTTTATGGCTCTGACCCTTTGAACCCATTTGACCTTAAGGCTTAAAGTAGGGCTCTTGGTAGGGGTTGGAGATCTCTGGGCAGGGGTTGACGATCTCTTGGTAGAGGTTGGCGATATTTTGGTAGGGGTTAGAGATCTTTTGGTAGGGGTTAGAGATCTCTTGGTAGGGGTTGGAGATCTCTGGATAGAGGTTGGCGATCTCTTGGTAGAGGTTGGCGATATTTTGGTAGGGGTTAGAGATCTTTTGGTAGGGGTTAGAGATCTCTTGGTAGGGGTTGGAGATCTCTGGATAGAGGTTGGCGATCTCTTGGTAGAGGTTGGCGATATTTTGGTAGGGGTTAGAGATCTTTTGGTAGGGGTTAGAGATCTCTTGGTAGGGGTTGGAGATCTCTGGATAGAGGTTGGCGATCTCTGGGTAGGGGTTGGAGACACTTGGAAGAGGCTGGTGGTCTGGGTAAGAGTTGGAGACACCAGGATTGGGTTGAGACTGGGTGTAATGACTGTAGTGGTGTGAGTACAAGAGTCTCAAATGCTAAAGTATTAGCAAGGACTGAATGAGTTGGCTAAGGACATTGTAGCACTATTATAGTAATAGGGCAGTGAGATGAATACCAAAGTCAACAGTCTGGTTTCACTTTATGCATGTTGTATGCATGTGTGATTGTGTGGAGAAATGGAGACTAGTGAGGAGACCAGTGACTCACAACCATGTGTGTCTTTACAGGAGTCTTCATGGGGACCAGATTTGGCAGGTGTAGAACTGCTTTGGCCAGGTGGACCTGTCCTCACACACATACTGCCACTGCATACAGTGCCGACACAAACTCAACCACACATATCTAAACCAAGGAGTCTTTTATAGGTAAGACTGCTATGGTAGAGCCTATTCAATTTATTATGTTATTTATTGGTTTAACCGAAAATACTCTTACAGTATTGTCTTCTATAGAGTTTACATGTAACATCTGTTTTGTGTTTCAAGGTGTACTGTACTGCATCCTGAAGAGAGGGCATGGTGCACCGCTAGCTACCTGTCAGAATGCCAGGCAAGAAAGACACCAAGAAGGACGCAAAGAAAGGAAAACCTGAACCAGAGAAAAAGAAGGAGGAAGAAAAGAAAGGGAAGGATGATAAGAAAGGCAGCAAGGATGATAAGAAAGGGGGGAAGAAAGGAAAGGAGGAGCCTCCTAAGGGGAAAGGAAAAGATGATGGAAAGAAAGGGAAAGATAAAGGAAAGGGAAAGAAGGAGTCAGAGGAGGAAGAAGAGGAGCTTCTGAGTGATGAGGAAGAGGAGGAAGAGAGTGAAGAAGATGAGGATGAGGATGAAGACTCAGAGGATGACAAGAAAGGGAAGGGACGAGGAGGCAAGGGGGCTAAAGGAAAGAAAGGAGGAGGGAAGTCTAGACGTCGGGGAGATTCTGATGAGGACGATGAGGACGATGAAGAGGATGAGGATGAGGATGAGGATGAGGAAGAAGAGGATGACAAGAAATCCAAGAAGAAATCCAAAGATGATCGCCACCATCATAAAGGATCGAAGTCCGAAGCAGATGCCAAGAAGAAGAAAGCGAAAAAGAAAGATGAGCCTCCCACGCCTCCCCCGCCTCCCCCGCCTCCCCCGCCTCCTAAGAAGAAAAGAAAAGGCCTGAAGGCCATGTCCAAGATGTTCTTGAGGTTCCGTGGCTTCAGGAGGCGCAGGAACAGTAGGAAAAAGCTGAAAAGTACATCACGTTTGTTCCTGGGGTTGGGGAAGAGAAGGAACCGTCTGGCCAAGAAGAAACGACGTAAGTCCAAGCTGAAGAACGCCTCTCGATTCATGATGAAGTTTCAGACCAGCAAAAAAAAGAGAAAAGAGAAGGACGCCAAGGAGGCCATGGAGAAGGAGGCCAAGGAGAAGGAGGAAAAGGCGAAGGCGGCAAATGGTGGGAAGAAGCCAAGCTACATGCTGCTCCGTTTAGGAGGGAGGGAATCGCCAGAGAAGAAGGGAGGCTTCTTTAAAGGGTTTGGGAAGAAGGCAGGTGATGGCCCAGCAGATGACCTCAGGAACAAAAGTGCATTGCTGGGTAAGGTTGCAGCGGCAACCAACTGGCTGACCAAACGCTTCCTGTCCACTAAAATGCGAGCAAGTGCACAAGGACGACGGGGCTGGGATGGACGTAGAGAACACAGAGATCATCACCATGATTACTATAATTCCGGTTACGAGCACGGGGAGGAGGCATATGGATATGAGCAGCATCATTCATCCCGCCAGAAAAGCCATGGCGGCTATGATGCTGGTTATCCTGGTTATGGTGAGGAGGCAGCTGCAGCTTATGGGGGCCAGGGTCAGTATGGTTACTATGATGATGGAGCAAGGGTAGCAGACTATCAGGACCAGGGTTACTACGAGGAAGAAGGACTCTATGATCCCAATGCTGGTTACTATGACAGCGGTCTCCATGATGAGCAGGCAGGGGACTACTATAACCCCTATTCCCCTGATCAAGGTTACTATAACAACCAGGAAGGTGATTACTATGGTTACCAGCAACAGCAGGCAGTGGCGGTGCATGGTGATGAGGGTCTGGACTACTATGCACCAACGGGACAGGACTACGGTATGTATGGAGATGAGGTAAATGGGTACTTGGACCCCCAGGCTCAGGGTTATTATGATGATGGTCAAGGAGGTTATAGCAATGATGGACAAGGGGGTTACTATGATAATGCCCAGGCAGGTTATTATGAGAACCCCTACGCAGCGACGATGGGAATGCAAGGATTTCCACAAGACTACCAACTCAACTACAGTGAGGCTGGCATGCCCTACCAAGACTATAGCTCCCAGCAGGCCATGGGACTCGTACCAGGAAGCCAGCAGGTCTATGGCTTAGAAGGGCAAGGGATGGGGCAGGTACAGGGCCTATATGGGGACCAGTATGCAGACCAGTATGCAGGCCAGTTTGCAGGCCAGTTGGATCAATATGTGGATTCAGGGATTCAGGGAGGGGAGATGGCCTTTAGAGTACCCAGGCCACAAGTGCGTCTATTTGGGAAAGAGCGTCTGGATGTGCCCCTGCCCCCAGCACCCATCTTGCCCCCTCATCCAGAATTTGAAGACATGTCAGACATCCAGTATGAAGACCAGTTACCTCTTGCACCAGACCAATACCCTGACATGATGTCACTCCAAGAGCAAATGATGATGTCACCACAACAACAAATGATGATGTCACCGCAACAACAAATGATGATGTCACCGCAACAACAAATGATGATGTCTCCTCAAGAACAAATGATGATGTCACCACAGATGATGTCACCACAGCAACAGGTGATGTCACCACAGATGATGTCACCACAGCAACAGGTGATGTCACCGCAGATGTCACAGCAACAACAGCTTATGTTACCGCAAGAACAGGCAATTATGTCACCTCCAATATTGCCACCAGAGATGATGTCACCTCAAATGTTGCCACCAGAGATGATGTCACCTCAAATGTTGCCACCAGAGATGATGTTGCCACCAGAGATGATGTCACCTCAAATGTTGCCACCAGAGATGATGTCACCTCAAATGTTGCCACCAGAGATGACGTCACCTCAAATGTTGCCACCACAACAGATAATGTCACCACAGCAACAGATGATGTCACAACAAATGATGTCACCACAGCAACAGATGATGTCACAACAAATGATGTCACCACAGCAACAGATGTTGTCACAACAAATGATGCCACCACAGCAACAGATGTTGTCTCCACAAATGATGTCACCACAGGTTAGCTCTAGCTCTGCTCTTTCATTATTAACAATAACATGTTTCAGTATTTCAGGTTTCACTGATTTTGGTTGTCTAACAAAATTTCTGAATTGCATATTTTTCCATTATGCATTATCTAACCACTTAACACTCCCACTCCTTCTGCACCAAAATAGTAAACCAGTAGTAAACCGTTTTCCTTTTCAAAATGTGCCACAAACATGTTTTATCCGAACACATTCTGATGTCGCTTTATCAGGAGACAATTCCTTTTCATTAAAGTAATCTACATACAGTATTACAGCAAAATTAAAACAGATAATTGTAGATAGAGGATATTTCACCACTAGCTCATGAGATCATGCAGCAGAATTACAGAATTTACTTTTCCCATGATGTGGGTTTTAGTCTCCTAATGGTGGAAGGCCATACAACAATTTCAGTACCAACCAGTATTAAAGATTGTGTATAGTGGTTGTGTGTGATACAAAGTTATAGCCAGTTTAATATATTTTGCTTCAGTGTTTATTTTCAATCTCTATGATGTTGCTTTTGGTTTTGTCTTGCCAGCAACAGATGATGTCAGACCAGATGTTGATGTCACAGCAGCAGGGTTACGGCCCCCCCACGATCCCCACCCCAACTGCCATGCTCATCAAGCAAGCACAAATGTCCCCACTTCCCCCCCGTCACCTGCAACCCTCTCCCACTCCATCCCGTCGCTCTGTAATGATGCCCTCCCCCCAGATGCAGCGCCATCCCATGGCTTCCCATGGTCATCCCATGGCTTCCCATGGCCATCCCATGGCTTCCCCGATGGCCCCCCCTATGCCCCCACTGAGACGAAGCCCCTCCCCACAGCCATCCTTGCGAGGCGGGTTTAATCACAGTGCCCAAAGATCCCCCTCCGTTATGTCAAGACGTTTTTCACCACCTTCCTCTCCTATGGCTTCTTCCTTCTCCCCCCACAGAATGCAGCCTCGGAGACCTCCCGCCTCTCTGGTTCGGGTACCCTCACCCCCCCACTCTCCTCGTACCTCCATGATCCGACGCAGTCCCCCCGGCTCACCAAGAGCCTCCATCAGAAGACGCAGTCCTCCAGGTTCACCAAGAGCCTCCATGATCCAACGCAGTCCTCCAGGCTCACCAAGAGCCTCCATCAGAAGACGCTCTCCACCCTCCTCCCCTCGTGGCTCCATAAGGAGGCGAAGTCCACCACCTTCACACTCCCCTGCCCGCAGCCCATCTGGAGTGAAGAAGCTTCATCGGTCACCATCCCCTCCGGTCTCCCCTCATCGTGCACCTCCCCCTCTCTCCCCCCAGCTCAGCAGGAGACGTTCTCCCTCTCCCCCCCCCTTCCCGTCGGGCTTTTTCCCCTGCAGGGCCCCGGCCCGCCCCATCATCTCCTACCCTCTCCCGTCGTTCCACTCGTATGATCAGGGAACCCACCCCATTAGTCAGGCCCAGGATGGGGGGCAATGTTCCCTTGGGTACGGTCAGGCCGTCCCCTATGGGTCTCCGGGGACGACCAGTGCCCCCACCCACCCAGAATGTGCCTCCATTCCGTCCTTCCTCTATACGGAGCAATAGGTCTTCTGTTCTCACAGTGGACTCCCTCTACTCTTCCCCTTTCCACTCCCCTCACATGGCCCAACGTGTACCTCTTAGGAGGCAAGAATCTGGCCGTTTCCCTCAACGCCCCGTGGCTCGAGGACACCCTCTCATGGCTCAGCAGTCTATCAGAAGGATGCCTCCCTCCTCTCCACAGCCTTCTCTTAAACAAATGCCCCGCTCTGCTTCCCCCCGCCTCTCTCCCCGACTTTCCCCTCATCCCTCTCCTCTTCCCCACCGAGCTGCCCCTCAAGCCATCTATGCACCAGACCCTTATGTGTCTGACCCCTATGCTGATCCTTATATTGAACAGTCAAATCAGTTTTTTGCCCCCTCCTCTCCCATGCTCTCTGGTCATTTGCCAAACCAGGCTATCCGCCAGGCCTCCCTTGTCCCGGCCCCCTATTCCCCGGCCCCCTATGCCCCGGCCCCCTATGGTCACCAGGGTGTAGGGATGGGTGGAATGGTGACGGGATATGAGGAACAGCTTCTTTCCTCCTCCCCCATGCCCTCTGGTGCTTTGCAGAACCAAGCTATCCGCCAGGCCTCTTATGCCTCCCCCATGGGCCCAGGACCAGCCCCCTATGGTCACCAGGATGTAGGGATGGGTGGAATGGTTGCGGGATATGAGGAACAGCTTCCTCCCTCCTCCCCCATGCTGTCTGTTGCTTTGCAGAACCAGGCCATTCATGATGCATCCTATGCCTCCCCTATGCAGAGACCAATGTCACCTTATGAACAGCCTATGGCCCCCTCCTCCCCTATGCTGTCTGGTGCATTGCAGAACCAGGCCATTCGTGATGCATCCTATGCCTCCCCTATGCAGAGACCAATGTCACCTTATGAACAGCCTATGGCCCCCTCCTCTCCCATGCTCTCAGGGGCTCTGCAAAATCAGGCATTACGGGGGGCATCCTATGTCTCTCCTTTACACAGGCCAATGTCACCCTATGAACAGCCCATGCCCCCCTCCTCCCCCATGCTGTCTGGTGCATTGCAGAACCAGGCCATTCGTGATGCATCCTATGCCTCCCCTATGCAGAGACCAATGTCACCCTATGGACAGCCCATGCCCCCCTCCTCCCCCATGCTGTCTGGTGCATTGCAGAACCAGGCCATTCGTGATGCATCCTATGCCTCCCCTATGCAGAGACCAATGTCACCCTATGGACAGCCCATGCCCCCCTCCTCCCCCATGCTGTCTGGTGCATTGCAGAACCAGGCCATTCGTGATGCATCCTATGCCTCCCCTATGCAGAGACCAATGTCACCCTATGGACAGCCCATGCCCCCCTCCTCCCCCATGCTGTCTGGTGCATTGCAGAACCAGGCCATTCGTGATGCATCCTATGCCTCCCCTATGCAGAGACCAATGTCACCCTATGGACAGCCCATGCCCCCCTCCTCCCCCATGCTGTCTGGAGCTCTGCAAAATCAGGCATTACGGGGGGCATCCTATGTGTCTCCGCTCCAAAGGCCCCAATCTCCGTATGGCCCATCATCTCCGATGCTATCTGGAGCCATGAAACATGGTGAGGCAATGAGAGGTGTAGCTTCTTATCGAACTCCATACATGCGCTCGCCTTACATCTCTGAGCCTGGCCAGGCACAAATGCTCCGCAGTGCCCTGCAGAACCGGTCTCAGTTGCAGAATGTCTCATCAATAAGAACCCCAATGGCGTATGGCCGGAACCCTTATGCACCTTCTACACCTCAGCTCCACCATGCACTAAACCAGAACCCAAACCTCCGGCAAGCATCTTACCAAACGCCTATGGGACTCCGCTCTCCCTATGGGCCTCCAACCCCCTCTTCCCCACTGCTAGGCAATGCCCTGCAAAATCCCCAGTTGATGCAGGCCTCATACCGACTGCCAGACGGAACCTTCATGTCACCATATGGGCCTCCAACCCCCTCTTCCCCACTGCTAGGCAATGCCCTGCAAAATCCCCAGTTGATGCAGGCCTCATACCGACTGCCAGACGGAACCTTCATGTCACCATATGGGCCTCCAACCCCCTCTTCCCCACTGCTAGGCAATGCCCTGCAAAATCCCCAGTTGATGCAGGCCTCATACCGACTGCCAGACGGAACCTTCATGTCACCATATGGGCCTCCAACCCCCTCTTCCCCACTGCTAGGCAATGCCCTGCAAAATCCCCAGTTGATGCAGGCCTCATACCGACTGCCAGACGGAACCTTCATGTCACCATATGGACAACCCATCCCTTCATCCCCATTACTCGGCAGTGCCCTGCAAAACCCACAGATTCGCGGAGCCTCGTATACCCTGCCTGATGGATCAATTATCAGGGTAGGTAAAAAAGGAACATATGTTATAATCACCACACAGTGGGCCTCAACCACGAATGTTTCGTAAATTATTCGTAAATTTGTTGTATTTATGTGCGTACTAAAGCACGAACGTGGGATTCATGAAACGTGCGGGAAACCTCGATTTGTTCGTAGAACAGGTGTATATTTGATGAATGCCAATCGTTGGTAAATTGGATGCGCGTGCCTGTTTGCAGGTAAACGCTGTTCAACACCATAAAAGGCTGCAGACTGAATGGTTGTGTGCAAGTAAACCAGGGAAAAGAAGGAAAAGAGGAACCCATCGAACAAAATGATGAATCCGACTGTTCGTAGAAAAGTTCATACTAACGTTCTAGATCAAATCTGATCGTACGCGACGTTTCGTGAATGAGGCCCAATGTGAGGTGCATGTTTGTATATAAGAATAAGAATAAGAATAATTTGTATAGAAGCTTTTCAAAACACTTAAAAAAGACATAAAAAAGTACATAAAAACAAGAGATTACATAAAAGATGTTTGAGAAGAGTTTAAGAA
The DNA here is from genome assembly GCA_034670405.1 of Hoplostethus atlanticus. Lineage (NCBI taxonomy): Eukaryota > Metazoa > Chordata > Actinopteri > Trachichthyiformes > Trachichthyidae > Hoplostethus > Hoplostethus atlanticus. The sequence continues at coordinate 198,435 of JAXDDX010000112.1, read as the reverse complement.
TTGTTACAGAAAGCAAGTTTATAAAAATAATAGCTAATATGGAGTTAATATGTCAGTAACATAGCGAGGGGCTAAACCATGTAGTGCCTTAAAAAGAATCGGTAAAGTAACGTAAAGTAAATCTATCCTAAAAGTAACAGGCAAAATGAACCAGCAGTTCATTTTAGATTTTTAACAAAAAAGAATTGTGAAAACACACAAACATTCAAATTCTGGAAGGTTACACAAAGCAATTTCTGATAAAGAAAGATCATAAGTAAGGAATACAAACAGCATCAGTATAATTTAACAAAAATATTGGAGGCATCCTAGTTGTGCAGAATCTGTAATCGTCTACTATGCTTGCATTTAAACTGTTGTTTTTATATAGCTTTTAAAATGCTTTTGTGTAAGGAAAACCTGATTCCCCATCCCCACCCACACAGGACCCACGCTATCCCCAGAAGCCCACATCTCCTGACCTTAACAGAGCTCTTCAGAACCCGGATCTCAAGAACGCCTCCTACATGCTCCCTGATGGCTCCATTATTGACCCCAGGAACCAGGTAAACCATGACCTTTGATCCTTTACCTTAATTGCAATCACCTTTTGATTTGCTCTCTTCCTTCTCCCTATCCTTCTAAACCCTATTTTCTTAAGCATTCTGTCTCTGTCTCTGCTCATACAGGCACCTATTTCCCCAAACCTGGCTAAGGCCATTAACAACCCAGCTCTACGCAACGCCTCCTATACCCTCCCAGATGGGACCATTGTGATTGACCCCAGAAAGCCGGTCTCCCCGAGCCTCTCAGCAGCACTTCAGAACCCTTACCTGAAAAATGTGTCTTACACCCTGCCTGATGGTACTATCATCATTGATCCACGGAAACCTGTCACTCCAAATGTGTCCAGTGCCCTTCAGAACCCTACCCTGCGGAACGCCTCCTACACACTACCAGATGGAACGGTGGTCAGAGACCCCAACGCACCCATATCACCAAATCTGGCCAAAGTTAGCAATGGATTCACCTTCTTTGCTTCTTTTTGTTTCCCCTCCCTTTCCCAATGCCAATTGCTTTCCATGTGTGTTGTTCTGGTTCTCCTTCCTTTATTCCTCCCATTCCCATCCGTAGATCCTGTTGTAGAAGATGACAGTCATAGGGGATCCAAATCTGTTCGTGGTTTGGTTTGTATTACATTTTTAGCTAAACTACTTTTGATCAGTGTGAAGCGAAAACATTGGCTCTCCAAAAAATGTAGTTTTCAGAAATTAAAAAAAAACTTTCCATTAATGCCCATGCATTCTTAATATTTTATAATATATTTTCAATAGGTTTGCTTGGTCAGTGTCGCTAAAACTGCCAAAAGGTCTATTTTTTGTGTGTTTTCAAATGAATCTTACTTTGATCAAATGAACCACACTGAGTTCCCATTCCACTTTCCCTAAAATGTCAAAAGGGGGAAAGTCTCTTTACGCTCTTTTCCCTCTGGCTGGGGTGCAGGGTCAGCAGAGCAGGTAGGGGTTAAGTGCCTTGCTCAAGGATACTTAAGCAGGTATGCCCACATGGAGGATTGAATTCCAGCCTTCCATTTGGTGGACGATCACACAAACCAACTGGCCATCCTGTCACCCATAATTACAATGTAATCATTAATCAAGTTGGGCAATAGTAAATTGTATGAAATATACTGATTGTTTTAGACATGCCTTGCTGAAACAAATTAGTATTGTTACAGTAGACATTACTGTTCTCATTTTTGTGTAAAATCAATAAAATAATCCATGGTGGTAAAGTTTACCTGTGGTGCTTTAAGGGGATAAGAGAATCTTCTGAACTGCTACTTCAACTCTGCTGAAGCTTTACTGACTTATCCCTCTTTAACCTGTGAGGCTGACCTTCTGAACCCAGTTGTTGTTATGCTTAGGCCCTGAATAACCCAGCGCTGAAAGGAGTAACATACACCCTCCCAGATGGAACTATTATAGTGGACCCCAACAAACCAAAGACTCCCACTCTGGCAGCTGCTCTCCAGAACCCCTATCTTAAGAATGCCTCCTACACCCTCCCAGATGGGACCATCATCATTGACCCTCGGAAGCCAGTTGGTCCCAACCTGTCTGAAGTGTGTACCTGTCTCATGTAACTTCTCTGTAGTTCTCTGTTGTATTAGCACATGTTTTATTCATCAATCTGGTGAAATCATGACATTTTTAATTATTTTAGAATTGAGTGAATGGTGATCAAGTAACATTCATCATAGTCTTGAATAATTACCTGAAGTCCTCCTCTTGCTCTCTGCAGGCTCTTATGAACGAGAACCTTCGTAACGCATCATACCGCCTTCCTGATGGTTCCCTGTCTATCCCAGGCCAGCAGCCCAACCTTGCAGCTGCTCTGCGGAGGAACCGGGGGATGCGCTCTGCAGGACTCTATCAACTCTCGGACAGCTCTGTGCTGTCAGGCGTACCCAAACCCACCCCTCCCAATCTCAGTTCTGCACTGCGGAACAGTGAAGTTTCTGGTAGCCGTTATAGGTAGGGATGTGGTGCTGTATTAATGGAGACTGGACATCTCCATATAGTTATCCTGATGTTGTGCAGAATCGTTAGGCTACAAATCAAGTTGCACATTTGAGAAACCCTTTCATCACTGTCAAATTGAGCAAACCCCTGGAAGCATTTCAGCACTGAAACATGAATTATTTAGAAGAAGCTGTGTCCACGTGTATTACAACTTTACATGTTTTTCATCAACGGAACCCATTCCTTGCTCCACAGGCTGCCAGATGCCTCTCTTCTTACACGGCGGTTCCATAACCCATCCCTAGGCGATGCACTCCAAAACCAGCAGCTTCGTTATGCCTCGTACAGGGTGCCAACAGGACTGGAGGGCGAGGATGGCCGCTATGCTGTGGTACAACCCTATGGGCCGCACTCAGGCCACTGGGCCAGGAATGCCCAGGGTGGGGGGGATGGAGGGGATGACGTCTGGGCTGCCGAGAGGGTTCTGCCACATGGGACGGTCCAGAACCTGTCAAAATGGTCCATGTACCGAGAAGAGGGGGCGTTGGAAGGCTATTCACCCCCACCTCGGGGCATGGAGGGACGGCTTCAGCAGCCAGAATGGACTCCTGACAGAGAGAAGGGACCTGGAGGAAGTTGGTCTGACAAGGTAGCTAGAACACAGCGCTCCTCTCCTCAAGTAGCACTGGTTTAGGCTGCAGTTAGTCAGTTGGCTTCATGGATTCTTGATATGTTCCTATAGATGCAACCTTTCATGACAGTTCACACACCATGATAGGCAGCTAGGAAATACAGAGATAGGAAAGAGAGTAGAGAGGTATGTATTAGCACACCTCTCTACAGTAGCATTAGCAGGTTGGAGTACACTTAACTGCAATTACTTGGGTGAACATTGTACAGCATGCATATTTACTGGCTCAAATCATTGAATGTACATTTGTCTGTGTGTGTGTGTGTGTGTGTGTGTGTCCAGGTTTACTCGGTTGTAAGCATGCCCACAACTGGCCAAAGGGTCAAGCGTTGGGCGGAGGGGATGGAGGACATGACACATATGGCGTAAGTACCATCCAGTACAAACAGACAGCGGTCACTCACTCATGAGCACTTTGTTGCTCAAACACACACCGCCACAACTCATTCCATGCATTTCCTTCCAGCATTTTCTTCAAGCAACAGTTTGCTACTGTACGTGTGTGTTCGTGTGTGTGTGTGTCAGTATGTGCACATGCATGTGTGTGTGTCTCTGTGTCTGTGTTTTTCTGTGTGTGTCTATTTAATTCCCTATGTGTTTGATTTCAGGGATCTGAATGAGACCACTGTCCTGATGAACTTGAAGAAGCGCTACGACCAAGAGCTCATATATGTATGCTTGATTCTTCATGTACGGTTGAATAACAGTGTGACATCATCCAATAACAACAACTGTATTGACTTATCCACTCTCCTTCTTGTCCTGTCTTTCTCCACCCAGACCTATATAGGCAGTATCCTTGTGTCTGTGAACCCCTACAAGATGTTCAACATCTACGGCACTGACATGGTGCTTCAGTATGAGGGCCACGGCCTGGGTGACAACCCTCCGTAAGACCTGGGAGTGTGTGTGTGTGTGTGTGTGCGAGTTTGTGCACGTATGTGTGCCAGTGATGAGGACTCAGGTTTGCAACTCGCACTCAAGTTGCACTTAAGTCGCATGCAAATTGGCTTCAGACTCAACTTGAACTTGTCCTCAAATGACTTCAGACCCGACTCAGACTCTTGATTACTGAATCGTGAACAATGAGTGTCTGTAACTTTTGTATTGTATGAATTGTATGAAATGTTTGAGGTGTTTTTTTTATTTAGGTTGCACATGTGATGTAACTAAACATCACATTAACAACAGCAGTGTGCCATCAGCTGCAGTGCCATTTAAAACAAGACTTTAAAACTTTAAGAAGTTGAGCTTTCATTATGTTTTTTTCCTATTTCAGGGCAGAAGATTTAAGTGATCATGTACACTTGTAGTTCCTATCTATACCTTTATTTAAGTTACATTAGCATTTAATTCAACCAATGCCTGATTTAATAATAACTAAATAAGACATAGTATGATCAGCTAGCTTTATATTTCTTAGAAATATAAAGAAATGTTTAAGCAGACTGTTTAAGACTTGACTCAGACTTCAGTCCCTCATAGACTTGAGACTAGATTTTAACTTAACTTAACTTAACTTAACTCAACTTAACTTAACTTAACTTAACTTAACATTGTGTGTCTGTGAGCATCTCTGGTATATGCATGCACAGGGAAGTTGTGCATGAAGTTGTGTGTTACTGGGCAAACTAGCACCTGAATTCATTCTGAATACTTGAAACAAACATAATGCACGCTTCACTCATGTTACCTTTGAGGCTGTGTGTATGTGTGTACCGACCGGCTCCTCTTTGAATTCAGAAATGCTCACTTTTTGTATTGTGCTACATAGCTACATGTAGAGTAAGTTCTGCTCTGGAAAAGGGTTCAGGGTTTAGGGTTACGCCTTAAATGGAGAGAAGGGGTTCAGGTTAACGCCTTAAATGGAGAGAAGGGGAGCGGAGGTAGAGGTGTAAATACCAGCATTCTCAAGTGTTGGTAAGAGTTTCCTATTACACTGCTGGTGGCTGGTTGCCAAGGGAGAGTTTGGTTATGGATTTCACTACCACATTACATCCTCAGAAACCACAGCACACACACACACACACACACACACACACACACACAAAGGCACATGCACACAAAGACACGCACACAGGTGCACACACACACACATGCACACACACACACAAACATACATATAACCAATGAGCATCTATGTGTGTTTGTATATCCTAAAAATGTTGTGTTTTTTATTTCCAGTCATCTTTTTGCCATTGCTAATCTCTCATATACCACCATGATGGATGCCAAACACAACCAGTGTATTGTTATCAGGTAAGACATGCTGACAGTGTTCAGGCATTCCCAGGTTAGCTATGCAGGCTGAGCAACGCCCTGTGGTCACTGGCCACCTCTTTTTAGCCAGTAACGTTCAATGCTTGGAGGAAACGCTTGTCATTGCCACTACTGAAAAGTCGTTTGAAATACAACACTCTTTTCCTAAAGTTGAAATATTTCTAACTTCTAACAGTCAGTGCTCTGAGTATTTACATGATATCCCTGCAGAACTGTCCAGAATATGCAACAGTACATCCTCTTCATTGAAAATAATGAGAAAAAGAGAGAAAGAGCTCTCTGGTGGAGACGCAGCCTAATTGTTGTTGTTGTTGCTACAGTGGAGAGAGTGGGTCAGGAAAGACTGAAGCTACTAAACTGATCCTGCGCTACCTGACAGCCATACATCACAAACGCAACGTCACACAACAGGTGCATACACCCCTCACACACACACACACACACACACACACACACACACATTCATGTCCATATTCTGGTCATGTATACTAACACTGGATTCCCTTTCTCTTCTTGTCACAATTCTACCGTCTCCAATTCAGATAGAGGTAAAGTATTCCTCCGATGTTTTTCCATGTCTTTGTTGCTCCCCATGATAACTCCCATGCCTGTTGAAGGTTGCCGCGGTAACACTTCTGTCTGTCACGATTGGTCAGATCCTGGAGGCCACGCCCCTGTTGGAATCCTTTGGGAATGCCAAAACGGTGCGCAACGACAACTCTTCCCGCTTTGGCAAGTTCACCCAGATCTACATGGAGGAGTGAGTTATTAAAACTTCTCAGACAAAATGTAGTCAAGATAAACAACATCGGCGACAGTTACAGGGTTTCTACACAGGTCTGGAAAGTCTGGAGAAGAATGGAAATGGTGATTGATTTGATCATTTCTAGGTTTTCACAAAAGGTTTGCAAAAATCTGGGGAAATATTGCTGATACAGCTGCACATTTTATGTCGTTGTAGACCCCACTGTCATTCCACATCTGGTGAATGATGATGATAATCTTGAACTATAGAGTGCAGCATGCAACAAATTGAACACTGAGCCAAAAACTTCAAGTGAAGGAAATAAGGTCTGGAAAAAGTATGGGATTTTGAAGCAGAAAATGTGTAGGAACATTGCAATTGATTTTCGTCTCTTTTAACCCCGTGGTTCCAAACTGGAATGAATTGTTGCCATGGCAATGCTGGTTGCTACTGATTGTTATATCAGGCTCTAGTTTTAAACATTGTTCCCATGGCAATAGGGTCAGGTGTTTGTCTACAATAAGACTGTATGCTGGCTGTAATTGCTCTGTGGTAAAAGTGAGCGCTGTTAAGGCTAACAGGTGGCCTTACATTAGCTCAAATGTGAGTAGGTCACTGGGTGCACGTTTGCAGACACACACACACTGTGGGCCTAGCACCCCTACTGCTAACATGCCCCAGTAACATAGTTAGCTGAGTAGTTGATCTTCTGGTGGAATAGTGACAGCACATTACACATGCATGACCTGTTACTTAACTCGAACTCACTGTGTGTATGTGTGTGTGTGTGTGTGTGTGTGTGTGTGTGTGTGTGTGCGCGTGCGTGTGTGCCACTTACAGGGGTGTGATCAGTGGTGCCATAACGTCTCAGTATCTGCTGGAGAAGTCCCGCATCGTCTTTCAGGTGAAAAACGCACACACTTGTATACACACACACACACACACACACACACACTTACAAAGAGAGAGAGCAGGCCAGGCGGAGTCTTCTTACAACTGAGTCACTCTGAGAAAGAGGAGATTCTAAAAAGAGACATAAGACATGAGAGACATAAGTAAGAGACATGCCCAACATGTTTCTGTCAACCCACACTAGTCTGTTTGAATTACCCATCCATCCATCCATCCATCCACCCATCCATCCACCTCTCCTTCAATCCTCCTTCACCTCTATTTATCTATCACGCCATCCACATAGAGGACTGTATGCATTTCAACAACCCCACAACAACTACAGCTCTAAATTGTAGATATTGTATATATATGTGTGTGTCTCTCTGCAGGCCAAATCAGAGAGGAACTACCACATCTTCTATGAGATGTTGGCAGGTCTTCCTCCCCATGATAAACATACACTGTATCTGCAGGAAGCTGAGACTTACTACTATCTGAATCAGGTACTTTATTCTACAAAGTGATCAAGAGCACGAATTTAACACTCGTGGTTCCTGAAATGATATTAATAATATAATATGATGATATTAATATATATGTTGGAGTACAAATATTGAGTTGTGATTCGAAGGGAAGAGGGAAAGCATGTGTGTGTGTGTGTGTGTGTGTCTGAGTGCAGGGAGGGAACTGTGCGATTGAGGGGAAGGATGATGGAGAGGACTTCATGCGTCTACTGAGTGCCATGGAGATCCTGTGTTTCACACCAGAGGAGCAGAATGGAATCTACAGGCTGCTCTCCTCTGTCCTTCATTTGGGGAATGTCTACTTCCAGCCACACCAGGTCTCTCTCTCTCGCTCTCTCTCTCTCTCGCTCTCTCTCTCTCCCTCTCTGTCTGTCTCTCTCTCTCTCTCTCTTTCTCATTCTCTCTCTCTCACACACACACACACTCACACACACAAACACATAAGCACATTTATTTTCATGGCTGAATGATAATGATGATGTTGATGGATGATGGTAATGATGAATGCATACGCCTCCATATGCATGTGCCTGTGTGTGTGTGTGTGTGTGTGTGTGTGTGTGTGTGTGTGTGTGTGTGTGTGTGTGGTGTGTGTGCGTGTGCGTGTGTGTGCGTCCCTGCAGGCTGAAGGTCAGGAGGTAGCATCGGTGGTGAGTGCACAGGAGATCAGGGTGGTAGCTGAACTACTGCAGGTCTCACCTGACGGCCTACAGAAGGCTGTCACCTTCAAACTGACAGTGAGTTCACACACACACACACACACACACACACACACACACACACACACACACACACACACCATACATATGAACCCAAAAGGAGCCGTTGTAAGATAGAGATGTGTTTGACCCCCAGGACACAGTGAGGGAGAAGATCTATTCTCCGCTGACAGTGGAGAGTGCTGTGGATGCCAGGTGAGTGAGTGAGTGAGTGAGTGAGTGAGTGAGAGAGTGAGTGGGTGAGTGAGTGAGTGAGTGAGTGAGTGAGTGAGTGAGTGAGTGAGTGAGTGAGATTTGATTTCTCTTCCAATTTTTGTGAGGACAAAAAATGCAAGGGCCGGGGGAGAGATTTTTCAGATGTCCCCTGTTTCCATAGGAACCTAGTTTTCTGTTTCCATAGAAACCTCATTGTGTGTTTCCATAGAGACGCTGTTGCCAAGATCATGTACTCGCTGCTGTTTAGTTGGCTGACAGAGCGCATCAATGGACGGGTCTACCCTCGCAACGAAGCCCTCTCCATCTCTGTATTGGACATATATGGCTTTGAGGTCACACTTAAGAATGATTGCACTCATTCATCTTATAGCACTGATGCTTTTGTGTGGCTGCTGTGTGTTAATCACTCTCCCTTCCCTCCCTTTCTCCCCCCTTTACCCTCCAGGAGCTACAGGTGAACAGTTTTGAGCAGCTGTGTATCAACTACGCCAACGAAACCTTGCAGTTCTACTTTAACAAGGTCATCTTCCAGGAAGAGCAGGTCAGGACGACTGCCAATGAATATTGCCATACACATACAGTACATATGTGTACATGTGGCCTTTTCTGGCCTTCCAGAAATCAGAGAGTTTTGGGTCCAACATCCAACATTTTAGGTGTGGGCAAGTCAAGAGTCAGTAGCATCATCAAACTTTCAGTTGTTTTGCGCTGTGTGTAGGAAGAGTACATGCGGGAGCAGATTGCGTGGCAACAGCAGCCTTTCAGCCACAACCAGGCCTGTCTCGACCTCATCGCTGCTAAGCCTCATGGGATACTGCGCATACTGGACGACCAGAGCGGTTTCCCTCAGGTACATCCACATCTGCTTAACTACCTCTTCACATTGCCTTCCGAAACACGGCACCTTATGAGTTGTGGAAGTCACAATAAAAATAGAGGTAATACAAATGAAAACTGAATGCTTTGATAGAAACATCAGATTGAAAGAACACAGTATTGTTGTGGTAAAGGAAACATGGGAACTGTCATTCATTGCACCTAACTTGCCAATTATTGTGTTTGCAACAAACTGTCAATCAAAAGGCTTGATCACTAACTAAATCCTTGAATGACTTGGAGTTTTGTGGAACAGGAACCGGCCCACGGTAATCCATGATTCAAATTAATATTTCATCCCTCAGTTTTAAATAAAAACTAAATTCATGTTGGATTTCCTGCAGCCCAGGAGGCTGAGGCTGATTCTGGACACCTCCCATCCCATCCAGGAGGGTTGGCAACTCTGATGCTTCCCCACATCCATACATAACTGCACCATATGTCCAATTATTTTCCTGCCTCCTGCAGCTGCCACCAGATTTCCCAGGGCAGTTAATATTGGAAGTTGACTGTTCATGAACTGAAATACGTGTATTAAAAAATCGACCTGATCCACAAAGTGAAATGTTTTGACAGTGATACACGGGTAACTTCCTGAAGCAGTGTACTGTAAATAGGCACGATTATGTGCATGTGAGTGTGTGTGTACATGTTTGCATGCATGGGGCCGTGTTTGTGCCTTTGGTATTTTGGTCGCTTTGGCCTCTGAACTCTTGACTGTCCCCGTCGTCGCTAGGCAACAGACCACACCTTCCTTCAGAAGTGCCACTATCACCATAGTAACAACCCGCTGTATGCCAGGCCAAAGATGCCGCTCCCGGAGTTCACCGTCAAACACTATGCCGGGAAGATCACCTACCAGGTTCCTTTCTGTCTTTTCTTCTTTCGCACACACACACACGCGCACACACACACACACACACACACACACACACACACACACACACACACACACACTCACAGGAGTAGGAGTAGATTTAAGGCCAGATAGTATAAAAGCTGTCCATGTGACCTCACTCAGACTCAACATTACATCACATCACATTTGTTAGTTCGGTAATGTCTTACTGCCAATCAGACGTATTTCTCTCTCTCTCTCTCCCTCTCTCTCTCCCTCTCTCTCTCTCTCTCTCTCTCTCTCTCTCTCTCTCTCTCTCTGTGTGCTGGTGCATCTCTATATTAGATGTTCTTCTAATATTTATCTAATGTGTTACAGGTGCACAAGTTCTTGGATAAGAACTTTGACATGGTCCGCCAGGACGTCCTAGACCTCTTCATTCAGAGCAAGAACACCGTGAGACATGCAAACACAGTCTGCTCTCTCTTATCGCAAACTGTTTGAGTATTATATATATTTTGAATGTTATAATATATGATATTACAATAGTATGTATTGAACTGTGCTTTTAACTTTTCCCTCAAAAACACTTTTTGTCAAATACAAAGTTATTTAATAGTTAGTTAGATGAATAGTTGTTATTTAATA